>VZQC01004911.1:97620-238820 GCA_009823505.1 Rhizomys pruinosus
TACCTGGCCTGGCGCGTTATGGCGTCTCCCCTGCGACCCCGGTTCCCGCCCACAAGTCCAGCCGGGACCAGAGCAGAGGGAAACGCGACCCTGCTCACCCGAGCGCGGTCCCTCTGGGCCGGGGACCCCGTAGACGGGTTCACAGCGAGACCCTCTCCCAGCTGCCCCCCGCCAGACCCCGCCTAGAGCTGAGGAGCTGTTTACCTGGCCTGGCGCGTTATGGCGTCTCCCCTGCGACCCCGGTTCCCGCCCACAAGTCCCAGAATGAAATTCTTTAGGGCTGAAACATTTTCTTATTCATTTCTCTGTCTACTATAGAGCCTGGCCCAACTAGTATTAAAGCAGTAGGGGTCCGTGCAATGCTAGATCTTGGATTGGATCTTGGAATCAAAAGTATTTCTTTTTTTGTAAAAATAGAATACTGCCTTTTATTTTGACATTGATTTTTCTTTTTTAAAAAAATATAATGCTTTATTGGTGTTTTGTGTATTTCAGACATCATTTTCAGTTCAATTTAAACATATTCTCTTTCCCTTCCCCCGACCCCACCCCAGATCATGCGTTCTGCCATAACTATCCTGCATCTTTCTCTGTCTTTTTTATGTTTAAAAATTCACATTTTCCTCCTTTAATGTTATATTACTCTAAAATATGGATACATACTTTCCACCCATATACAGTAATTGCAGAGTCTGAAAATAAGTGGTGGGTCTATTCTAGAGCCCATTAAGAGATTTACATTATAACGACATAGTTGCTTTCAGATAAACAAATATAACAATAATGTTGTTCAGTTTGCCTTTCATATGGGGATTTGGTGTTAGCATCCACAAATGAGGGAAACTGTACTCTGTTTGCTTTTCTGGTACTGTGTTACTTCACTCAGCATAATGGCTTCGAGTTCCATCCATTTACCTGCAAAGTTCATGATGTCATCTTTCTTTAACCGATGAATAATACTCCATTGTGTAGATGTACCACATTTTTATCATCCAATCATCAATTGAGGGGCATTTGGGTTGGTTCCAGCTCTTTTCTTTTGTAAAGAGAGCTTCAATAAACATGGATGCGCATGTATCTTTGCAGTAGGATGAGTCTGGTGGGTATATACCTAGGAGTGGTATGGCTGGGCCAGGTGGTAGGCTTATTTTGAGTCTTTTAAGGGTTCTCCACACTGTTTTCCATAATGGTTGTACAAGTTTACATTCCCACCAGCAGTGGATGAGTGTTCCCCTTTCCCCACAACCTGTCCAGCATTTGGTGTCTTTTGTGTTCTTGATCTTAGCCAATCATATTGGAGTAAGATGATATCTTAAAGTGGTTTTAATTTGCATTTCCTTAATTATTAATGATGTTGAACACTTTTTAAGATGTTTCTCAGCCATCTTATTTCCTCACTGGTGAAGTCTCTGTTCAGCTCTTTACTCCATCTTTTGAGTAGGTCATTTGTAAGAAGTAAGAAGAGTATTTCTTAAAAGGATATTCCTCGGGGCTGGAGTGATGGCCTACCGGTTAAGAGCACCGACTGCTCTTACAGAGGACCCGGGTTTGATCCCCAGCACCCACATGGCGGCCGAGAGCTGTCTGAAACTCCAATTCCAGGAGAACTCCAGCTCCAGGGAAATCCGAGACCCTCTTCTGACCTCCGCGGCGTTGCACAACACGGGTGCACAGACTTGCATGCAGGCAGTACATTCATACACATACAGAAATAAATAAAATTAATAAAATAAAAAATTAAATAAAAAAATTTAAAAAATTTAAAAAAAGGATATTCCTCAAGAAACTGACAAAATGCAAAAAGGCTATAGTTTAGTTAATATGTAATCATAGTTAACAGCTTAATTTAGTTGATGGTAGCAACACTGATGCTAATTTCTCAATTGTTTTCTAAATCTCATTTTTCATATGTGATTGACATGTTAAATGTGTACATATTTTGACATGAAAGAGGAAAGGAGACTAAAGAGAAATTTATAAGGGATGATGGGGAGCTAGGGTGGGGAAGATGGGGGGAAACAGCATCTGGTAAAACTCACTTTCTTTGAAAATGCCCCCCAAAGGTATACATGTTTAATGCACATGACTTAAGGAAAGAAAAACAATGAGTGTGTTCATTACCTACCTTAATTGTGGTGACATCAACATAATGGATGCATATGTCTGCTTTAAACATATGTAGGTTTTGTATACTAAGTATACCCCCAAAACTGGTGTACTTAGTATATAAAACTGGTGTACAACAAATAAATGAAACTCTTACTTGAACCAAAATAGATATTTTATGACAATAACATCAAGAAATAATTGTATATAAAGTAGATGAAAACTCTCTACTTTTTGTTTGTGGGGATTTTTGTTTGTTTTGTGTTTTACTGACACAGATTCTCACTGGTCTCAAACATACCAGGTAGATCAAGCAAGCCTCAAAGTTATGATCCTCCTGCTCCAAACCCCTTTGTGCTGGAATTAAAGGTGTGTGCCACCACACCCAGTTCTCTGAACTATTTTTACCACACTTCTGTAAGACAAGCAATTTTTAAATTTATTATTTATTTTAATTTTATGTGTATGAGTTTTATGCCTGCATGTGTGTCAGTGCACCCTTGTTGTGCAATGCCCACAGAGGACAGAAGAAGGCATCAAATCCCTGGAATTGAAGTTACTAACTGTTGTTAGCTGCCATGTGGATGCTGGGATTTGAACCCAGGTCTTCTGCAAGAACAGCCAGTGCTCTTAACCACTGAGCCATCTCTCCAGCCCCAAGTCAAACAATTTTAAAATAAACAGATTACTTAAAGCATAGCAAGCAAACAATAACAGAGCCCATATTGCATAATAGTTAGGAGAGCAGGCTGTTACCCTTCCTAAGTCTGGGTGTCCCAATGAATAAAATGAGGAGAATTAGTATCTTCTTAATAGGGTTGTAAGTGTGTGTATGTGTCTGTGTGTGTGTGTCTGTGTGTGTACTTTTCATTCTTTATATGTTTAGATGGCATAAATCAATATCTGTGTGTAAAAATATGTATAATATATACTGTAGGACATACGTCATTTTATATACTTTACAGACATTGTTTTAATCCTAACATGGCATCTCTATGAGAAAGTGTAGAGCACCATTGCCTCCTTTTACAGATGGAGAATTCGGAACAGGAAAGTTAGCCAAGTTGTCCCAAGGTCAACAGACAGGAAGTGATATAGCTGAAGTGTGGCAGTATGGCTCCTGTGCCAGTGCTTATATTATATCACCTCTACGTGTAACACACTTATAGCAGTGCCCAGGACTGTGTAAATATTCAGTAATAACTTGTCACCAAATGGTGGAGAGGTTGTGGGGAAAGGGGAATACTCATCCACTGATGGTGGGAATGCAAACTCGCACAACCCCTATGGAAAGCAGTGTGGAGAACTATTAAAAGACTGAAAATGAGCCTACCACCTGACCCAGTCATACCACTCCTGGGTATATACCCACAAGACTCATCCTATCACAAAGACACATCCACATCTATGTTTATTGCAGCTCTCTTCACAATAGCAAAAAGCTGGAAGCAACCCAAATGTCCCTCAACAGACCAGTGGATACAGAAAATGTGGTACATCTACACAATGGAGTTCTATGCAGCAGTAAAGAAAGATGACATCATGAACTTTGCAGGTAAATGGATAGAACTCAAAGCCATTATGCTAAGTGAAGTAACACAGTCCCAAAAAGACAAACAACGAGTGGTATCCCTCATCTGTGGATGCTAGCACAAAATCTCTAGTTGCAAAGCAAAGTGAGCATCATCTATGTTATATTTCTTTTTTATATGAAAGCGACAGTATGGTTAAAGGGTGAATCTCTTAATGCGCTTGAGAATTAACCTACCACTTATGTTCAGATTTTGTAATATTGGTACATGGGTAGAGGATATGTATGCATATTTTGAAGTAATATAAAGGGAAAAATGTGGGAAAAAAGACTGAGAGAAAGATGCAAGACATGTATGGCAGAATGCAGGAACAGGGATGGGGTAGGGGGAATGGAAAGGGGGATGTGTCTAAATTGGACTGAGAAATGATGTATGAACATGCAAAATATCAATAAAATATATATTTAAAAAATAACTTGTCTCATTCAGTTCTGAATTCTTTTATAAATATATCAGAGACTGATAGCTTAGGTGATAAGTGTTTATTTTGCAAAGTTCTGGAGGCTAAACAGTCCAAGATCAAGGTGCCAACAGATTCACTGTCTGGTGAGTGTTCACCTCCTGGTTCATGGACGATGCCTTCGCATTTTGTCTTCACATGGTAAAAGCGAATAGGGATCTCTGTGAAGCCTCTTTTACAAGGACACCAATCCCATCTGTGGTGGTTTGTATGAGTGTCCCTTATAGGCTCAAGTACTTGAACACTTGCTCAGTTGATGGCCGTGTTTTGCGAGGGTCATGGAATCTTTAGGAGGAAGCACATTACTGGAGGCAGGTTTTGAGAGTTCATAGCCTTGCCCCATTTCCAGCTTGTCATCTCTCTACATCCTATCTGTGCCTGAATACGTAGGCTCTCAGCTTTCTGCTCGTTTGCCCCTGCCTCCTGTGATGGACTCTTTTATTATAAATTTTATTTATTTTTCATGTGTATGAACGTACTATCTGCATGTAGGGTGGTGCACCCGTGTCACGTAATGCCACGGAGGTCAGAAGAGGGCGTCAGATTCCCCTGGAACTGGAGTTAAAGATGGTTCTCAGGCGCCATGTGGGTGCTGGGAATCGAACCCCAGTCCTCTGCAAGAGCAGTCGGCGCTCTTAACCGCTAGGCCATCTCTCCAGCCCCCCCGTGATGGGCTCTTATCCCTCTGGAAATCACTTCCTTCTAGGACTTGCCTTGGTCATGGTATTTTATTAGGGCCACAGAGAAATGACTGATGCACCATCGATGCAGGCTTTACCTACAGACCTCATCCCCTAAATGTCCTAATAATACCACATTGAATACTATACACTTCTGAACAGATTTCAACCTTCATCCCACAACATTATTAGATGGTATATCTAAGTATGATTCCACTGTTGAATTCTGGGGTTAATGTGGAGTTCTGTCAAGAAGATGGAGATTTAAAAACAAAATAAAACATGGAGTCAGTTGTAATGGCACATGCCTGTTATCCCAGCACTCTGAAGGTAGAGGTAGGAGAAGTTCAAAGCTATCCTGGACTATACAGACAGTCTGACTATGTGGCAGACACTGTCTCAAAAGAAACAAAATAAAAGTGAAATAATCTAGTGAATAAAACTTGACCTAAGGGTAAAACTCAATGATAGAGTCCTTGCCTAACATGAATAAGAAAACAAAAGACAGACAGTTATGAGATCAGAGGGAATTTGTAAGAATTGAGGATATGGCGCTGGAGAGATGTCTCAGGGGTAAGAGCACTTGTTGCTTTTACAAAAGGACCCAGGTTTGGCCCCTACCACGCACAGAGTCTGTCTCTAAATCCAGTTCCAGGGGATCTGATGCCCTCTTCTGGCCTCTGTGGGCATTGCATGCATGAATGTACTTATATGTAGGCAAAACACTAAAACACAAATAAAAGTAGAAATTTTAAAAGGAAGAAGGCTTTTTGCTTGGTTTCTCTCTGCCTTGTTTGTAGAAACTGAAAGCTTATTTGACCAGGAGTGTAAAAGAAGTCATGCTGAAGGTTGTTTTGTATTTTTAAAGGTTATTTTATAAATTACTCCTGCAGTACTTTTTTTTTTTTTTTTTTNTTTTTTTTTGTCAGAACCATTATGTTCCCTACCATATCTAAGTAATACAACTTAGCATCAGGGATGGTGGTATCCTTGGTTCTCCTTCTATTGTTTAAGATTTTTTGGCTATCCTGAGGTTTTTGTTTCCATATGACATTTTAGACCATTTTTTCCCAGTTTCTATGAAGAACTGCGTTGGAAATTTGGTGGGGATAGTGTTGAATATGTAAATATTTCAGAGAGCATGGCCATTTTTACAATATTAATATTACCAATCCATGAACTTGGGAGATTTTTGTCCATCTTCTCAATTTCTTTTTACAAAGCCTTAACAAAGTCCTTTTCTTATATAATTTTTTGACTTTTTTTTTTTGGTCTTTTCCAGACAGGGTCGCCCTGTAGCCCTGAACTCACAAAGATCTGCCTGCCTCTGCCTCCCAAGTGCTAGGATTAAAGGCATGTGCCACCACGCCCGGCTGTGGTCTCGTTTTTTATATCTGTTTTTCATTCATTTCTATATAGTCAATACTTTCAAACTTCTGGGGTATTTTTAAAAAATATTTTATTTGTGCTGGGCATGGTGGCGTACGCCTTTAATTCTAGCACTTGGGAGGCAGAGGCAGGCAGATCTTTGTGAGTTCAAGGCCAGCCTGGTCTACAGAGTGAGTTCCAGGACAGCTGGGGCTATAGGGAGACCCTGTCTCGAAAAGACCAAAAGAAAAAAAATATTTTATTTGTATTTTAAACATATGAGTGTTATGCTTGTATGTATATGGAGTGCACCACGTGGGTACAGTGCCTGCAGAGGCCTGCAGATGGCATTATGTCCCCTAGAACTGGAGATACTGGTGGTTGACAACTGCCATGTAGGTCCTGTAACCAAAGTTTGGTCCTCTGGAGGAATAACAAAGGCTCTTAACCACTAAGCCATCTCAGCCCCTCCATTTATGTTGAGACAAGGTATCACTATATAATCTTGCAATCCCCCTGCCTCAGCCTCCTGTATCCTGGGATTACAGACATAGCCTACCACACTCTGATCCTGAGTGTTCCTAATCCCATACATGAAGGCTTAGGTCTCATGATCTCAAAAACCACACAAAAGCCCCCACCTCTTAATATCATCACTTTGGGGGTTAATATTTCAACACATGAGTTCAGGAGTGAAGACACAAGCATCACATCACAGCAAGTTCTGCAGGAGTCTGATTCTTGCACATGCTTTAGAAATGTGGTTATTGTGCATGCTTTAGAACTGGGGTTATTGTGCATGCTTTAGTGCTGGGGTTATTTCGCATGCTTTAGTACACTGTGCATGCTTTAGTACTGGTGTTATTATGTATGCTTTAGAACTAGGGTTATTGTGCATAGTTTAGTACTGGAGTTATTGCACATGCTTTAGTCCATTGCGCATGGTTTAGAACTGGAGTTATTGTACCTGCTTTAGAACTGGGGTTATTACGTATGCTTTAGAACTGTTGTTATTGCGCATGCTTTAGTACATTGTGCATGCTTTAGAACTGGGGTTATTGTGCATGCTTTAGTACTGAGGTTATTGCACATGCTTTAGAACTGGGATTATTATGCATGCTTTAGAACTGGGGTTATTGCGCATGCTTTAGTACATTGTGCATGCTTTAGAACTGGGGATATTGTGCATGCTTAGCACTGGGGTTATTGCACATGCTTTGCCAGTTGCCAACTTAACCCATAAACATAAGTTTCTTTCTAGATCTGGAAAACACATTAGAGGTTATTGTATCAGGACATATACATATATATTAGCCAAACTGTAGCCAAGGAAAATTTAGTGATTTCCTCTAAGTTCTGGAGTTAGCAGTTGCTCATTTTAAAATCACACAGATTTAAAACGCTCATTATGTGTCAAGCACTGTGTTAAGCAAAGGGGAAATAGAAGTGAATGGAACACATCTGACTTTTGGTTCCTTACAGTAATAAGACAGACACCTACACCAGTCATATATATTAGTTACTTTCTTCATTGCTGTGGCCCAAACACCCAGTGAGAAGGAACATCGGGAAGGTTTGGCTCATGGTTTGACAGTACAATTCATTATGGTGGGGAAGGAGAGAATCAGGAGCAGCTCATGACTTGGAGAAAGAATGGGAGGCTGCTTGCTCACATTCGGATGGAGCAGGAAGCAGAGGGAACAGGGACTAAGGTTGGGCTGTACACCCCAAGGTTCCCCCACCCCACTTCCTCCATCTACGCCCCACATGCTAAAGGTTCTACAGCCTCCTGAAGCAAGATGAGCCTATGGGGGAAACTTCACATCAAAATCATAAAATACTGTGCTTACTATTTTCAGAGACAGAGATACAAAGTTTGCGTGGAGGTGGCAGCTCTCCCTAGGAGCTAAAGGAGCTTCCCAGGGGAGGAAATATTGAGCTGGGCATCCCAGGCTGAAAGAATGCAATGTCAAAGGTGGAGACAAAAAGCCAGGGATAGCCGTTAAGATGCCATGGCACGACTCCTAGACCACACATGCAGGGCCTGCTGCCCTGCACTTCTGTGCCTCTGACACTGCACTGTTTACTGTTTTATACATTCTTCTGCAAGAAGACTGGGCCCAGCCCTAGCCTGCCAGTTTCCACCCCAAATCTTGGCTCAAATTTGTACTGGCAAGATTTAGCAATAAAAAC
The DNA here is from genome assembly GCA_009823505.1 of Rhizomys pruinosus. Classification (NCBI taxonomy): domain Eukaryota; kingdom Metazoa; phylum Chordata; class Mammalia; order Rodentia; family Spalacidae; genus Rhizomys; species Rhizomys pruinosus. The sequence continues at coordinate 106,020 of VZQC01004911.1, forward strand.
ACAGAACACTCAATTAAAGAGAATTCCAGATAAACTGTTTGTTTTCATATTATTATGTTCTGACTATAAGCATGGGATTTAGTTATATTAAAATTGTGTTTAAAAAATTGTGTTGGCCGGGTGTGGTGGCGCATGCCTTTAATCCTAGCACTTGGGAGGCAGAGGCAAGCAAATCTTTGTGAGTTCAAGGCAAGCCTGCTCTACAGAGCGAGTTCCAGGCCAGCTGGGGCTACATAGAGACCCTGTCTTGAAAAGACCAAAAAAAAAATTGTGTTGTCCATATGGAATTCAATTTAACTGGGCATACTGGCATCTCTACCTAGAGTAAATACGCAGCATTTGTGGGAGGAGTAAGAGAATGAGGAAGGAAGGAAGGAAGGAAGGAAGGAAGGAAGGAAGGAAGGAAGGAAGGAAGGAAGGAAGGAAGGAAGGAAGGAGAAAATTTTAAAGAGGTAGGGAGAAAAATAAAACCATTTCACCCATCAATGGAGAGCAAATAGGAAGTATTGCAGACTTTACCAGAGTGACAAATTCATCAAAACCTAGAAACTATGCAAAATCTGGCCAGACATCATAACTGTGTTTGGTTCTATTATAGACTACAAGGTATATAGTTGTTTCTCCCTTTTTTGTTAAAAAGTCTGCCCTCGTGTGGTAGGAAGGAGTGTAACACGTCAATCTGATCTTGGAAGTTCATTAGGGAAAAGGATTCCCTGAAGTCAACCATCTGGAAAGGAGGATGTGACACTAGGAGATTGTTTGCTTTGGTGGGAGACAAGGAAGGAAGGAACAAAAAGATGGATAGTTTCTTCGTGTGAGGTGCCAAGGGAGCGCTGTTAAAACAGATCTTGCAAATTGTCCAAAACACATTTGTAACTTTATTCAAGCCAGCAAAATCTGTTTCCAAGAAATTTAGGTCAGAAAATACGATAATATGTACCTAAAATGAAGGCAGGATGTTATTTAATTGGAGACTCCCTATAAACCATAAAATATTATTTAAATGTTGTGAAGTAAAAAGCAACCATAACAAAAAAGAAGAAGGCCAATTTTGGACGCCTCTTCTGATCATTAACCTTTATTGATCTCTGTGCAAGTTCTATAATTTCCTAGGTGGGCTCCCCCACCAATGGACATTGCTTCTGTTCCCCCACCATGAACAGAATAGATGAGACAGACATCATTCTTCACTTCAAACCTCAGATCAACCAGAGTAATTCCAATGTCCTCCAATGTGGTCCCTCTGGAAACAAGACCTTGTCATTCCTTTCTTCTCATTGGCAAGCCCTTGGACTCAACTTCACACCTTCTAATCAAGGACAGCACTTTGGCTTTAGCATTGTTCCATATACCTCCAAAATCTGCCTCATGGAGTGAACTATGACTTCCTGTTCTACTTTCTCACTTCCCAGCTCAATGTATTCCTTAAAGCTACAGCAGAGTCCCTGAGGCCCGAGAAGCCTTCTCATGCCCAGCCGACTCATCCAGTTCCTAATTAACACTTCTCTTCTCTCGGTCTGGATTCCCTGATGGCCATAGGAACTACCACTTTCATTCCAAAACCTGAACTCCACGGCCTTTCTATCCATCAGCTATGCCTCACACTGACCATCTGGGTATTGCTTTTCTAGGTGTGAGGTGACCACAGTAGGGCAGACTAACACCAGTACTGGGCAGATAAAAGAACACATCTCAGTTCAGTTCTGTGAATGTTCTTTCAGTTAATTTATCTGCCCTTAATCAGCTACCATTTCTTTCCATTCTTGGGTGTTTGTAACTTTCTATGCTTCTGTGTAACTCAGCTTCCTCACTGATAGATTTCATTGATAATGTCAGTGTGACTTTCTGTCACTACGAGAAGATACCTGACGTACACAATTCAAAGGAAGAAGGATTTATTTTGACTTATGGCTTCAGAGGGTTCAGAACATGGTTGTCTGTTGAAAGTTTCTGGTTCTGTGGTGAGACCGTACATTATGGCGGTGCAAACTTGTGGCAGAGACTACTAACCTTACATTGGCTAGGAAACAGCAAGAAAGTAAAGGCATGGAACAGGATACAGCTATTCAAGGCCACACTACAATCACCCACTTCCTCCAACCAAACACCCAACAAATCTGTCATATTATGAATTTATCGATGGATTAATCCATTGATTTGGTCAGGGCCTTCAAGAATCCAATCAGTTACCAAAAGTCCATCACCTCACAAACAAAACCTCAATGCATGAGTCATTTCATTTTCTTTCTTTGGTCTTTTTGGGACACTCTCCCAGTAGTCCCAGCTGTCTTGTAACTCACTATGTAGACAAGACTGGCCTTGAACTGAGAGATCCTCCTGCCTCTGCTTCTCGCGTGCTGGGATCAAAGGTGTGCACCACTGTGCCCAGCAATGTGTAGCCCAAGCTGGCTTCGAACTCGTGATCCTCCTGCTTCTGCCCTTTGTGCATATCCTACCAGCATGTACCACCACAACCGGCCTTTTTCAAACCATAACAAGAGATACACTTATCCTGAGGATTGTCGTGAGGAAGAAGAGAATTGAGAGGGGGCTGGAGAGATGGCTCAGCAGTTAAGAGCACTGGTTGCTCTTGCAGAAGACCCAGATTCAAATCCCAGCACCCACATAGCAGCTAACAAGCATTTTTAATTCCAGTTCCAGGGGATCTGGCGCCCTCTTCTGTCCTCTGCGGGTACTGCATGACATGAGTGCACTTTCACACATGCAGGCGTAACATAAAATAAAAATAAATAAAAAAAATAATAAAGAGAATCATAGATAAGTGGCCTGGCACACTCAGACCACTGACATGAATAGCTGTTCATTGCTAACTTCCTTTAGTATCTAAGACGATCTGCATTTCTTACAGGGAAAGAAGGCCTTAGGTGCAAGGAAAGTGGAAAGCTCCACGCTTCTGACTTATCCACACCAAATTTATCTTTCTTGACATTTCAGAGAATTAGAGGTCCCCCTTTCTCTCTCCTGCCAGTCCTTTCATCAGTCCTGTTCTCAGTGATGCTGGTCAGTCCGTCCTTGCTCTCAAGGCGTCCCCTTCTCCATCTGCTCAACTCGTAAGAATACTTAAATATCCCCCATCTTTAAAAAGTAAGTTCCCATGCCAGGCCCGGTGGTGCACACCTTTAATCCTAGCACTCAGGAGGCAGAGGCAGGTGGATCTCTGGGAGTTCAAGGCCAGACTGGTCTACAGAGTGAGTTCCAGGACAGCTTGGGCTACAGGGAGACCCTGTCTCAAAATGACCAAAAAGATAATAAAACAAAAAATAAGTTCTCTGTTAACTTTGTTGCTTTACATTTTAACACTGTTGACAATTCCTTCTCTTTTGATACTGTCTTCTGTTGGCTTCAAACGACAATTCAAGTTGGTAAAAAAAAAAAGAAAGAAAGAAAGGTCCAATATCAGTCTCTTGTCATTTCCTATATGTTGAAGGCTATTAGAGCTCAATCTTAGGCTCTCTACATCCCCCCTCCTACATCCCCCAAATATCTGTTTCCAGGTAGTCCTGCATTGTGAGCTATGCAGCCCTTATCACAGCTAGATCTAAGGAGATTTGAAGAGAGAGTATGTATTCTTCTAATAAGAAAAAAACACATTTTCTCATCTATAAGAGAAGCTATATGTCAGAGAGTCTGGTAGGAGTTTTATTGTTACTAACTAATCCTACTGTGTGTTAGGTTATAAAAAGCATGAAGCCCCATAAACGGCACATGAGGCTTAGGTCACTCCAGGGACATACTTTACTTCCATGTGGGACTGCCAGTGTGAGCCGCCTGCAGACACGTGGTGGAACCAGACAGCATGGCAGGGGGCAGGACAAAGGGGGGCGCAGAGAGGCAGAGAGAGACAGAGAGATAGAGATGGACAGAGAGAAATGGCAGCTGGAGTCCACCCATTTAGTTCAAAGGTGACTTCTAGCACTTATTAAATCTGTGCTCTGGATTAAATTAACCTCATCGATACAATAGGACTAAGAATGGGCTCAATCTAGGGCTGGAGAGATGGTTCAGCAATTAAGAGCACTGGCTGCTCTCGCAGAAGATCCAGGTTCGATTCTTAGCACACATATGGCAGCTAACAACTGTTTGTAACTCCAGTTCCAGGGGAATCTGATGCCTTCTTCTGACTCAATGGACATTGCATGACACAAGTGCACTTACACAAATGCAGGCAATACACAGCCACAGAAAATAAAAATAATAAACAAAATGTTTAAAAAAAAAAAAAAAAGGATGGGCCTGATCGCAGTGGGTTGTCATGGAGACAAAACGGAATGCTCCATGCAAAGTGCTTAATGCATTGCCCACCGCATACATGCTAACCATTCATTATGTGAATCTATGTTTCCTGTTGGTCAATCTACCTGTATCTGAAATGGGGTTATGTTGCTTCCTATCTGTGTACCCATAAGCCTTTTATTTAATTTGTCTGAGTCTCAGTTTCATCCATTTGTAAAGTGGGAATAGCACCAGTGTGTAATGAACAGCATAATTCTGGACACCCAGTAAGTAGACACGCATAACCAAAAGGGGCTTATAAAGTATCCAACATTATTGCTGCTATGATCCCTCTGACAGGCAAAGAGTGCATCAGTGGCCCAGCCATCTGGGTGTTCATTCCAGAATCCTGTTGCAATATATATATATATGGTCCTTGAGGCCAGCCAGGAAATAGGAAGCCACGTCAGGCCAACAAACATCACCTGGTGCCACAGTGTCAAACTGCTTCAGGGGCAGCTCTTTGTGCAGGAATCAAAGCTTGTTCAGCATTCTCTGGTTATGTGATATTTTACAGCTGGACATAGCTATGTGACAATCCCCTGAGATCCAGTGGCTGGATCTGGACTGTCAGCATCCTGCTCTTTCTTATCTTGAAAATGTCTTTGAGACTCTAAAGGAAATCTACTGTTATTATTTTCATGTTGAAAAAGACTTCATTAACCCTTAGTAGTCTTCTTTTCTTCCACGACAGTGAATCCAGCTGCTGTTTGGACATTGGAAATAAGCCTTTCATTCTTTCCAGCAATTTGATGCTGTTTCTCTGGTCAAGTTACCCTTCCACTTTCTTCCAAAAATGTTTTAAAATGTTTCTCTCTCTCTCTCTCTCTCTCTCTCTCTCTCTCTCTCTCTCTCTCTCGCCATCGCATACCCTGCCACCCCTTCATTTTTCCCACTCTACCTCCAAATGGCCATGCTTCTTACTTCACAGAGAAAGTTGAAGCCATTGCAGGAAAAGCAGACATTGATTGTTGCAAAATCTAACAATCAGTATGCTCTGTCCTCTGCTTCCTGGGACTATCAACATTTGACATAGCTACTCCTCCTTGACTCTGTTGTATCGAAACATTCCTTCAAGAAGGGAAGGAAGATGTTCATTAGACTCAGGAAATAAGCTTGCACCTCTCAGGAAGTTCTTAAAACTAACAAGATTCACAAAGCTCCTAACCATAGTTATAGGAACAGAAAACAACTGTTCTGAGAGAAATTCATTGATTCACAGAGTTGGACTTTATCAGAATTGTTACTTTGATTCGTTGTTGGTTATTTATTTGGGACAAACAGACATTTGTTCCATAGCAAAACACTGACACAACGTCTTCCATTGTTGGATCCTCACCACCTACTCAAATTTAATTTGGGGAACCCTAGCACTCTGCACTTGAACTCTTCCCTATCTAACTCCACTCTCTTGATGATGTTCCGTTTCATAGTTTTTTGGAGTTTTTTTTTTCACAATGTTTATTGATAGATACAAGTACATAAAATCAGGGCATGAACATGATTTGATAGACTAAGTAGACTTAATTTCAATACTATAATAAGGGAACAGTTCAAATTCTCACCATTCGTTTCACACCCACAAAAACCACTTCAAGGGCATTAATGACCTCTCAAATCTGATCAGTTTTGTGCAAGTAAAACATGTTTCTTTTTAAAAAGACTGTGCACTTGCCCAGGCTCAAGGATATTAAAATCTAGCACATAAAGCCCATTACTAGAGGTAGAAATACAGGCAATATACTATTACGGCAACAACCATCAATTACAGTTAAGGGTTTTCTGTAACAACCAAATAGATAATCTAATATTGCAACAACTCAAGTATTGCTGAGCAAAGTGCATTTCTACAATGTTCAGTGTTTCTACTCAGTTTTATAACTTTAAACAGCCTATGATAACTGGCAGCAGAGAAGGACCTTGCAATAGACTGCCTCTGCTTGAGGACTGTACTGGATAGCTTTAGCATCAACTTGACAAACCTGGGTTGAGGGAGCCTCAAATGGGGAATTGGCTCCATTGGACTGGCCTGTGGCTACGTCTGTGGAGTATTGGATTGTTGGGCAATGTGGGAGGGCCCAGCCCTCAATGGGTGGTGCCACCCTGGGCAGGTTGTTATGTACCATTTAAGAGAGCAGGCTGGGCATGGGCCAGGGGAGCAAGCCAGTAAGTAGCACTCCTCCATGGCCTGTGCTTCAGCTCCCGCTTCCAGGTTCCTGCCCTGAGTTCCTGCCTTGGGCTCCCTAAGTGATGAACTGTGACCCAGGAGATGTAAGTTGAATAAACCGTTTCCTCCCAAAGTTGGTGTTGGTCAGAATGTTTTGTCACAACAATGGAAGACAAACTAGAACAGAAATTGGTACGGAGAGTGGTCTATTGCTGTGACAGACCCTGACCTTGGTGTTTTGGGGAAGGATTGTGGAAGTATTTGGAACTTTGGGCTAGAAAAATCATTGAATACCTAAAGATCATGGCTGTGGAACTTGGAGCAGTTTTGCTGAGAGTTGTAGACGATGGAGGCCTGGCTTGTGAAGTTTCAAAGGGAAGCAGAGATCATCAGGACTGTTTAATCTGTGGGCTCTGGTCAGCTGGGGCTGAAGAATCAGCTGTAAGTAACAAGAGACCAGAACCTGAAGTGAAATCTTTGTTGTACTGGGACAATTGATGCTGGTTAGCTGGGGCTGAAAAATCAGCTGTAAGTAACAAGAGACCAGCATCACTGTGGTGAAATCTTCTGGGAAGAATTTCTTCAGGATCAGCACACAGAAGCTGTGATCCAGAAGGGGCCTGAACCTCCATCTCAAGCCAGAAAAAGGACTTGGTAGTGTGTAAGAGTCTCCTATCTGGTTCTGGTGTTGAAATTTGAGGGGGTCACAGAGAGCAGCCGAGGCTTGGCACTGTGAGAGGTCAGGAAAGACCATTGGTGGAAGTGCACCTCGGTTGCAGTGAAGACCCCAGGATTGCAGGGGTCATGGAGAGAAGCTGAGGCTTTGCACCAGGAGAGATCAGAAGAGACTATTGGTGAAGGTGCAGCCTCAGTTTCAGTGGTGACCCCAGCTTTTTGGAGATGCCAGGACCATGGGACGACCACCAAGAGCAGCAGCAGGTGTGGAATGGAGTAGGCCTGGGCCTGTGAGATGAGCTGTGTGTGCCACGGACCGCAGAGTCAGAGAAGGGGAGCTGCCGAAACCCTTTGGAGCCCAGAAGATCATGGGTGAATCCCAGGTGTCCAGCCTTGAGCTACCTTGTGGACTTAGGCACGTGTCTGATTCTTCCCTTTGTAATAAGACAGTACTTGTTTTGGATTTTACAGCAGCTCACAGTTAAGAGACTTTTAACAGACTGTGAACTTTTAAGTGTTTGGACATTTTAAGGACTGTGGGGTTTTTAAGGTTGTACTGTCTTAGGTTGTGATTAATGTTAACATCATACTTTGGGGACAAGAACTGGAAAGGTGGTGGTTTAATAGTGATGTGTTTTGTGTGTCAAGTTGACAAGGGGTCAATTGTGTGGGATAGCTTTAGTGTCAACTTGACACACCTGGGTTGAGGGAGCTTCAACTGGGGAATTGGCTCCATTGGACTGGCCTGTGGCCACATCTGTGGTGTATTGTCTTGATTGTTGGGCAATGTGGGAGGGCCCAGCCCACAATGGGTGGTGCCACCCTGGGCAGGTTGTTGTGTACGGTATAGGAAGGCAGGCTGGGCATGAGCCAGGGGAGCAAGCCAGTGAGCAGCACTCCTCCATGGCTTGTGCTTCAGCTCCTGCCTCCAGGTTCCTGCCCTGAGTTCCTGCCTTGGGCTCCCTAAGTGATGAACTGTGACCCAGGAGATGTAAGCTGAATAAACCCTTTCCTCCCCAAGTTGGTGTCCATCAGAGTGTTTTGTCACAGCAATGGAAGACAAACTAGAACAAGGACCTATGATGTAATTATTGCATGCTGCTAATGTACTATCTAAACATTAAAGATATTCCTAAAATATTTGACAATAGATTATGATTAAGACATTACATTACAAAAAACCTTATGCCGAAGGAAACCCTTACTGACATGCTTCTGCTTTAAATATTGTGTCCCCAAATGAAGTCCAGTAAGCACACATTCTGTCATGATCCCCCTGCATTGGCCTCCATGATACTGCCGTGGTAATCCAACAATGTCAGTCCATCTTCTGAGGAGGCTGAATTTCCATTAGCTGCTTAGTTCCCAAGCTGAGTATCTCCGCAGTCCTCAATCCACATTGGAAGGCTAAAAAGTAAAAAAGCTGTATCTCATGTCTTTGAGGACTGCCCCATTTCCTAGTTTTACCTACTATCTGTGGGCCAGTGTCTCTCAAAACTGTATCTTCAGCCCACACCTCTCTCTAGAAGTCCACATTCACATTCTGGTTCCCAGCAGACAGATCCATGCCCTGCGTGGCTTCAACAACAAACATTCATTTTCTCACTTTTCTGGTGGCTGGGTATTCAAAGTCAAGATGCCATCAGGGTTGGCATATGATGAGGTCCCTTTTTCTGGCTTAGAGTCCCACTGCTGCATATCCTCACCAGACCACTCCTCTGTACACATATGAAGTCACGTGGAAGTGCTCTCGAATCTCTTCCTCCTCTTCTTCCTCCTTCCTTCTCTTCTTCCACCTCTTCTCTTTTCCAAGATTTTCAAGGAAATAGCTAACTAGGAAGCCTAAGCTAGCCTAGAACTTCCTATTACACCTACCTCAGTCTTCCAGTGTTGCCTTCTACTTATGCAGACAAATTTTATGGTCTCCTTTACCCCTAATTAGTTCCCTAAAGGCTCTCTCTCTCCAAATACAGTCACACTGGGGAATAGAAGTCTAACATGAAATTTAGGGCAACATAAATCAGTCCATAATGGACTTCATTGCTGAGTGGTTTGGGAAGGTTCTGCCCACTGTGGGTTGTGTCACCTTTGGGCAAGTGGCCCTGTGTTATAAGAATGCATGTTGAGCACAGCCAGAGAAGTTAACTAGTAATCAACATTCTTCATGGTCTCTGCTTCAGTTTCTGAGTCCAGGTTCCTGCTCTCCATTCCTCCCTCTGCTTCTCTGGATAAAGGACCATGAGCTATAAGCTGTTTTCCTCCTCAAGTTACTTTCAGTCAGGGTATTATCACAGCAAAAGAAAGTTAAAGTAGGACAGAGGCCATTTATATTACATTCTGATAAATAATTTTACATTTTTCCATGTCCTAAAACTTTGTGAGAGTCTGGCTTTCAAGGAAAGAATAAAATAATTAATTTAGAAGAGGAAATTTCTACATGGCACAAAGAATGTGGCATGGTTACTAGCAACTACTTTGAATTGGATTTACAGTGAGAATAAAAGAAGAGCAGAAAGATCTGAAAATGTGCATTCTAGCCAGAAATGGGGCAAAAAATTGTGGGCAAGGAACATTTTATTTTTTTTTTATTTTGTGAGTATGAGTGTATTGCTTGCATATAGGTAGGTGAACCACTGTCATGCAATACCCCCAAAGGTCAGCAGAGGGCGTCTGATCCCCTGAAACTGGAATTATGGACTTTTGTTAGCTGCCCTGTGAGTGCTGGGAATGAAATTCAGGTCCTCCTCAAGAGCAGCCAGAATTCTTAATCACTGACTCATCTCTCCAGCCCTATGAAAAATTATTTTTAAAGAGATTTGTGCCATTAAAAATAAGGGCTGTTGGGGCTAGAGAGATGGCTCAGAGGTTAAGAGCACTGACTGCTCTTGCAGAGGACCTAGGTTTGATTCCCAGCACCCTCATTATGGCTAGCAACTGTAACTCCAGTTCCAGGGGATTGGATGCCCTCTTCTGGTCTCCACAGGCACTGCACGACACTGGTACAGCTACCTATATCCAGACATTACATTCATATACATAAAATAAAAATAATAAATATTATTTTAAAAATAAAAATAAGGGTTGTGGAAATATTGCAGTGAATCGAGTATTTACTATGCAAAGATGAGAACCTAAATTTGAAACCCTGGAACCCACCACATAAATCTGGGCACAGTAACATGTCTTAATTCGGGTGCTTCTATAGTAAGATGAGAAATAGAGACAGACGAATCCCCAAAAGCTCACAGGCCAGCTAGCCTTGACTATGCAGTGACAAGCAACAAAAAAACTTTGCCTCAAACAAGGCGTAAGGTGAGCACCAACACCTGAAGTTATCCACACTACACATGTGCTACGAGAGGCATGCACCTCCACATATACACATACACACATCATACATACATACCACATATGCACAAAAAATAAAGCAAGCACTTTTCACTCGGATAGTAAGAAAGAGGCCTTGAACAAGTAGCTCTTGGGCACTGGCCAGAACCCGCCCATCTCAGGCTCCACATTGTAACACTGAAGAATCACTACAAGGAGTTTCCATTTTCTCCACTTTCTGTCCATCATGAAGTTCCTCTGACATATGGTCCCATGATTATGATGTTTTGTGTCCTTTTTTTTTTTTTTTGGTCTTTTTGACAGGTAATCCCTGTTGCCGCCGCTGTCTGGAACTCACTATGTCAACCAGGCTGGCCTTGAACTCACAGAGATCTGCCTGCCTCTGCCTCCCAAGTGCACCACCATGCCTGATAGATGTTTTCTGTCTTGATGGGCCCAAAACCATAGAGCTGAGATATAATGAACTGAACTCTCTCAAACTGTGAGCCAAAATAAACAATTTCTTCCTTATTTTGCTTCTGTATAAGCTGTGTATGGTGGCACAAGCCTTTAATCTCAGATCTGTTGGGTGAAGGAACAAATTTCTCCATAACAAATAACACATGCCTATATAACTATATTTTTCTGGTCCTCTTTCTTTACTCTTATAGCAAATAAGAAAAGGCAATACCCTTTTTTGTCTACAGTACAATTTCTCTCAAACTTGAGTGTGCATCTGAATCTCCTGGAAGGATTGTTGAAACAGAACACTGTAGGCCCCACCAACCAGAGTTTCTTAGTCAGTCTGAAGAAAGGGCCAAGAATTTACATTCTTCTCCAATTGTAAGTGACGGCAAAGCTACCGGCCCAGTTACCACTGCTGAGAGCCATGGACCTCATGACTGCTGCTTGCATGGGATACTTATGATACCAGCTATCTCCTTCTCTTTTTTTAAGCCAATGTTTTATTGAAGCTCTGTGCATTTCATACAAATCAAATTACATTACAAATCAAATCTAGACCTGTGCCCCCCTCCCTGCCCTCCACCCCATCAGAGCTCATGCATTCTGCCAAACATGTTTTTCATCTTTTTCTCAGTCTCTCTCAAAATTCTCGATCCAGAAGTTTACTGTTTCGAGCAGAAGTTCACCATTTCAGTTGGTTCTTTTCTGTTCTTGTTGTTGTTATTCCTTCCAATATCCATCACTCTGAAATATGCACATACACATGCCACATATATCATAGGTTTTAGCATCTTCAACTTATGATTTTTTTAATTAGGCTGAAAGATGTCATGTTTGAAGGCTCCTCCTTGGCAAGCCCAAACCACCATCAGTTCTGCCCTTGTGCTCCACACTGGGGTTTTCCCTTTCCATGGTCACCAAATGAGGTCCAGTAAGCCCCACGTCCTGTCTTGATCTTCCTGTACTGGTCTCCATGATACAGCCTGGGTAGTCCAACAATGGCAGTCTATACTATGAAGAAGTGGAATCCCCAGTAGTCGCTCAGTCCACAAGTTAGATGTCTCAGCAGTCCCCATCTGGCACTGAAGGTTTGGAGGATTCTTGGAGAAACATGAGTCTTCAGTCCATATTGGAAGGTTGAAAAGCTGTGTCTTCTCATGTCTTTAAAGGATGGCAAAAGCAGTGGCAGCCACAGGGTAGCTGCACTTGCCAGTAAGACAGGCAAAACAACTGTGTTCTTTTGTCTTTTTATTAAGATCTCAAGTTTTATACCTGAAGTACAATTGCTCAGGTCTTACTATTTATTTCTGGTTATACTTTCCTTTTTGATGTTTAAGGCCACACAGCCCAAATTTACCAAGGTTTTTGTTTTCTCATGGTCAGTTGAGGATCTGGTCCTCAAGAGTCACTCAGAGCTATCTCTTTATATAAATATATTTAATGGCTACATTTCAACTGAATCTTCCTACTCTTTCATATCTTGACTTGGACCTCTTAATTAAAAAAAAAAATTCCTGTGTCTGCAGAGATGGCTCAGAGGTTAAGTGCATGTACTGTTCTTGCAGAGGCCCTAAGTTCTATTCCTAGCACTGATGCTGGGTGGCTCACCACAGCCTGTATCTCCAGCTCCAGGGGACCTGACTCCCTCTTCTGGACTTCACAGACCCCTGAACACACATGCATACACACTTTAAAAAATAAATCTTATACATACTAATTTTCATTTTTTGTTTTGGCAGTTGAGCAGAAGTTAATTTGCTTTAGTGAGAAGTCCCTCCTTGTTTCACACTGCAGCCTTTCTCTATGAAGAGCTCTTCCTGCTGTGTCAGTGTGCCTGCTACAGCCTCACAAGCATCCCATGGAACCTCCAGCATCCTTACTAAATGGCTGACTTTGATACCTATTTGCACAGTTTTTCAGTCATATTTTCTTCTTGAATCTGATGAACTAGAATATTTCTTCTTCACCCTCCCTTAATGTGTAATGTCACCACTTGACCCTAATTTATGTGTAGGAGCATTACATCCTTTGTTCCCAGTGCCACACATTAAAAGTATATTTTTATGTACAGAATGCATCTTCCTTCTGATCTGTAATCCCCTTCTTGTGGACAATTAATGAGGGAAATCTTTAGATTCTGTATAAAAACAAAATCAAATTTATATACTGAAATCATCTGTCTAAAATTTTAAGCTGTTTTCAAATAAAAAGAAAATAGCATTTCTGATATGCCTATGGATCTAATAGAGATGATTAGATGCCTATGGATCTAATAGAGATGATTAGATGCCTATGGATCTAATAGAGATGATTAGATGCCTATGGATCTAATAGAGATGATTAGATGCCTATGGATCTAATAGAGATGATTAGATGCCTATGGATCTAATAGAGATGATTGGATGCCTATGTATCTAATAGAGATGATTGGATGCCTATGGATCTAATAGAGATGATTGGATGCCTATGGATCTAATACAGATGATTGGATGCCTATGGATCTAATAGAGATGTGATTGGATGCCTATGGATCTAATAGAGATGATTGGATGCCTATGGATCTAATAGAGATGATTGGATGCCTATGGATCTAATAGAGATGATTAGATGCCTATGGATCTAATAGAGATGATTAGATGCCTATGGATCTAATAGAGATGATTAGATGCTATGGATCTAATAGAGATGATTAGATCATTTTGCTCATCATCGTACACACATTCAAAATTGAAAATTTCATCCTCCTCCTTTTTTTTTTTTTTTTTGGTCTTTTTGAGACAAGCTCTCCCCTACAGCCCCAGCTGTCCTAGAACTCGCTCTGTAGACCAGGCTGGCCTTGAACTCACAGAGATCCGCCTGCCTCTGCCTCCCAAATTCTGGGATTAAAGGCGTGCACTACCTTATGGTGTCATATTTCTCTCACTACTCTGGATGTTCTGTCTCAGGCTAATCTTCCTTTATTCAACCATTGTGAGATAGCCTCAGTATTTTATCAAAGGCCCTCCTCTATTGTTACTCTGTAATCTTCCACGGAAATCTTAGGAATGACCAAGGCTCAATTTCTAAATGTTAATAATACTCAAATTCATATCTCTAGCCATGCTTTTATATATTCCTAGCTCAAGGCTTGCATAAATGTCTGTGTATGTGATTTCTCTGTTTATTTGTCTAACAGGGATCTAACATACCATTTTGGAGTCCTTAATTCTTCTTCCATCTCAACTGTCCCTCTCGAAGTAGCTCACCACTCACGTGAGTACCATCAACTATTTGCCCAAGCCAACAATTACTCTTGATTCTGCCTGACTCCATCTGATACCTAGTCACCAAATCTTTCCTTTTCTAAGTTAGTCAGCTTTCTATCATTGATATAATAATACCTGGGATAATGAACTTATAGAGGAAAAGTTTATTCTGGATTATGATTGTAAAGGTTCCAGTCCACAGCTAGATATACCCATTGGCTTCAGGCCTGTAGTGACTATACTGCAGTGCAGTGATGAAGAACACAACACTGTAAAACGTCTCCTTTGGGTCAGGAAGCAAAACAGGAGGAGCTGGGTTCCCACTATATGTTATGAAGACATGTCCCTATATTACCCAGCCTTTTTCATCCCTGTGACCAAATACTCAAGACAAGCAGCTTAAAATATGAAGAGTTTATCTAGGCTCATGGTTTCAAAGGGTTCGGTCTGTCATGGCAGGGAGTCATACTGGAGCTAAGCACTTTACATCATGGTGATCAGCAAGAACAAAGGGGATGTAGGAAAGGTAAAATATAGCCCCAAGGATATGCTACCAGTAGATCTACTTCCTCCGAAGGACCTAGCTTGTATTTTTTACCACATCCTAATAATGCCATCAGATTACGAATTGAATAAAGGGTCATTCCATCAATTAAGTCAGAGCCCTCTTAATCTAGTCAACTGTGGAAACATCATCGCAGACACAGTACAAGTGTGTTTTATTAATCTCCTACATACTTCTTAATCTAGTCATGTTGGCAGTGCAAATCATTCATAGTCAGGGCTGGTAATCATTGGAGAACTGTAACTCTGTCTACTCAGGAGGCTACAGCAAGATATCAAAAGTGTAATGCATCTGTGGGCAACTTCAGAGACCGTGTCATTTTATTTAAAGAGGCAGGGGTTATAACTCACTGGAAGAGAGCTTGCCTAACATGTGTTAGGCCCTGGGTTCAATTCCTAGTAGTAAAATTAAGAGAGAGATTAACCAATCCTTTCCCAAGTGACATGGAGACTTCGCACTAGACCCTACCTTTTTTATGTTTTGGGGTGGGTTTTTTTTTTTTTTTTGTCTTTCTGAGACAGGGTCTCCCTTTAGTCCTAGCTGGCCTGGAGCTCACTCTGTAGACCAGGCTGGCTTTGAACCCACAGAGATCTGCTTCCCAAGTTCTGGGATTAAAGGCATGTACCACCACGCCCAGCTTGTTTTTTTTGTTGTTGTTGTTTGTTTGTTTGTTTTTGACTACCTAACACTGAAGCTTGTATTTAAAAAGGATTCCTAGCAGGACATAGTGGCGCAAGCCTTTAATCTCAACACTTGAGAGGCAGAGGCAGGCGGATCTCTGTGAGCTCAAGGCCAGCCTGTTTTACATAGTGAGCTTCAGGCCAGCCGGTTTTAGATAGCGAGCTCCAGGCCAGCTGAGTCTACACAGAGACCTTGTCTTAAAAACACCGTGGGGGGGGGTATTGGAATCAGTTAACAAAATCTGATTTTTAACATTGTCCGATATTTCTTTTTTTTTAACAACTCTAGACCCATGTCCCCCCATTCCCCCACCCCACCAGAGCTCATGCATTCTGCCAAACATGCCTTTCATCTCTTTCTCAGTCTTTCTCAATATTCTCCATGAGGAAGTTCACTGTTTTGAGCAGAAGTTCATCATTTCAGTCAGTTCTTCGAAGCAACCCTTTCTGTTGTCATTGTTTCCAATATGCATCACTCCCAACTNAAAGCTCAGGGGGCCATGCACAAGAAATACTTACAACTAGGTAATTGGCACTAGCATCCACAGATGAGGGATACCATTCGTCGTTTGTTTTTCTGGGACTGTGTTACTTCACTCAGCATGATGTCCTCTAGCTCCAGCCATTTTCCTGCAAAGCTCATGATGTCGTCTTTCTTTACTGCTGCATAGAACTCCATTGTGTAGATGTACCACATTTTCTCTATCCACTCATCAGTTGAGGGGCATTTGGGTTGGTTCCAGCTCCTTGCTATTGTGAAGAGAGCTGAAATAAACATGGCCGTGCATGTATCTCTGCAGTGGGGTGAGTCTTGAAGGTACACGCCCAGGAGTGGTATGGCTGGGGCGGCTTGTTTTATTTTTGAGTTTTTGCACATCTAATACAACCGTTCTTAATCAAATTTAGGCCCCTTCCCCCATCGATGCCCCCCAGCCCTCTGCTGGACCCCGCGTGCATTCCATCATACAAGTCCTATCTAGTTAAGCATGTGTAGCCAGATGTCCTTCAAGTTCATCCACTGGAGTCTAGCCAACTTATCTAGTGATTGTAAGTAATGTCTATTCTCACTCACTCAGAAGTAATCCATCTCCAACAGTTCCCAGGCTGGGGCCAGCCAGCTGCCCACTTCCCTCGCTCTACTCTGTAGGCTGTGGGAAAATTTAGTTAAGTTGGCTAGCATTCTAAACCAATGGGACCTTCCTGGCCACGCCCAGGGGTGGGATGTAGTGACGCAAGGCTTGAGGATTTGGCCCTGGGAGTTGAGTCCTGCTGGCTATTTAAGGCGGCCATTTTTAGACTAAAGCTCTCTCTGTATTTGGACACCTTAACATGTGTCCGTGTGCTGTATTTTCCTGTGCCTGTTTTTCACACAGTTCACCCTGAGAATAAATGGAACAAAGCACAGTCAGCCTCATGTCTTAAGGTTGTTAGCCACTATGAAGAAAGGGGATGTTCTGCTGATAAAACTGCTCTTTTGTTGTTCAATGGCCATGGTACTCAGATGATGCTAAAGCAGTCAGAGTCAGGGAAAGAGAGATGTAGAATGGATGGATGATGGACACTAGGCTTAGTGGTAAGGACAGTTGATTCTGGAGGAAAGAGAGAAGTGGGGTTGAAGTGAATGGGACTGAAGTCTGTTTACAGGGAAACTGAGGTGCTGAGAGGTGCAGCAGCAATTTCCACAGCATCGGCATCTCCACTTCTCTTCCTGTCTTTGTCCTCACAACAGCCTCCTTTGTTCGATGTGCTTTCTTCAATGGCCCCTTAAGTATTCGTGTTGGTATGACTCTGACTCCAAACCACCTTGCTGGATATCTCATCTCGGATGCGTCACAAGTGGTTTACACCCACTACAACTGTGTTCACTGTCCTCTCTGCCTTACATGTAGTCTTCTTTGAATTTAGTGAGAATTGATTTTTACAAACTTTTTTTAAATAAAACATTCTCTGAAGAAACTGAGATTTAGTTTAAGAACTTGCCCAGTTACTAGTACTGCTGAAAGTGTCATACATATAAACCTTTTTTAAAGATGAGGCCCTACAAAACTTTGAACCTCAAGCTTTAAATTCATTAGTGCCACAGTAAGTCTTTGAAATTTTCAAACAAATGTAGCTCTCACCACTCATCCAAGAAACTACTTTTGGTAGCAAATGGAGACTATTACAAAGTTCCTCAACTGGTCAAATGCAGACACTAAATGACTGTGATGAGCCCAGCCCTACATTACCCATCTACAATGCAACCTCTACACCTAAGGCTCAGGGAACATCATGGAAGAGGGGGCAGAAAGATTGTCAGAGCCAGGGGGACAAGACACCTACTGCCAGATAACGTATTCTAGACATAACAAGGAAGCTACACCCATGAAATCCTAACGTAGGGCAGGCTAACAAGATCTGCATAATGAGAAAGGCAGGTGATGTGCCAACTTAGATGAGGAAAATTCCATGGGGTCCCACCTCAAGATGAAGAGCTATAGTTTTCTTCGAGGACTAGTTCCCCAAGTGTTTATCTAATTCCATGTAGGCAGCCCCAAACACAGGTACACACTAAATGGACTCGGTGCATTATAGATGGATGGATGGATGGATGGATGGATGGATGGATGGATGGATGGATGGACGGACGGATGGACGGACAGACAGATAGATGATATAGAGATGTCTATGTACGATATGTGTTTATTCACAATAATAAAGAAGAGGAAAATGAGGGAGGAGGGCAGGGGAAGAATTGGAGAAGGTCTAGAAGGTGCAGAAGAAAAACAATAAATTTGCAGGGTGTGGTGGCGCACGCCTTTAATCCTAGCATTGGGAGGCAGAGGCAGGCGGATCTTTGTGAATTCAAGGCCAGCCTGGTTTACATAGCAAATTCCAGGACAGCTGGGGCTACAGGGAGACCCTGTCTCGAAAAAGACAAGACAAGACAAGAAAAACAATAAATTTTAAACATTTTTTAAATGAAAAGAAATTGAACAAAAAAGGATAATCAATAGTTCAGTGGTAGAATGTCACAGCTTGTAGACCAATTTTATTTCTTTTCACGTTAAGTTGGGCCGTGTGTGTGCGTGTGTGTGCGTGTGTGTGTGTGTGTGTGTGTGTGTGTGTGTGTGTGTGATTTGCTGGAAACAAAACCTAGGGCCTTGTGTATACTGAGTGCTTCATACATGTTAAACATATGCTCAGGGGGCTGGAGAGATGGCCTAGTGGTTAAGAGCACTGATTGCTCTTGCACTCTTGCAGAGGACCTGGGTTCGATCCCCAGCACCCACTTGGCGGCTGAGAACCATCTTTAACTCCAGCTCCTGGGGAATCCAACACCCTCTTCTGACCTCCATGTCATTGCATGACACAGGTGCACAAACAAACATACAGACAGAC
Source organism: Rhizomys pruinosus (assembly GCA_009823505.1). Taxonomy (NCBI): domain Eukaryota; kingdom Metazoa; phylum Chordata; class Mammalia; order Rodentia; family Spalacidae; genus Rhizomys; species Rhizomys pruinosus. The sequence goes on from VZQC01004911.1 coordinate 124,818, forward strand.
ATAAAAAAAAAAACAAAAAAAAAAAAAATCAAAGAAATAAAAATATAAACATCAAAAAAAATTATAAAGAATTTTTAAATCTCAGTCAAATAGAGATATGACAACACAATAAAAGAGCATGTCATACAACCAAATAGAATAATAAAATTGTTGTATTATTTTTATAAAATTTTATGTATATAACTAAAAAAAAAAAAAAAAAAAAAAAAAAAAAAAAAAAAACATGCTCAGTTGGTGAGCAAAATCTCCAGCGCATGTTTGATCCATCTTTGCCTCACAAATTCTCATGTTTTACAAGCTTGATAAATGTTGAATAAATGCAACCCCTCTGGGTTCAGTTCCTTCCTATGTCAAATGAGAACGTCTGCTCTCCCTTCCACACATGAGTCTTGTGAGAGCAAATGAAATACTAGACATGAAAGGTCTTTGGGGAAATTGTGAAAAGTATCGTGCAAGTACAGGGTATTATTTTCACACATTCATGTGGTTTAATGAGTTTCTATCATAAAACACCTGTTGGAACATATAAATTTAGCTTTCATCTGTTTCCTCTCAAGATGTTCTCATATTTAACCTCCTGACTTCCTAGACCTCTGAGCTTTTCTGTTGTGAGAGCTGGGACAATTCATCCATTTTAATAAGGGTAGCTATAAAGTGCATTTACATAATGTTGATTTTGAAAATTTATTGGTTTAGCCCTTTAGTTTCGGAAAAGAAAAAGAAAAGAAAAGTTATTGGGAACACCATCAAATCAACAGTATGATTCTCTTCTAGGAAAAATCCTGATAATTATAAGGGTCCAAAATGATAATGTGATTGAGATTAAAATATTTAAAATATCTCTCTGCACTTTATTTCCAGTTATCTAACTGGCCCTAATTTGGCATTTTGGGCCCAACACATTTCTAAATGTTTTTACAGATCCAGATTCATTTAATTCTCACACTACACTTCTTATTCTCATTTTACAGATGAAGCTACAAAGTCCCAGAGAGATCAAATTGTTCAATGTCGCACACTTCACTGTAAGCCGTTTCTGCACCATAATCTCATGATTCTCTCTATTCTCAAAGGACCACAACTTGCCCTTCACCCTCTTCTCCTACATGGATCTTTCCCACGTAATTGTCACATCCTATCCCAATATGTTGACCAACAATAATATACTACCTTAGGGGGCATTATAAAATGAGCCTGGCTTTCAGCCATAGAACTGAATTTGTTCTGCAACTAACCAGTTGTATCACTTGGAGAGCCTGATAACCTAGTAAAAAAAATGGAAGGCCTCTTCATGGCATCACAGTACAAAGAAGGTTCTTGAAGAAGGCTGTGGTCTCTCCCAGCACAATGTTACAGACAGTAGTAATCCAGGGCTCTTCCCCATTGTCAGGTTTCTTGCACTAAACGACTGACTGACTTTACCACTTAACCTCTGCTAGGAGCTGGTGAGTAACTGAGACCTTCATCCAATTCATGCCATATGTATCGCTATTAGTTGCTTTTCTCACTGTGAACACATGCCTGGCAAGAAACAACTTATGGGTGGGAAGACTTATTTTGGTTCATGGGTTGAGAGGGCACAGTAGTCCATCACAGCAGAGAAGGCATGTTGGAGTTCATGCAGACAATACACTCATACACATAAAATAATTAAAAAATGATGTAATGTTGACTTTTTCAGTACTAGAGATGGATCCTAGGGCCTCGCATGTGTTATGTAAGTACTCTGCCACTGAGCTATAATCCCAGGCCTGATTTAAAGTATTTTTCAGGAAGAAGAATCAGCACTAAGGCTCATTGGTGGTCCAATCGCCTAGCATATGGAAGGTATTAGGTTCTACACATAGCAACACACATACAGAAAATATCTATTAACATACTAATTAAAATTGTTAGTATTAAATACTATAAATATCTGAGTTGAATTTTGTCTGATCTAAGCATAAATCAGCACCTAAAACTCTTATAAAACTTGTGCTTTGAATATTTTTTGGAAAACGTAGTTTTACCTTCACATGGGTATATTCATGTCCACTTATATTTAAAATAGGTCCAGCATTACTTTTTAATTTTTTTTTGAAAATGTGATTTTACTTTCAAATGGGTGTATTCATGCCCATTTATATTTAAAAATCAGCCCAGCATTAATTAGCCCAGCATTAATTAATATTTTGATTTATCATTTTATTTTATATGTATATGTTCCCTTCATGTATGTAAGTGTACCTGTGCCATGCAGTGCCCATGGAGGTCAGAACTGAAGGCGTGGATTCCTGTGGAATTGGGAGTTATGGATAGTTGTCAGCCGCCATGTGGATGCTAGAAATCAAACCCCGTTCCTATCAGAGAACAGCTATTTCTCTTAACTCCTGAACTGTAGGATGATCCAGTTTGAATTGGGGGCTAGTTCTCAGCTAGCATCCCTCAGGGCACCCCCGGGTGAGAGTCTGACCCTGCCCCAAGGAGGAGCAAACAATGTGGCCTAACTGGGTGATGCTGGGTGGGGCAATGGTGTGGCAACTGTGTGCAGTGGCGCAGAGTTGGAGGCCTATGATTGACTCTGGGAACTGACGTCATTTGGTTTATAAAAGCAGGCTGTAGCAAGGAATAAATCTGAATTTCCCAGTAACATCATCATGGAATTCCCGGCAGTCATCTTTTTAATTATTGTGCTCATATAGGCCAAGGCAGGCCTGCATTTCTTTGGGTGGCCAGTGGGTTGGAAAGAGGTCCCCGTTTGGACCACCAATCTGGATAGCTGGTGTTGTGAGTGGACATAGGCTGAAGATAGGCCAACAGCCATCAGCCTGAAAATTCCTGTCCAGGGTTCAGCAGTCTCTGGGCAGGTGGGTAGGTAGTCACGGCCAAGAGTGGAACACGTGTCTCGTGGTTCCAGACTAAGGGCTTGAGTTGAAAATACGCTCAGGCCAGGCTACGGGAAGTAGCCTGCTGGTCTCTGCGCCGAGAGGCCAGTTCCCTACAGCAGCTGGCAGCTGCTGTGTCCCCATCCCCTTAGCAGGGTTTCATGGTCTCTGTTCAGCACAAAAGGAAAGCTTCCTACAGTGAACCATCTCCCCAGCTCCACCTAACATTAAATTTTAAGAGCCCTTGGGCTAGCAGGATAGCTCAGTGGGTGCAAGTGCCTGCTGCCAAGCCTGACAACCTGAGTTGAGAACTGACTCTGTCATGTTCTCTGACCTCTACATACACATCCACACTGCAGCATGCACACATGCACAAGCATACACACAATAAATAAATCTGTAAATCAATCAATAAATGAAATTTAAATATTTTAGGTTGAAAATTTTAAGAGCTCTGTTAAAATTAAAATGGCCACTTAAATACTGAGCTAAACCAGGTTTTAGTTGAAATAAATGAGAAGCAATGTGGCTTTAACATCCATTTCCCAAGTTGATACTTTTGGAGCAGCCCCTGGAAATAGGTCCCTGGTTTTGTGGCCAAAGCAATTTTCAAAAATTAAAGATTCTTAAGCCTTTGTCAAATGACTGTACTAAAAACATCGTTTACACTTTAAAAACCAATATTATAAATAGTAATTATAACTGCTTTCGGCAAGTCAACTGAAAAACCATTGAAGACCTCCAACACATGCAATGCTGTATTGAAACAGGATTGTCCTTTTAAGAAAAAGTCCACATAAATCAGGCAAAACAGGAAAAGAACAAGAGTCTTTGTAATTCAGATGCAGTTTGGCGAGATGGTTCTCTAAAACATTAAAATGACCCTGACATATTGTCAAGGTAATCTAAAACTGGAAAAAAATACCTGGTTGGTGAACAAGAGGAATTACTGGCATAATTCGGGAGAGATTCCACTTCATCATGGACAAAAGCAATTAATTTTATGGTTCCCAAGGCTAACTTGCCTTTGCTTTGTCTTATTAAAATGGAATTTTTCTTAAATTCACAAACATGCAGGGCTGGAGAGATGGCTCCTCTTAAGAGTACTTGCTGCTCCCTCTTGGCAATTGGGGTGACCACCTCAGAGGGTAATGTGATAAAAGTAGGAGCTAAAAATTGGCTAGGCAGTTTAGGGTCAGGATCCCCCAAAGAGCCAGTTTCTTTCTCAGCTGAGAGCTGAAGGCTTCCTGGGTTTGCCAGTAAACTTATCCTTCTGGTTGCTCTGACTTGTGGCCCATGCATCCTTAACTCACTTGTCAGATTCATTAACCAGTGGGTAAATTCCATTAAAATCGTGATGCTAAGGACCCAATACAACCCCTCCCCCCCCCCCCCAGCGGAGATCATTCCACCTTGGAAACACCAACTGGGGTTGACTCTTTTGAACTTCCTTCAAGGATTTGAAGACCTCACAATGAGAGGGGGAAATGAAATAGAGGATTATTGAGATGGAGGAATATAAAAACTCAGGGATAGTGTTCTCAGATGCAATTGAGACATTTTCCCTTAGTCATTCTAGGAATGATTGGTTTTCTTGCTTCAAGCATTTCCCCTTGATTGGTAACTTTAACTGTGGTGTTAACTCTGATTGGCTGGTGTACTTGATTGGTAACTTTAATTGTGATGCTAAACTCTGATTGGCTGTTGTACTTATAAATTACCCTGTAACCTGTACCTTGTGGCCACACTTCTCCCAAGTTGAGTGTTGGCCCAGCATCATAATTAAATTAATCCCTCCATTAAAAAAAAAAGGGTACTCGCTGCTCTTGAAGAAGACTGAAGATCAGCTCCCAGAGCCCACATAACAGCACACAACTATTTGTAAGTCTAGTTCCAGGGGATCCAACACCCTCTTCTGGCCTCTGGGAGCATGCAAAATACTCATACACATAAAGTAAAAAAAAATCTTGCAGTTAGAGAGACGGCTCAGAGGTTAAGAGCAGTGGCTGCTCTTGCAGAGGACCCAGGTTAGCTGCCAGCACCCACATGGTGGCTAACAATCACCTGTAACTCCAGTTCCAGGGGACCCGATGTCCTCTTCTGATATCCATGGGCATTGCATGACATGGGTGAACTTACATACATCCAGGCAATATATCCATATACATAAAAGGAATAAATAATATATTAAAATCAATGAAAATAAATATTTTTAAGAGTTCACAAATGTCCTGGGCATGGCAGATGGATAACTGTGAGACTGAAGGCAACTTGGGATGGTCTACCTAGCAAGTTACATATCAGCTGGGGCTACATACTGAGAATCTCTCTCAAAAAAACAGAAACACAAAAAAAGACAAAAAAACAGCAAAATTCTCAAACATTGGGAAAACCTGAAAGAACATGCAAATCCCTAGAACATGTGCCCCAAGGTGGTTAACAACTTGTTATATTGGAGCTAGTATGTATCTTTAGTGTTAGTATGTATCTTTCTTTCACCTCACTATCCACCCAGCAGTCTACCATATTTTGGATACATTTCAGAGTGAGTTGCAGCATCAATTCCTGCCATTCCTAAATGCTTATACATGCATATCATTCACTAGAGTTTTGTATTTTACTGTTTTTCAGGGAAGTGCAGAAATTATAGGTTTACTCTTTGATGGGTTTTGGAAAATGCACACATCCCACGTAATCCATACCCCTATTCAGACACAGAACATCTCCACACACTCTGAAAACCCTTTCGTGCCCCTCATAGTGATAACCCTTCCACTGGACCACAAGGCAACTACTGTTCTGTTTGTCTTTTTTTTTTTTTTTAATATATTATGTGGGGCATGGGGGCGCATGTATCACGATGTGTGTGTAGGTCAAGGACAACTGTTCTGTGTGAGTTCCAGGGATCGAACTCTGGTCTCCAGACTTGTACTGCTAGCCCATTTAGCCACCAAGCCATGTCACTGCTTACACACCCCATTGTTTTTGTACCAAAGAGTAATTAGTTCTAAAATTTCATGTAGATAGAGTAACATAATATATACTGTCATTCACAATCATTTTTTTTTTTTGTCTTTTCGAGACAGGGTCTCCCTGTAGCCCCAGCTGTCCTGGAACTCACTCTGTAGACCAGGCTGGCCTTGAACTCACAAAGATCCACCTGCCTCTGCCTCCCAAGTGCTAGGACTAAAGGCGTGCGCCACCACGCCCGGCATTCACAATCATTTTTAACCACAAAAAGGTTTAAGATAAATAATTTCACCGATTACTACTTTTTTTTATTAATTTTATTTATTTGCGTATGTGTATCAATGTACTGTCTGCATGCAGGTTTGTGCACCCGTGTCGTACAATGCCGCGGAGGTCAGAAGAGGGTCTCGGATTCCCCTGGAACTGGAGTTCTCCTGGAATTGGAGTTTCAGACGGCTCTCGGCCGCCATGTGGGTGCTGGGGATGGAACCCAGGTCCTCTGTAAGAGCGGTCGGTGCTCTTAACCGCTAGGCCATCTCTCCAGCCCGTCTACTTATTACTACTTATTACATAAAATGTATCCTAACATGCTCTTGGCCCTGGATTCTATCCCTAGTACTGTGAAACAAGAAATTTAGCACTTGGAATATTTGTTGTGCACTACTGGTGATGGAACCCAGTGCCTTGTGCATGCTAGGCAAGAGCTCTACCACTCAGCTACATTCTCAAACCTTTAATTTTTTTTTAGATAGGTTGGCCTTGAACTCACAATTTTCCTACCTCTACCTATCAAGTGCTGGGATTATAGGTTTGCCAACTATGCCAGGCTACTTGAGATCAACCCATCCCATCTAGCCTTTTTCTGTTTTCTTTCTTTTCCTTTCTTTCTCTCCTTTTTTTGTGCTGGGGATTGAACCTTGGGCTTCCTGAATGCTAGGCAGATGTAGTCGTACCACTGAGCTATATCCCTAACCCTACTTTTTTCAATCTTTGATTTCTATTTGATTTTTTTGCTTTCATTCTACATAGGAAAATATTTTTATTTATTTTTTGTGATTTTGATACAATATGCTATTTAGACTCCCTCTCCCATCCACACCTCCCTCCACTGTGCCTTGTACAATTCAATGTACTTCACTGCCTCTAAAGTCTTGATTTATGTCCCCACATGTCCCTCGGTACTGGTCAACCTACCAAGAGTGGCATCCCTGTAAAAGACTGTCTTGTCCACTCCCAACAGCCATCAGTTGCCAAAAGTTCCTTAGTTTGGATGGGGATTTGTCTGGTTTGACCGTGCATGGGACTTGGTGTGAGTTCATGTGTGTAATGAACAAGCTGTCTGGAAAACTCTCTACATAGGAATTTTTACTTTTTTCATTTTTTTATCCACGTAGGTAGGCACACCAGTGTTGTGCAATGCATGCAGAAATCAGAAGGCGTCAGATTCCCTCAAACTGGAGTTAAGGACAGTTGTTAGCTGCCATGTGGATACTGGGATTTGAACCAGGATCCTCTGCAAGAGCAGTCAGTGCTCTTAACCCCTTAACCATTTCTCTAGCCCCTACATCAGAATTTTTGAATATGGGTTATTTTACTGGCTTAGATGCTACAGAGAGGATAAGACTTGATTCTGGCCTTACTTGATATGAAAATTGGGACAAATTACTTAATGTTTCTGAATTTTTTTACTTCACTTCTAAAATGAAAATAATGGGCCAAGCATGGTGGCACATGCCTTTAATCCCAGTGCTCAGGAGGCAGAGGTAGGCGGATCTCTGTGAGTTCAAGGCCAGCCTGGTCTACAATGTGAGCTCCAGGACACCTGAGACTAAAGGGAGACCCTGTCTCAAAAAGACCAAAAAAAAAAAAAAAAGAATTCATCTTACATAATAGTGCTCTTACAAAATTCTGAAAATTGGGGATGGAAAGATGACTCAGTTGTTAAAAGCACTGGTTGCTCTTGCAGAGAACTGGGGTTCAGTTCCCAGCATCCAGATGGTGGCTAACAACCATCTGTAACTCCAATTCCAGGGGAACTCAATTCCCTCTTCTGACCTTCTTGGGCATTCCATGACACAGGTACACTTACACACATGAAGGCAATACACACATACACATAAAATAAAAATACTTTAAGATTCAGAAATGAGAGAATACACTTAAACATTATTTATATATAATTTTATTTATTATGTGTATGAATGTACTGTCTGCATGTAGGTTTGTGCACCCATGTTGTGCAATGCCTCGGCGGAGGTCAGAAGAGGGTGTCGGATTCCCCTGGAACTGGAGTTAAGGACGGTTCTCAACAGCCATGTGAGTGCTGGGGATCAAACCTGGGTCCTCTGCAAGAGCAGTTGGTGCTCTTAACCACTAGGCCATTTCTCCAGCCCCTCTTAAAACATTATTAGAGAGTGAGGTATGGTGGTACATGCCTTTAATCCCAGCACTTGGGAGGCAGAAGCAGAAGGATCTCTTTGAGTTTAAGGTCAGCTTGGTCTACATAGTAAGTTCCAAATGAGTCTGAGATACACACTGAGACTCTATCTCCAAAGAAAACAGAACAGTATTAGTGTCTAAAGCACAGTGTTCAACAGATTTTAGCCATTACTATTATTATTATTATTATTATTATTATTTGCTTATTGCCTGTGTTCTTCCTATAAGAGCCATATCTCTTACTCCTTCCTGAATTTCTCCTCTCTACTCAACACCATCTCATCAATGAAAACTCCTGATCTTCCTATTTTGATACAGTAACCAACCCAAACACTATTTCCTTATCTTGCTATAATGGATTGGACTCTGTTCCCTAAATGATATGTTCCATAGGGGCTAGAGAGATAGCTCAGTGGTTCAGAACACATAGTGCTCTTCTAGAGGACCCAAGTTTGGTTCTGAACACCTAAACCAGGGTGTTCACAACCGCCTGTAACTCCAACTCCAGCAGGGTCTAGCCTCCACAGGAACCTGCACTTAAGTGCACATACAATTAAAAATAATAAAAACAAATTTTGCTGGGCATGTTAGCACACACTTTTAATCCCAGGACTCAGGAGGAAGAGGCAGGGAGATCTCAGTGTTCAAGGCCACTCTGGTCTACATATGTGACTTCCAAACCAACCAATGTCACAAAAATAACTGAGTAGTAAATCTTTTTGGAAAAGATATGATTCAAGTGCTAACCCTAGTATCTTTGTAGATGTGAATGTTCTGGTTAAGATGACACTATCAGTGGGTATGTCAGAGCACACATTTAACCCCAGCACTCAGGAGACAGAGGCAGGCAGATTACTGTGAGTTGAAGGCCATTCTTCCTAGTGAGTTCCAGAATTCCAGGCCAGACAGGTCTACACAGTGTGACCCTGCTTAAAAACAAAAGGCACAATCTAGGCTGGAGTGATGGCTCAGTGGTTAAGAACTTGCTGCTCTTCCAGAACACCAGTTTGGTTACAGCACCCACATCCCGTGGTTCACTACTGTTTGCAAGTCCAGCTCCAAGTGGTAGATCGACATCCTCTGCCAACTGTGGGCACCTGCACACGTGTGGCATACGGACACATATAAAAATAACAAAAATAAACCTAAAGTAAAAGAATGACACTATCCTAAGTTAAGGTAGGCCCTAAAGAGAAAGAGAGAGGCCGGGTGTGGTGGTGCACGCCTTTAATCCTAGCACTTGGGAGGCAGAGGCAGGTGGATCTTTGTGAGTTCAAGGCCAGTCTGGTCTACAGAGTGAGTTCCAGGACAGCTGGGGCTACAGGGAGACCCTTTCTCGAAGGAGACGCAAAAAAAAAAAAAAAAAAGAGAAGAGAGACAGGAGAACAGAGCAGAAGACAGAGAAGAAGACACACACACAACACATAGTGGGGAATAGTCTACGAAGCAGAATGTGTTGATGCCACTGGGCATGGTAGTGCACACCTTTATCCTAAGGCACTTGGGAGCAAGACGCAGGTGGATCCTCTTGAGTTCAAGAAACGCAGCCTGGTCTACATGAGTGAGTTTCCAGGACAGCTGGGGTTTTTTTTTTTTTTTTTTGTCTCAAAATGACAAAAAAAAAAAAAAAGAATGTGCTGATGCCAAGGGCTGCTAATATCCAGCAGAAACTTATAAGAGATAAGAAATGTTCACTCTAAGATCTAAGAGTCTGAGGGAGTACAGCCCTTTTTCGGTGTCTCAATTTTATTAATTTTTTTTCCTTTAACGAAATTGTTTTTAATCATTGTACTGTAATTTTCATCGCTCAAATTATTTTCATTATATTCATATTTTAATTTACAACAAAAATGTGTTCCCTAACTACAGATTCTCAGTACTGTGTAAACTGTAAGAAGTTTTAAATGTTATCATTTTGACTGTTTTGAGATAATTGTTCATATTCCTGTAAATGTGAGTATGTGTGTGTGTGTGTGTGTGTGTATGTGTGTGTGTGTGGTACTAATTTCTTAGTAAATTCCCCACAACGAATAGGAAATTGGTTTGTTTGTTTACAAATGGTAATGTCTCGGGTACTAGTAAAAGAAATTACAAGGGTTAAAAGTTTGGTAAAGTGGCGGACATGGTGGCACAAGCATTTGATTCCAGCCTTGGGAGGTAGAGGCAAGTGGATCCCTGAGATATCTAAGCCAGCCTATGTCCTTGGGAGGAATGTGACTAGGGGACCCAGTAAGAAAAACAACACAAAACAAATCAAAACAAAAAATGCTGGGCATGGTGGCACACACCTTTAATCCCAGCAATGGGGAGGCAGAGGTAGGTGATCTCTGTGAGTTCAAGGCCAGCCTGGTCCTACATAGAGGGTTCCAGGAGCTAGAGGTACAGGGAGACCCTGACTCAAAAAAATCCAAAAAAAAAAAGTTTGGTAAAAGGGATACAGAAGTATTTATCTATGAAGATTAAGATGGCCAGATATTTCCAGAATAGAAGGGATGAGAACTTTTTATTTTATTTTATTTATTTTTGTATGTGTATGAATGTACTGTCTGCATGTAGGTCTGTGCACCTGTGTCATGCAATGCTGCGGAGGTCAGAAGAGAGTCTCGGATTCCCCTGGAACTGGAGTTAAAGACGGTTCTCAGCCGCCACGTGGGTGCTGGGGATCGAACCCGGCTCCTCTGTAAGAGCAGTCAGAGCTCTTAACCGCTAGGCCATCTCTCCAGCCCTGAGAATGAGAACTTTTGACAAGTTTACAAAAGATCTGAGTTGGAGTCATAGAGATAGTGTTATTATTATAAAAATCACTGTTACATGTGGTGACATGGGAAGGGAAGACCCCAGCTCAGAGCACAAGGGCAGGACTGATGGTTGTTTGGGCTTGCCAGGGAGGTGCTTTCGAACACTTCCTTAAGGAAATCATGACATCTTTCAGCCAGTTGTAGACACTGATGTCATGGTTCCAAATTCCAGCAGAGCTTGCCAGTGACTACAAGCTCCAAGACTCTTCTCTGGCTACTTTGAGGTTATATTCCGGTGTCTCAATTTTAGACTTCTAGCTTTCAGAACTGTGACATAACGTTCTCCCAGATAACTTTCTCACAAACTGAGATAAAACAGTTTGTTGTAGTTTGCTATGGCAAGCCTAGAAAATGAATACACTTTGTTTTCATTTTCTGTCTACCACTTATAATCTTAGTGTGCTAAATATTTGTATGTTTTCCCTCACTGGGGACTTTGAACTGATGCTCTGAAAGTTAGAAAGTACTGGAGGAATACAAATGCTCAACTATACCATCAATGAATGAATTAATGAATGGTTTGCTTTCCCATATCCTACATTGATCATTTTTTTCATTTGCCTTTTAAAAATTGTTGTGTGTTGATAGGCATGCATGCATTTGTGTGCTACAGAGTACATGTTGAGGTCACAGGACAACTTTGTGGCTCCTTTACCACTGAGCCATTTGTTTTGTTTTAAAATGGAACTTGTGGGGGCTGGAGAGATGGCCTAGCAGTTAAAGAGCGCCGACTGCTCTTTCAGAGGACCCGGGTTCGATCCCCAGCACCCACGTGGTGGCTGAGAACCATCTTTAACTCCAGTTCCAGGGGAATCTGACACCTTCTTCTGACCTCCGCAGCATTGCACGACATGGGTGCACAAACCCATATGCAGACAGTACATTCGGCACACCATACAAAAAACAACCAAACTAATAATTTTTAAACAAAATGTTTAAAAAAAATAAAACGGAACTCGTTTCAACATTAGGTCTCTTTATCGAATCTATTTTTTTCTGTCTCATCATATGGGGCTAGAGAGATGGCCTCCAGTGGTTTAAGGAACACATGGCAGCTCTAGAAGAAGATTGAAGAAAGAAGAAGACAGAAGAAGAAGAAGAAGAAAGAAAGAAGAAAGAAGAGGAGGAGATGAGCGAGGGAGGAGGAGGAGGAGGTGGAGGAGGAGGAGGAGGAGATGAAATTGGGAGGACATAAGGACACATCCAGAAAGAATTGTAGTTGGGAGCATAGATGTTCTAAAATACATTGTATTCTTGTATAAAACCATCCAAGCCGGGCATGGTGGCACATGCCTTTAATCCTAGCACTTGGGAGGTGGAGCCAGGTGGATCTTTGTGAATTCAAGGCCAGCCTGGTCTACAGAGTGAGTTCCAGGACAGCTGGGGCTACAGGAAGACCCTGTCTCAAAAAAGACAAAAAATAAAATAAAATAAAATAAAACCATCCAAGAATAAATAATTTTAAAATCATGAAAAATAAAGTAGTGAGAATAGCCAAATGTGCATTTTCTTCTGTATAGTCACCTATTAATCCAACTAGAACTGATATGTGGGATAGTTGTTTTTCAAAATCACTAACCAATTATCTCAGAAAGCTTTATTGACTAATCCATCTTTTATTTACCAATCTGGAATAGCATCTTAATCATAATCTAAATACATACATGCACTTCAACCAGAACAGAAATCTCAACAGCACATATTGCTCAGCAACACCCCTTTAAAAATGCTATGTTAGTGCCGGGTGTGGTGGTGCACGCCTTTAATCCTAGCAGTTGGGAGGCAGAGGCAGGTGGATCTTTGTGAGTTCAAGGCCAGCCTGGTCTACAGAGCGAGTGCCAGGCCAGCTAGGACTGCGGGGAGACCCTGTCTCGAAAAGACCAAAAAAAAATTGCTACTTTATAAAACCTTTTAATGTACTAATACCAGTCATTTCTCTCCTTCCACTGTGTGGGTCCCAGGAGTAAAACACTGGCTTGGTGGCAAGTCCCTTTACCTGATGGGCCATCTCAACAATCCATTCCCCAATACTTTCTTAACCATTTTCCCCACATATTCTTATAGATGAATTTTGGAATTAGGGTGAAGTTAAAAAACCATCCCCCTAAGGCGTTGCTTGAATTTGTATTAAGTGTGTCCATTTATTTGTACCAAACATTTACCTCCGCTTCTATGTATTGCTCTTTCTTTATCCTGAATCAAATCCTTACCTCCCACCTGGAAAATATCCTCCCTACTGGCTGCTGACCCAGTTCTTCACTGCTGCCATGGAGATCTGACTGAATTAAAATTAAATGACTTCCTATTCCATTAAGGACAAGACTCTGTGATCTGGCCGTAGCTGACCTCACTCATACACACAGTAAATATTCTGACCTCCATAGAGTTGTTTTTAATATTGTCACAAGGATTGAAGTTGGAGCTCTGCACATGCTAAGTACACGATTTACTACTGTGCTACATCCTCAGCTTCTCAGTGCAGTTCTTTACCACTGAGCCACATCCTCAGCTTCTCAGTGCAGTTCTTTACCACTGAGCCACATCCTCAGCTTCTCAGTGCAGTTCTTTACCACTGAGCCACATCCTCAGCTTCTCAGTGCAGTTCTTTACCACTGAGCCACATCCTCAGCTTCTCAGTGCAGTTCTTTACCACTGAGCCACATCCTCAGCTTCTCAGTGCAGTTCTTTACCACTGAGCCACATCCTCAGCTTCTCAGTGCAGTTCTTTACCACTGAGCCACATCCTCAGCTTCTCAGTGCAGTTCTTTGGTAGACCATCCATCTTTCTTCCTTTCCTTGATTCTTAGAAAGCAAAGGCCTAAAAAGCCCTTCCTTGGTCTTTGCCTGTCTGAACTCAATTCAGTGTCCCTCTTCTGATACTGCCTCTTGGAAGTATTTCCTGGTCCAGCCACACTCCATTCCCTGCCCAAGCTCCAGTCCTCCTTTCCAGTCACCAAACTCAGTTTAGCATTGATCAGACAGGCCACAAATGGCTTATTCATCAAACCTTCAGCAAGTCACTACTTGGGCCTATTTTCTCAGCTACTAATAAACCTGGACTACAACATGTAAGAATTCTTCAAGCCAGAATTTTCTACCATAGCCCCACCCATCTTCCTGTGCTGTTTTAAAGCTAATATGAGTGACAATTTCCCAAACCTCCACAACTTCCAAATCGCTGTTTGAACTAATTGTCTAACTAAAATCTATGCCACATTGACTCTTCTATCTCGATGCTCATACTTGAGACCTTTGAAAACTATGATAGGATACTACCCTCTAAGTCAAAAGCAGAAATTAAGCCTGGTAGAACTCTCACTAAACTTACTGCAATTCTTAGAAAATGTGTGTGTAAGCTGGGCGCCTTTAATCTCAGCACTCTGGAGGTAGGGGTGGGTGGATCTCTGTGGTTCACGGCCCACAGGCCGTGTCTTACAGACGCGAATCACAGGGACGTGGTATAAAAAGGGAAGACCCTTTGCCTCAAAAAAAGGAATAATGTAGTGTATATGTGTGTGATATACTATAGTGTACACATATATATCCATATCTGTGTGTGTGTGTGTTGTATTATATATATATATTATATATCTTATCTATATATAAACTAATTCTGCCCGTGGCCAATTTAAATTACCACACTCAAACTCACAAATAGTCTAGACAAATTAACATTAAATACATGAAAATTTTATATATTTGGTAGTCTAACCTTTGGTTTGTAGTGCTCAGAATGGAACCCTGGGCCTCTCACATGCTAGGAAACAGTCTATCACTGAGCTATGCAACCCACATTCACATGTCTAAGAACAAGATCATCATTTTCAAGGCTAGAAAAAGCCCCAGGATTAAGCTTAAGGCTGATTTTTAGATGAAGCACTTGGGATTCCTAACAGGCAGTGGCCTACCCTAAGCAACACAGCCCTTTAGCATATGCCTATTAAAACTGGAAAGTGCAGTAACTGTCTACATACGAGCCACCCTAGGTAGAGCAACAGAACTACTAGAAACAATAAACTTGCATTATTAAAGTGCAGGGTTGGTGGTGTTAAGGATTTTAACAAATAGGCTTCAATCTCCACTTTTACTGATGTACTTTATTAGAAGGGAGACCTTTGCTTTGCTGCCACATCAAACTTAACTACGATTAGGCACCAACAAAGTAGTGAGCACTAGACAGCACAGGAAGTATCTGTAATGTTTGTGTTAGTTGCCTCAAGCACTAGTTATTTAAGATCACATGCATGTACTTAATACTGGAAGACAGAATTTACTGCCCTGGATCTCTTTTAAGATTTCACATAATCAATTATAATCACCCCCACCAAAGAGAACTTTCTTTAGCCACAAGTCCTTAGAGTAGACTAATGTTATCACTGTACTTCCCCTAATGAGGAAAAGGAAGCGCTAGGCAACTAGCCTACTCCAGTAAGAACTAAATTGAACCTGTTAAGAGGGGGAAATACAAGGATTTTTAAAAACTGGGAAATTACATGGCACAAAGAATGAGACATACTGGTACCATCCTCGGTGCGCCAGCACATCTTTTTGATGAGAGTTCAGTGTTCATGTGGTCAGACAGCAAAACCAACACATATCTACTTTTTCCATGTGCCATAAAACAGATTAGTCTTAACACTAAAATATGAAACAGAATGAGAAAGTAAAGCAAGCTCTGCCTGGAATCCTTTTATGAATCTGAAGTTAAAATTCTTGACTATTTGTCCTGGAAGCTGAAGTCTTGTTTTTTGCTTTTCTTTGAACAATAAATAGTTCTTTGGGCCTGCACCATCTGACCTTAAGGGCAAGTTAGAAAAAGTAAATCCTCGGGCCCCACCTGATAACCTCTGGAGATGGTGCTGTTTTAACAAGTCATAAAGCTAGCTAAAAACCCATTACAGGATCCAAATTCTTTTGTCTTCTTAGTCAATATTGATTTTGCATACCTAGTGAGCTGTCTCAAACAACTACCTAACACAGGGCATGAGTCAACTTATGGAGCTGCCAGATTGCTACCTGAATTTTTTTTTTTTTTTTGGTCTTTTCGAGACAAGGTCTCCCTGTAGCCCCAGCTGGCCTGGAACTCAGAGATCCACCTGCCTCTGCCTCCCAAGTGCTGGGATTAAAGGCGTGCGTCAGCACTGCCAGCTGCTACCTGAATCAGCAAACACATATGCCTAGCCTCCAAAGCAAGGTGGACTCTCCCATGGGGCCCTTCCATCAAACCCTTCTCAGATCACCAGAAAATCAAGTTTATCAGACTTTCCCCTTTAATGTGCCCAGTTCTTCAATGGCAGGCATGCCGACTGGCTTACAACTTTGCATTCCTTCCACAAGGATGAGCACTGTTTTGTTCAAATATTGTTAACACAATGAAATTTCCCAAATTGTGCCTCATGTTTTTTAATGCAAAAGCAAGCTTAAAAACCAGTTATGTAGGCTGGAGAGATGGCTCAGTGGTTAAGAGCACCAACTGCTCTAGCAGAGGACCGGGTTCGTTCCCAGCATCCACATGGTGGCTAAGAATCATCTTTAAGCCAGGGCGTGTTGGCCCACGCCTTTAATCCCAGCACTTGGGACGGAGAGGCAGGCAGATCTCTGTGAGTTCAAGGCCAGCCTGATCTACAGCTTGAGTTTCAGGCCAGCTGAAGCTATAGGGCGACCCTGTCTCAAAAAAATAAATAAATAAATAATAAAAATAGTTATGCTCAAGTTTTCTCTCAGGGCCTTCCCTAAGAGATTCTACTTTAAATCCTCCAGCATTACTGATCTTAAAAAGTAAAAAAAAAAATCTGGGGGCCAGAGAGACAGCCTAGCGGTTAAGAGCGCTGACTGCTCTTGCAGAGGACCCGGGTTCAATCCCCAGCACCCACATGGTGGCTGAGAACCATCTTTAACTCCAGTTCCAGGGGAATCCGACGCCCTCTTCTGACCTCCGCGGGATTGCACGACATGGGTGCACAGACCTACATGCAGACAGTACATTCATATACATAAAAATATAAAGTTTTAAAAAAAAGTAAAAAATCACATTTTCAGATCTATTTATAATTCCTTTATTTTGCACATTTGAGGTCCGTTTACACTCTGTGACATTATGATCATTCAAACTGCCAAAACACTTCATGATTTCAAATACATTTGATTTTAAGAGAAGTAGCATGGCTTTAAAAATTACACTTTAAGCATATTCATAGCAAAAATTTGCTAAAGGATTTTACCATTTTACTTTGGTACTGGCAAAGAATATCACCAACAAATTGATAGCTTGCTGGCAGAGGGAGTTTTCTTTGGAGATCATCTGGTAGGATGACCAGGCTTCTAGGATAGACCCACTCCCAAGAGTACCTTGGAAGCCTTTAAAAACAATAGAGGACATGAGGTGGAGGGGGAGGGTGGAGTAGAAGTAAGGGGGGGGGCTGAATGTGATCAAATTACATTGTATGAAATTCTCATTTAAAAAAAATCAATAAAACTATTTTTTTTTGTAAAAAGAATGCTGTCAACAAAGGTCCTGCGGTTTACAGATGGATACCGTGCAATTTTTCTCCTATTGCACTAATCAAAATTGCATCGTGATCCACCCGATAACAGCAAAACAGATCATTGGACAATTTCAAACTAGCAGAATTTTCAACTCTCTGAAATCAAAGATGACTAAGTCCTCCTCTCTTCCACAGGCCGGGACAAGTGCAATACTTTTTATACAACACAAGTAATGCAACAAATCCCCACCCATGGATGAATGGGCATGGTTGCTGAAGATGTGCATAAAGGTGTTCGTCCACAAAGATGCAGAAAATGCACATCACAATCAGTTTTGCATGGATTTGCACAGCTGTATATACATATATTCGCTGAGATGCAAATCTGCAAAACTAATTGTAAGTAGCAATCCCCTTGAATAAGCATTTCCATCAACAAGAGATTCTTTATCCCAGAGTACTGGAAGTGCTCACACTACAGTAGAGTAATGTCAAAACTACCTGCACTATGAGCACTTTGGTACTGCTAGGACCCAATCCCATCCTTCTACGCAACTGTACACAGTACACAGTCCTACCATCTCTTCCTAGCACAATAAAAGAGCAAAAGACAAACCTTACTGGGATGGGTAGGGGTGGGGTGGGGGGAAGGGAAGGGGATATATGCCTGAACTGAATTGGAAAATGATGTATGAAATGCACAAAGCATCAATAAAAAAAATTTTTTTAAATAAAAATAAAAATAAATAAAATAAGAAACTTGTCCTGTTCAAATCATTTCCCAAGGTATGCTTTTCCAATGCTGGATAATACGTTGCCTGTGCCAGAAGGGGCATTTAGGGCAGTAGATTCTAAGCTGTTTTACTAACTGCACTAGATGCACCTTAACACAAGAGACATATTATAATGAGCAGCTCAAAAGTATGAACAACTTAATTATGCAGAAACTATAGTTCTCAGTAGCCACTGATTAAATCACCATGGTAATGTAAGAAGTGCTTGCATTGCAGTAGAACTCAAAAACTACCTGCACTGTAAGCACTTTTACATGGCCAAGGCCTATTCTAGTCATGTAATTGTTTTTTTTAGTCTTTTTGAGACAGGGTCTCCCCGTAGCAGTTACATAATTTTAAGTCTTCCACAAGCTCTTCTTTCCAATCCTTACAGATCTATGCAGATTCACCTGGTTAAAACACACACACACACACACACACACACACACACACACACACATTAGAAACAAGTGAGGTAATAGTTCTTATTTCTGAATGAACTTTGCCTTTGGCTCACAGTGCAAAATCTAGGTTGTGTAATTCAACCAAATCTTGAGAAACATTAATAACATCATCTATTTACACAGACTTGAACATGTACAACACTGGCAGTTTCAGGAAGTCTGATTCTTAAGCAATAGAGGATTTTAGACTGTCTCCATCTAAGAAAACCTGAGGTCTGGCATCCCAGAAAACTTGCAGACCCGTAACACCCAGTCCGATAGAGAAAGTGACTGTGCTGGAGTAAATGAATATTCCCTGCCTCCAGCCCATTAATAGAAAATGAGAGAAATTTCCAAGCTGCTTTAAGAAACAGCCCTATGCTCTTCGCATAATGCACAGATGGCCTAGAGATGTCACATTTTGATCTATTTCAAAGGGCTCTACTTCTGTTTAAACATTTATGGACCCATTTTCTCCATTAAACCCCAAGAAGGCAGATTAGCTCTCTCATCTCCAAGTGCTTATCTTACCTAAGAATAAGCAACAAATCTAGCCTCTATTTGAAGAAGGCTCCCAAGGTCCACCTCATGTCCTCTAAATGGGTAAGTTTTGTGAGAGGAAAAAAAAAAAGAACACCAAAAAACTTGAGGAACATACAACTTGTAACATGTTACATGAGCGAGGGAGTTTTTTAAATGTCGGATTTTCTACAGCCACTAGCGACTAAGGTACTCATTAAAACACTATCAAGATTAAACTCATACCAACTGCAAGAAAATATGAAATCGATCTTCTGCGAGAGAACTGACAATATACAAATGTAACCCATACTTTTCTTTTTAAACTAGACGTAGTTTAATAAAACTAAACTCTACACGTAAAGATTGTTGCCCCCATTAAAAACATATTTTAAACTCGAGTCAACCTAGCAAAATGGAGCCCCGCAGCCCTCAAGAGAGTTCTAGTTAATATTAATACCTTTTTGTAATCAACCCATCATCTGCTATCCTTCGCAAGTGCTCAGTAGTCACAGTCCAACCTCTTTAAATCTGTAAAAATCAAAGTGGAGAGCTCAGATACTGAACCCGTTAGGATTTCCTGCCGCCCCTTCCCTTGCCTCTCACTCCCTTACCCAAGGGTTGAAGTCCTGGAGCCACGGGCGCATAGGGTGTGCTCCAGCTGCTCACACCACGCGCTCCCGTCCTCGTGCTAGCTCAGCCGCCACCTAGATTAAAGAAAGAAACAAAGGATCATGGGAAACGGAGTTCTCCATTCAAAGCACCAAAAACGCGCCAAGCCCACGCCTCCCTCCCCCGCCATTCCGGGGTTGGTGGGTTTCCCACCCCTCCACGTGCACCCAGACCTTCGTCACCCTCCCTAAAGTTCCCCGGGAAACCCGGGGCGCAGCAGTGGAGATGATAAAAGGAGTCGTTTCCCGCGCGTTGCCTAGCACCCCTCAACTGCACTCGGGTACTTTGCTTGAGTCCCTGCTGCTCCGTCCCCTCCCACTTAGCCAGTTCACTGTCCTTGATGGCAGGATCGCAGCGGTCCAGGCGAAGGTCTCCGTCTTTTGGGGCAGCCGCCCGGCAGGGCTAGCACGCGGGGGACCTGCCTGTGCCCGCCCCTGGCAGGTGGCGAGCGCCGATCCCGCTGCGGGTCTCCTGCCCGGACTCCTGGGCTGCGCGCAGCTCCAAGCGCTCCCGAGCGGCCGAGCCCTGCGGAGGGAAGAGCAACGAGAAGCGGCTGGAGGAGTCGGCGCAGCCGGGCCGCCTGAGCCCCGCGATCCCCAAAGAGCCCGGGGGCTTCGCCATGCGCGCCCAGGAGCCCCGCGACCGCTAGCCAGCCGCTCTCTGTCCCCTCAGGCCCGCGTCCAGAGCCCGATCCCTGGGAAAAGCCCGCCCCTCGGCCTTTAAAAGCCCAGGGGGAAAAGCCCGCCCCCGCCCACAGAGGTCTTAGGAAACGGAACCCCCACCCCGCCCAAGCCAAAGCCCACCGAGCCCCCGTCACCCCCGGGGCCGCGCTCCAGTCACTGAGCCCCTCCGTCCCCCACACCACACTTGAGTCCTTCACCCAGGCGCTCCTGGGACTTCAGGGCCACTGTCGCCCAGCCCTGCAGAGCCACCTCGCTAGCACCAGCTGGGTCCCAGCTCCGGAGGCACTTGCCCCTCCCCCACAGGGGCCGGCCGAAGAGGCACACCAGCAGAGCAGTGGGACCCGGGTGTTCCCCACGCCCCGCGCGCGCATGCGCACACTGCACCGCTTGATGGCAAGCGTCCCTATGGCCACCGGAGGGAAGAAATAACATAGGCGGCGCTTTCATTCTGCCCATCTGAAAGTTTTAACCTCTGGCACCTTGGGCTACTGTTGAGGGTTTCACACTTGCTGGGCGCCTCCTTCACCCACTACATCAGGGTTTCTTGGCAGGTATCATTAACGGTGTCGGCCGCCTGTGCACGCACAAATGCCACTTTGGGGCAGTTATGTGGCTTTCTCCTCGTGCCACAGCTCATAAGAACCGACAGAGAGCGAGGCCGCTTCAAAGGCAAAACTCGAGTATGCTCCGTGCACACACAAAAAAAGTAAAATAATGTGTTAGTCTATGATACACTCTCAGTATGGAATTAAGTGTACTGAACACTGAAGACTAAGCACCAGTCAAAATGCGATGACCAAGCTTTATCTCTTCCAACCTCCCTGGTGGGTGCGGGCGAGGGTGCGGGTGTGGGGGGACTAGAGTTTGAGGATGGGGAGTGGGTGACCGAGTTACAGAAAACCAGATCCGGAGGACAGAGGAGCACTGCAAGGCAAGAGGGGGTGCGAAATGAAGGCAGGTCCCTTCCTCCCTAAGTATGGTTGCTTCTAATGATTGTGGCTGCTCAGAGCAGACAAGAGTGCCCACATGATTCTCAACCTGGTGCACAGTAGGAGCTCATCGGATTAGCTAACACTGGTTTCTCCAATTCCTGGGCCAAGAAGAAGACCAACCTGAACCGCCAAAACTCCTTTATCTACCAGGAGTGACTCTTACAGGTGCCCCCCTCCATTCACAAAAACCCGTAAACAGAGGTTCCAGCCCACCCTGGCGCGTGTACCTGGTACCCTCTGGAAACTGTGCAGCTACAAGATTACTATCCCACCAGATCTCTTTTGCAAAACTGTATCGACTGCGATGTAATTTTTGGAAAGAAGAGGAGCAGGAGGAAATACATCTCAGGCCCTACTTTAAGAGACAGTGTATTAAAGCAAGCTAAGAGCCCCGTACCTTTGAGCTCCAAGGAAAACCTGGCGTTCACAACAACAAAAAGGTTTTAAGAAAGTGGCGCGAAGATAATATCATGTGACCTGACCCCAGGGCTTCTCCATCCCCTTTTGCCAAACTCCCCTCCCCCCAACAAAAAGGGAGGTGGGGGAGTTACATCCGCTCTTCACAAACTATTAGCATAATTAATTGTGTCCTGCAGCTGCAGCCAGAGCTAAGATTTAATAGATAAATACATCCTCATGCTCTTCTACATCTGAATAAAAAAAAAAACCCATTGCCCAGATTGGGGCA
The DNA here is from genome assembly GCA_009823505.1 of Rhizomys pruinosus. Classification (NCBI taxonomy): domain Eukaryota; kingdom Metazoa; phylum Chordata; class Mammalia; order Rodentia; family Spalacidae; genus Rhizomys; species Rhizomys pruinosus. The sequence continues at coordinate 147,144 of VZQC01004911.1, forward strand.
TATGTTCCCAAATAAATCTCATTATCATCATAAATCTTCATTTGCCATCCCCCCTCTATGAATCTTTGTTGAGAGAAGGGTAGAAACGATGAAAATACCACAGTAAAATCAAACAAGTAGAAATAACTCCACCAGAATGAAATCTTCAAGTGGATGGTTTCAACAGAAATATAGTGTTTAGGGACTTCACTAGCCTAAAAGGATCCAAAAGTTCTAACAGTTCATTAAAAAAGACATCCTTCCAGAATCTTCCTATGCACCCAACCTCCCACCCCTCTTCCCACTCCTCCTTCCCTTTAAAGCCAGAACAATACCCGGAATAAGGTATTTTGAGATTGTTTTACCAGGATATTTTTATTCTTTTTAAAAAAGAGTTTGCATCATATAGAATGTCTGGATCAAGGTAATTGATTCCATCTTAGTACCTGTCTAGCGTAGAGTAAAACTGAAGAACAATGTATAGCTTATAAAGAAAACTAAGACATCTTGATACACGCAATGAAATGTTTTGTATTTTACTTTTAGGGAGAAAGTGTAATCATTAACCAAAACAGCTAGAGAATCAGAAAAAGCAAAAGAACAAAGCACTTCACGACCTCCCCCCCTCAAAAAAAAGTCAGAATAACTAACAGCTCAAAGAAAAGCACGTGATCCCTTCATGCTTTAAAACTTGTGGTCATGCTGAGGCTAAAAGCTAAGAGCTTGTGACCCTGCAACCCTTGTCCCCTCCCCCAGACCACAGCCCAGAGCTTAAGGCTCGGCTCCCACCAGGCTCCTGCTTGCTCCCAGTATTGTGAAACAAACAATACTTTGACATTCTGCAAAATAAAGGAGCCACAACTCCTGGCCCTCGGTCAGGTCATTTACTCATAGACTGGCCAATGTCTGTCTATACACAATATGTATATAGATGTATGTACATATTTAACTGATCCTGTAGCACATATGCCCACACAGGAACCCAAAGTTCTGCAAGAAACCATGTTAAGTTCTTGCCACCATTTTGAGTTTATAATAGTTTTCCTTTTTTAAAAATTTTATTTATTTATTTTGTGTGTGAATGTACTGTCTGCATGTAGGTTGGTGCACCCGTGTCGTGCAATGCCGCGGAGGTCAGAAGAGGGCGTCGGATTCCCCTGGAACTGGAGTTAAAGACGGTTCTCAGCCGCCATGTAGGTGCTGGGGATTGAACCCGGATCCTCTGCAAGAGCAGTCAGTGCTCTTAACCGCTGAGCTATCTCTCCACTCCCATAATAGTTTTTCTTAAAACCCATATCCAGCAACGTATACTACTCAAAAGAGATACTTTGAGATTTTCTCTGCCTCAAAGGGGAAGGAGGTATTTTTCTGTCTTCACTTCTACACTTAATTGTGCCACATGAAGCAGCACTCTCAAGTCCTTTGGATTTGAGTACCTTTAAAAATACCAGTAATTGACATTTTAACCAGTTTTAAGTCATTTCATTTGATTTAGAAATAATATTAAGTGGTTCTGATAAAGTGAATGGTTTGTATCTTAGAGCAAAAAGATCCCCATGGAAACCAGAAAGTAATTTAAGAGTATTATGTTCCTCCCACAACCAGAATAGAGCTTTTGTTCTATGTGTGTTTACTACTTTTAAATCTTCTACTACACTTGCACTCCTGTTTTACCCAGGATCAGAAATTCCATGTCCTAGTGAAATATGTGTTTTGCTATACTTGTGTCTAAATATGTTCCTGTGCACGCTCCTGAGGCCTAGAACAAGGCCAGCAAATCAGAATCCTCACCAAATAAAAGGATGGGGAAGACTTTCAAGGAAAAATATTTCAAATATTCTTTTGCTATTTGATACTCATGCAGGAACTATATAATTCTATAAAGTTTATTTTTACATGTTTTTTTTTATCTTTTAGAAACTGAAGAGTCTTTGATCTCCAAACATATTATAGTTTCAAATGAATCAGTCTTGTTTTGAAGACCGATGATATTAAGGCAAAACAGCCTGAAAATTTTCTTTTAATTTCTTGGTTAATAGGCGTTATTTGGAACCATAATAATGACACACATGATCAAAACAAAGTAAAATTAGAGGTTCAAATTTGAAGTTCATAATGAACTTCTAAATGTTATTTCTTTGCGATAGTACCTAAATAGGAACATAATGTAAATAAAATAAGCAATATATCCTTAATTGATATCAATGAGGATTAAATATCAAAGGTTTATCACTTGATAAGGAACACAAAATTTCCCTAACCAAACATACAGTTAATACATTTTTTTGAGACAGGGTCTCCCTGCAGTTAATGCATGTTTATTTCAAAATGCTGAAAGTAAAAATCTCTCTCTCTCTCTCTCTCTCTCTCTCTCTATATATATATATATATATATATAAACATTCTCAAAAGATTTTATGAAAATTACTTGAAACAAGAGATATATCGACCTTCTGAAATATAAATACATTTAAATACATATTTTGTTAAATTTCGGTTGCAAATAAACTTTTGTAAACTGGTCTTTGCTAACTTTGGTATTTTAAAGAATAAATGTTACATTAAAAAAATTTATTCTTATTAATTTGCTGTCAGTGACAAGACTAATTAAGATAGTATTAAATTAGATCATTCCCAAGTCAGATGGGGATGTGTTGGTACTGCACTTACAAAATGCAACTAATTTTGTTACTATGTGATGTTTTTGAATTACGTTGTTGTTCTTTGCTTCTTTTAGCAGTATGTAAAAAAGCTTACTTCTACAAAAAAACTGTAATCTTTAACAAGTTCAACATTTTAAGTCAAAATGCAGAGCCAGTATTAAAAATATATAAGAATATCCTGCTTTCCATCAGGAGAAAAAATAGTTTTTCAAGTTAATTCATCTACCTTGAGAATAGACTCTGTAGACATTAAAGTGATTCACTATTAAGATTAAATAGTGTTAAAGGTATTTTTACACTCTGTTTGAAACACTTTGATTTTCCTGTTTATGTGACCTTAGAAGTGGAACTTCTGGTATTACAAACCATAAAATTGCCAGCAGACTGTAATACTATAAGCAAAGAAAAAGCTATAAACCAGAAATGTTTTAAACACATTGCTTTTTTTCCAATCAGTTTTTTGATTAAATTTGTCCACCTTTGTACCATTACAGATCTCCTAGGAGAAAAAAACGCCACGGCATGAGACACAATAAATGATCAAGTTTTATATTCAAAACACTCTCCAGAAATTTATCACCATGGTAACTTCCCCCCCCCAAAAGTAAGCAAATAACAGTGTTAAAAAATTATCCAATTATTTTATAATCTTTCAGCAGCAAGTCTGTTATTTGAAGATGTTGTGATTAAGAGGTAAAAAACAAATATGCATTTAGAGTTAGGAAACTTTAAATCATTGAATATTCTCTCCACTGCAACTGAAATAAAGCATGATAATGTACTACCTATGTGGAAAAAAGACACAATGAAATCTCCTCTCTCTCTCTCTCTCTCTCTCTCTCTCTCTCTCTCTCTCTCTCTCTCTCTCTGTGTGTGTGTGTGTTTGTGTGTGTGTATTTTTCTCCTCCTCTCCTGAAAGATAACATTTATTCTCAGCTTGATAGTTCACTCTGCAAAGCTTAAAGATTCTCTTGAATTGTGTTCTGACTTGTGACTGCTGAAGGAAGTGGAACTATTGTCTGGCTGTTTTCATGCTTGGGAGGAAGATGCTGTGCAGTGTGCTGAATTATCCAGATGCTTGAAAGGACTGCAATGAATGCTTGGAACAACCTCCTAACAGAGCTAACACTCACTGTAAAGGGGAATCTTTCATCAGATACAGCCTCCAAAAGGGATCAATCTTTTTAAATGGAACAGATTTCATTTTCTCAAAACAAACACAATCCAGTTGACTTTTGAAATTTAGAAAGGATGTTCAAGTCAATAGGAAGATTAATGACTTAAAAACAATCAAAGATGGAAAGATGCGATTTTATTATTTAAAACCATGTAAATTTATTACCTTAATTGGAGCTCTGCATGTACTTTTATTCTGTCAGAAAAGGGTGAGCTGACTGCATCATCTCACACTTTACTACTTGAAACTGCCCTTAAATTAAAAAGAGAGAAACGTTAACATCAGTAAGACAAAAGCCTCATTTATGGCTTTTAGTAATGCCATTTCTATAGTTGGTGCTTATTAAAGCATCTTTAAGAAGTAAAATGCTTCTATGGTTAGAAAACATAGAAACAAAGAGAAATGTAGGAATGATTCAAGTATGTGTTGCATGTTTGTGAAAATGTTTAGATGGCAGGTTGATAAACTTGTTGAACCAAGTAACATTATTTTAGGGAATGTTTTAAGTATTCAAGAACTCAAGATGAAAAAAGTAAACATGATATGTTGCTATGCATTACAAAAAATACTGTACTAGAGCGTATTAAAGCTTTTTATGTTTTTTTATAATTAATTAGCTAGACCAAAGTTCAGAGTTTCCTTGGAGGATACCAAGGCTAATAAATAAAGCCATTTTAAATATAGAGTCTGCTTGTTGATTTTGGAGAAACAACAAGACAAATAGTCCTCAACGATATCTAGGGTTAAACTATATTTTTAGAATGCAATATTTGACTAATCTGCAAGTCCTTTTATAGTTATTTTATTTGCAACTTTGCCTTAAAGATCACTATAAACGTAGGCTTTGAAACCACTAGATCTTGACAGCAACAGTACACAGCTTCTTTACATTAAAGATACCTTGAAAATGTCACAGCCTTCAGATCCAATCATACTATTTTAGGCTTTCGTTTGATCTGAAATCAAATGTTTTCTTTGTGGATTTGAATCATACCATTCTCGATTAGAGAAATACTCATTCTGACATTATATTATTTGTAAAGTCAGAATGCAATGTGATTGATAAGTTCCTAGATATAACAATAGCTTTATATTTATCCCTCAACCCAATTTGTTTTCTAAAACTAAATATGAAAGCATAATCAATGAACTAGAAATTGAATGGATCTTATCAGTTTGGCTAGTCACCTACCAACAGCAAGAACAGATTTTTATTTGCTTGAAGCCTTTGTTGTCCCACTCAGCTAATTACCTCTCTTCATTATCTTCCAAGGCTCATCTTTAAATTGCACTTTATAATGTTCTTAAAATGTGTTGGGAGTCGGGGGTGCCATACATTCATATATTTACTTGATTTTTATTTATGTATCAGAAATTTAAATACAAAAGCAAAGAGAATTCATTTTGTATTTTGGTTCCTAAACAAAGTCACCTTGGATCCTTGTTTTGGTTGACAGTGTTTCGATTTTCTGCAGTTTCAACTATTTCACTTACAATGCAACCCACCCTTCTTAAACTGATCTCTATATTTCATTAATCTCTGTATGATCTTAAACTGCAGTATTACCAAGTTTGACTAAAAGTCTTGACATTTAAGACTTAAAGCTCTTGGGGCTGGAGAGATGGCCTAGCGGTTAAGAGCGCCGCCGACTGCTCTTGCAGAGGACCTGGGTTTGATTTCCAGCACCCACATGGCGGCTGAGAACTGTCTTTAACTCTAGTTCCAGGGGAATCCGACACCCTCTTCTGACCTCCGCGGTATTGAACGACACGGGTGCACAAACCTACGTGCAGACAGTACATTCATACACATAAAAAAAAATAAATAAAATAAAATAAATTTTAAAAAAAGACTTAAAGCTCTTAGCAAATTAATTCCAGCATTCCTTTTGCTGCCTTTTAACACTACTTACCACGTATCTGTAGCTACACTTCCAGCACTTGACAGATAAATACAATGTATGGAAAGATTTTCAAATTATAATTCTAGCTTGTCTTTCTTTTTGTCTGACTCCAAGTCACATTCTTATATTCCTTTAGCATTAAGTTTCTCCTGAAATTCTGTACAGAATAACACTAAGCCTCGAAATGCCTTTTTGAGGAAAGTTGGAGCTGATATTTTAGTTTAGCAAGGTCCTTTTTTAAATTTTTTAAATTTTTTTTTATGTGTATGAATGTACTGTCTGCATGTAGGTTTGTGCTCCCGTGTCAAGCAATGCCTCGGAGGTCAGAAGAGGGCATCGGATTCCCCTGGAACTAGAGTTAAAGACGGTTCCCAGCCGCCATGTGGGTGCTGGGGACAGAACCCCGGTCCTCTGCAAGAGCAGTTGGCACGCTTAACCTCTAGGCCATCTCTCCAGCCCTGCAAGGTCCTTTTTTAAGGCCTAACTGATCACGCAACTAAACTGCCTAATTTTGCAGATGGAGAAACAGGCTTGACAAAATGACCTTTGTGAAATGCCTGCACTAACTGTCACAGGGCTTCAGTAAAGAAAGCCAGTATCACGTATCACGTTCCCTTTTCTTTCTTCTTTGTTAGTGTCAGAGATAAAACCCAGGGCCTGGCACCTACCAGGCTAGTGCTCAGCCACCAGGCTGTACTCCCTCCTCTATTCTATGATCCATTTTTGAATGAGACTTTTCATCATTTTATTTCACATTTTTCTTTGTTTTGGAGTCAGAGTCTCCCTGTAGCCCCAGCTGACCTGGACCTATGTCGACCAGGCTGGCCTCCATCTCAGAGATCCACCTGGCTCTGTCTCCCAAGTGCTGGGATTAAAGGTGTGCACCACCACCTCCGACTAGATCATTTTCTTTTTCAGCTGCATTTGGGAGAGCTGTTGTGAGGACAGGTGAGATGCGGTGGGAAGCTGTGGTCATGATGCATCAGAAGACTCAATGATGATTGTTCCTTCCCCTTCTTTCTCCTTCTTGCTGATGCCTGTTCCCCAGGGTCTGATCTGTTCCTGATGCCTTACAGTCAAGATTTGGGGTTAGAGCAGTGTAAGCAAAGCACAGAAAGAGGATTTGTAGGGAAAATTTAGCAATCTAGTCATCCTCACAACTTAACAACAATCTGACTGTTACCAGCTTGAGAAGACACCTAAACTATCACCTCTCTATTCAAGTGTTCTTAAGAAACCTGGGTGTTGCACAGAGAAATCAGAAAATGAGCACAAATTCACTTCTCACACTCCACTCCACATGGGTATCCCAGGTCATGATACCCAGTGATGAACATTTGACTATCAATATGCAGCTGAATATACAAGTCATTAGGTAGGTGCAGCCTGACAATTTTCCCACATGGTAATTGTTTCTCGGATTTTTCTTCAACCACACAATCCAAAAGCAGAATAGCTTACTGTCTGATGCCTTCAGATGGACTAACTTCACATGAAAAGAGCTGTGTAAACTGTTATACCATCTGGGTTCGAATTCTGTCTCATCAGGTTGGATGGAATGCCCCCTCCATGTCCTTCATTCCACTAGGCATGTCATCAAAGGAGAATAAATTAAGTATTGTGCCAGCAAATGTGGTCTACTTTCTAAAAGCCATCTCTAGCTTTCAGAAATGCCTTCTGGAATGAGCAATGTGGAAACAGTGTCCCCATTGTTATTTAGGAATGTCATGAATTGCATCCCCACCCCAGCCTTTCATAGAGAAAAAGAATAAAAATCGTTCATCTGAGTTTAAAATTATCATATTTTATAGCATATGCTAACATGCTAATGAGGTGAGGTATTATCACGTCTCTGCCGAGGCCATTATGGATAATTGAGCTTTGTCCATCCGCCCAAGTAGATTGCAAATTCTGTGAGCATGGAGAGGACTTCAACTCTGTAATTTTATGAGAACCCTTTCAGAGTGTGCTGATGCTTCCGTTGTTGGTCTAGTGACTAGGGTGAATTTTGTATTGAGAGATATCAGAAATGCCAGCTCCTCTCGACTTAGTAACTTCTATTTCAACATTAAATATTTGCCATCCTCCCCGGAACCATATGGAAAGTACTAGATAACTTTAGCAATTCTTTAACTCTGCCTAAAAAATATGTAACCGAGAGACTTAGCAATGTTCCCCTAGTAAATAAAGATAACTCTGGGGGGATTTCTCTGTAAAGACCTAGCCAGCTCACAGAGAAGGCCTTTTGGGTGATTTGGAGAAGAAAAGGGAAGCTTAAAGGAAACCAGTTCAAACTGTTTGTTATACAGAGGTTTTTGCATCTCAAAGAGGGGGAGGGGCTGGGAATATAAAAAGACTGAGGCTGGGAATTTGGATTTTTTTCTTCCCACCAACTGGTCTAAGATCCCTCTCCCTTAAAACCAAGCCTTAGGTACCCAGAGTGAGAACCAGGACATCTCAGCTTGAGCCTGCGCTCTGTCACTAACTAGCTGAATGGCATTTAAGCAAACCACTTACTAGATTACCTCGGAGGTCTCTTCCCACTCCATAAATCTTTGCTCTTTATCTCATTTGCCCTCTTTACTGTTCCTCCTTCCCCCTATCCCCCACCCCGCTTCCTTTTAACTGGCAATAATGGTAGTAATGAATTAGTTACCTCTGGAGAGAAAACTGAGATGGTGTGTTAAGAATTAATGGAGATTTGGGCTTTTTATCTGTGTTGTGAACTTTTTTCTTTGTTTCTGTGCATTTTCTTTAGTGCTTATTTAAATTATAATTCCTCATAAATCATGGTGCTTTCAGTATTCAATAATCTTTGGAAGCTATAAATGATAACACAGCATTTGATCTCAGTGAGTAAGGTATAGATCAAGAATCAATGTGAAATTATTCCACACAGACCTACCGTATTGAAAAATAAGACTCAAAGGGAAGCATGGGAGCCTGAGGCCCAGGTTTCATGTTACCTCATCTTCTAGGCTATGAATAAGGGCTTGCTTTCATGAAAATCAGCAAGAAGATTTGGAAAACCTCTTTACACATATGTCCAAAGGAGATTACAATTTCACAACATGACACAGACACACAGAGAATTAGGCGAACCAGTAATCTCTAGTTTTCTCTTTACATTCTTTCAGAATCATGTCAAGTCCCAAGTCCCACATGAAACCTTTGGAGGAAAGCAGTTGTGGCCGAATTTTTCACAGTTCTGGAGGGACTGAGGCCATGGTGGATTACCACGCAATGAGAGAAAAGAGTTTAATGGCAGGGGCAGTGAGCTTATGCAGTACTTTACAGCAGCACTGTCTGATAGGAACATAATAAGCATGGCATACATTATTTTGTTGTACTTTATTTTAACATGTAATCAGTCTAAAAATTTGTAATGAGATGTGAGAAATTTTACCTTTATGAATACTGAGGCTTTGGAATCTGCTATGCATTTAACACCTACAGTACATCCCATCTCAGACTAAACACATTACAAGCTCTGAATAACACATGCAGGCAGTGAGAATCACAATTAGATAGAATGTCTATCAATAACACCAGCTACTTCTTTCTCTGTCTTAATTTTTCATCACCTACACTGTGGCTATTTGCTATCAATATTGCTTTGTTCGACTTTTCAAGTCACTAATCCATCTATTAATGAGGAATTTATTCCATGATCGTCTCATAATACCAGCTAACATTTATTGAGTATTATTTGTCATGCATACCTTTCAGTGTCTTGGCTTTCTATGTAATATATATATATATATATATATATATATATATACATGCAAAGACATCCTTATAACTCTTTTGAGCTTAAGTTTGTACTGTCTCCTCATTTTACAACACAGGATTGTAAATGAGGGTTTTACAAATGAAAGTCATTTAACAGTCTTCATCCACTTTCTGCTGTTGCAGTGAATTATCAGAGGCTGTATAATTTATAAAGAAAAATGATCAGTTTTAGCCCCCAGGTCTACGTGGAATCATTTCAACAGCTTGCTGTTCTTATCGTTCTGTTCAGCCTCGTAAAGCTTCAGTAGAAAATGGAAGGACACATGTGCGAGAGGGACCCAGGGGAGGAGCCATGCTCACTTTACGCCAACCTGCCAGGGTGGTAAGTACACTGTTCCCAGGAGAACTAATTGAGTCTCAGTAGAGCTAACCCATTCTTGTGGAGAACACATTAATCCATTCATCAGGCCTCTTAAAAGCCCACAACGTCTCAATGCCATTACACTGAAGACCAGATCTCCAATACATGAATTTTGGAGGACAAGCCATATCAGAACCATAGCCCCAAAGCCACATCTGATGAGTAAGTGGAGGAAACATAATTCCAGCCCATAAACTGACCCATCCCTCCACCCTGCTCTCAGTCCTGCCATGTTCTAGAAACTGAACCAAGAGAACTGCCTAGCATTTTGTACGAGTCTAAGATAAAGAGAAAACTTGGCCTCAGCCCCTCCAGACCTGTGAGAAATTTGGCCACAACTGCTGTCCTTTTCTGTGGTGCTTGCCCATAGCAACTACCATATGCCACATGTGTAGGGACTGTGTATGTCTGCAGGGAGCTGTATCAGCACATATGCACTAATGAGATCAAGCAAACTACACATTGTAAATCCAGAAGGATCTTTAAGATTTTTTTAATTTATTTATTCTTGTATGTGTATGAATATACTGTCTGCATGTAGTTTTGAGCACCCGTGTCATGCAATGCCTCGGAGGTCAGAAGAGGGTGTCAGATTCCCCTGGAAATAGAGTTAAAGATGGTTCTCAGGCATCATGTGGGTGCTGGGGATTGAACCCGGGTACTCTGTAAGAGCAGTCAGCGCTCTTAACCACTAGGCTATCTCTCCAGCCCCATTTTTTTTTATTTTTTTTTATTATTTATTTCTGTATGTGTATGAATGTACTGTCTGCATGCAGGTCTGTGCACCCGTGCTGTGCAATGCCACGGAGGTCAGGAGAGGGTCTCAGATTCCCCTGGAACTGGAGTTCTCCTGGAATTGGACTTACAGACGGTTCTTAGCCGCCATGTGGGTGCTGGGGATTGAACCCGGGTCCTCTGCAAGAGCGTCAGTGCTCTTAACCGCTAGGCTATCTCTCCAGACCCCCCATTTTTTTTTTTAATTTGTTAAGGTTTTTTGGAGACAGGGTCTCCCTGTAACCCCAGCTGTCCTGGAACTCACTATGTAGACCAAGCTGGCCTTAAACCCACAGAGATCCCCCTGCCTCTGCCTCCCGAGTGCTGGGATTAAAGGCATGTGCCACCATGCCTGGCTTAATGACGTATTTTATTAAAAAGTCCAGTGTAGTGTGTCTAAAAGACACGTTCAAATTTAGACAGCAGAATGAGAACCCAAATACTCAGACTAATTAAGTCAGTTTTTTTTTGTTTGCTTTTTTGTTTTTTTGGTCTTTTCGAGATAGGGTCTCCCTGTAGACCCAGCTGTCCTGGAACTCACTCTGTAGACCAGGATGGACTTGAACTCACAAAGATCCGCCTGTCTCTGCCTCCTGAGTGCTAGGATTAAAGGCCTGCGCCACCACTCCCGGCTATTAAGTCAGTTTTTTGAGACAAAGTCTCACCATGTAGCCCAGGCTGACCCTGAACTCAGAATCTTCCTGTCTCAGCCTCCCAAGTACTGGGATCATTGGCTTGCTTATAATACCATGTTGGGCTCTAAAACGCTTCTTTCTGCTTGTTTGTTTTACTATTTTTGTTTGGTTTGTTTGTTTTCAAGACAAGACCCCCTCCCCCCATTTGTAGCTTGGGTGATCCTGGAACTCACTATGTACCTCAGGCTGGCTTTCAAACTGTAGTGATTCTCCTGCCTTGGCCTTCCAAGTGCTAGTATTACTGATATGACCCAGCATACAGGGCTCTTCCTTATACACACTTCCTCCTACTAGAAATTTGGAGATGCACAAGGGTATCAAGTCTTCTTTCCAATACTAGGGGCTAAACCCATGGCCTCAGACATGCTAAGCCTTTTACTACTGAAATAAAATCTTCTTACTAGTATACATTTTATCAATTGTTTATGTTCCCTACTAAAATACCACTCTCTTTTTAACTTTTAGTTTACATGTATGAGTACTTGCCTGTATGTATGTCTAAGCACCATGTGCATGCTGTGTGCTCACAGACACCAGACAAGAGCATCCGATGTCCTGAAATTGGAGTTTCAGATGGTTCTAAGCTGCCATGTGGGTGCTGGGGACAGAAGCGGGGTCCTCTGTAAAGGCAGGAAGTGCACAAGGCTGGAAAGATGATTCAACAGTTAAGAGCACTGGCTATTCTTGCAGAGGACCCAGGTTGGGTTCCCTCTCTCACATAGCAGCTAACAACCATCTGCAACTCCAGTTCCAGGGGATCCGATGCCCTCTTTTGACCGTCAGAGATATTGCATGCCCAGGTACATCCACATACTTGCAGATAGAAAAACAGTCATCACCTAAAATAACAATAATTCTTTAAAAAAGAACATGGAGGAAGCTGGAGAGATGGCTCAATGGTTAAGAGCACTCCCTGCTCTCTCAGAGGACCAGAGTTCAATTCCCAGCACCCACAAGGTAGCTAATAACTATCCAAACTTTAGTTCCAAGGGATTCAATACCCTCTTCTGATCTCATTGCACAACACGGGTGCACTTACATACATACCGGCCATACACTCAAACAACATAAAATAAAAATAGTAAATAAGGCCAAGCGTTGTGGCATACACCTTTAATCCAAGCCCTTGGGAGGCAGAGGCAGGCAGATCTTTGTGAGTTCAAGACCAGACTGGTCTACATAGTGAATTTCCAGACAGCTGGGGCTACAGGAGACCCTGTCTCAAAAAGACCAAAAAATAGTAAATAAAATATTAAAAAGAGCACTGAACTATCTTTCCAGTCCCCCCAAATACCGCTCTTTATTGTATCAGTCTTATATTTTTTTAATGCTTAAGATTTTTACAAATTTCAACTTGGAGGACTCCGAATTCAAGTGAATTCTCCTTACCTTGTCATGCCTTACCTCGAGATGTTTCTTATGTTTCTAAAATGTTGCATTAGACAAATGACACATGAAATTCTTTGAGGGTTAAGAAACCGTCATAACCTCATTTTAAGCCATGAATAAAGATGTAATCAAAAACTGAAATTGTCCAGTTACTAGTGTGAGGAGGCTGTATTTTACCTGTTTGGTTTCTCAAGTTTGTAGGATAACTTTAAAATGTACTTCTGAACAAAACGTCCTTTCCAGCTTGACCTTTATGTTGAGGCTGATCACCATTTCAGCCAGAGAAACAGCAGTAAAATGTTGCTAAGATTCTTTCAGCAGCAAACTCCTTTCAGTCCATCTTTGCATTTTTCAATTTCAAAGTGGAAAGCTAAACTAGACTTTAAGTGTTGAAATATTTCACAAAACACACTTGATTTCTAATTTTTTTAAATGGCTTTTCTATATTGTTTCAAAGTGGATGGAGGTGGTTGTGAAGCTTGAGCCCTGACATAGAACGTCAACCTGACATGCTGGAAGTGCTCGGAAAACTGTTCTTTCAATAAGCATGACAGCAGGTCACTCTAATGATTTTTTTTAACCATCTTAGTGATTAATTCTGAGACATCTCCAAAAGTCAAAATAGTTTCTATTCAATAAGTTCCTAGTAGGAAGGGAATGTTTTCACCCACTGTGGGATAAAAACCTAAGAGCTTACAAACCTCATCTGAAGAAGAGAAAGCAAGTCAGTAGCGACAGCTTAATTCTCTGAGCTATTCAGAGAACTCTAAAATGAAAATTATGTACTCTTACATTATTTATAAGTGCAGAAAGGAAACATCTTGGGGACCATGGGAAATTCATTCTGTTTTTGCTTTCAAAATCCTCAGTGCCTTCCTAGTAAGCGCTGTGTGAAGGAGGTGGGGGGAGGAGTAACTTTTAGGTGTTTTTGTTTATTGGTCTTTGATTTCTTTTTAGTCGCCATTGTAAAAGCCCTGAGACACAGCTCCAGAACGCATGAATAATGTCAGCAATAAGTAATACAACCTGCCACGGAAAATATCCTGCTTTCCAAACCACAGGCTTAGTTCCTGGAAGTCAGCTTGTCAGAGAAAGGATGTGGTTGGTATACAGCAACAAGCTTGTCCAATAAAGGGAAAAAAGAGAGATCTGTTGACTTCTGCCTCCTAGAGGGTTGAAACTAGAAATAACGATACTTGAATTATCTGGTCAGAAAACATCACAGATAAAAACAATTCAATACATTTGGAAAAGTTTCAGTTCATGGGTTTTGGGTAATCAGATGAGCAAGGGGCTGATGGATAAGGATGAGGATGTGATGAAGTCTTGGGTTCAGATTCGACTGATAAGCCTGAGTCATTTGGGCTGTTGCATGAATGTCACTTTTGAAATTTGCCCTCAAATCCCATTTCTCCCTGTTTCGAAACAGGTCATTGGAATGCACCTGGCTTTAAAATTATGTGTAGTTGTAGAGCTCTGGAACCAAATACGTGTCACAAAATGAACTCATTTCAGGCTCAGGAAAGTAGCTCTTTTGAAAATACCTTGTGATCAGGCAGTAGGTTATGACCTGGATCTTGAAAAACTCCAGTTAGTAGATGTTAGTTGTTCTTTGTCTGTGTTTACCCTGGATTTAGATATTTTGTATTATTAAAAACCTGTGGCTTATGAGAACATTTTATCTATCTTTCCAAGCCTTTTTTTGTTGATGGAAATGCCTGAATTTTCTGGGAAGCATGCATTTTATTGTGGATATGTGAGCCCTTGGAGAGGCTTACTTTACTGGAAAATAGTTTTTCCTTAAAGTCACTACTTTTTTCATTTCACATGGTCACAAGCTCTCAAGGTTGAGAAAATGCATCCTTTGATTCTAAGGAATCCAAAATTCCATTTTTAAATGAGTCTGCAAAGGAGACTCTTGATTGATAAGTGGCAGCGTTTTTCTAGTGCATGAAGTACCCAGATGGGTTAGTCTTCAAAAACTGGGAGAACAAGAAAAGAAAATTCAACCCAGTTAAAGAGTTTGGAGGCCATTTGCCAACTACGGTAATGGACACTTGAGAGCTTTCATCTTTATCTACATGTTAATGTGCGGTGTACAGCTTTGGCATGCTGGCCTTTGTTGAAACGAATAAAGCCCAGTAAACGTGGCATAAAGAAGTAAATGATCACCCATCCATTGTACATAGAATGCTCAGGGAGTGTAAAGTTCTATTGCTCCAAACTCCGTCTAGTCTTTGTAGAATAAGCCTTAAATGTCTTGTGAGTTCAAGCTGTATTTAGGGATGGTATTTTAATCAGTGACTTACTCTTTTAGGGCAAAGGGAAGAGCCTCATTTTTTTTTAGTTTAAAATATGCTATTTTCTATTTAGAATGCAATTAATGAAAGTCTTCTGAGAAAAAGTCAATCCCTCAGTCTCCCTCAGCCCATTTCTAGTACCCAAGAAAGAGAACATTTCCACTCTGACAGAAAATTCTACTGGGAAGGGCTGCTTCAAAGAATACCGATTCTATAGAACAAATCTTATTTATTTTCACTCCTCAGAAAATGTTCCTTACTGTGGTAGCTTGCTATCTAAAGAGCTTGTGGCTCTTTACAATGACGTCTATCTATCTGTTCTCCCTCATCACAATACAGAGAAAGAAACTGAAGCCATGAGTTTAGTGTTCTTATTAAGAATTCTGAAACCAGGCATGGTGGTATAAATTTGTAATCTCAGCACTTGGGAGTTTCAGGCCAGCCTGGGCTACAGTGTTAGACTGTCTCGAGAAACTGAAAAGAAAAAGAAAGAATTCTCAGACTGTGGATATGGCTCAGGGGTAGAGAGTTTGCCTAGCATGGTGGGAGTGGCTGGGTTCCAGTCCCAGCACCACACAAAAAGAATTCTGAAAAATTAATTCAAAAATTGTTTGTTATTGTCTTTGTAACCAAAAAGAAAAGTCTGTGCCTTGGTGTAATTTCAGATTAATTAAGCAAGGAAGAAGTGTAGTTTCCTCTGTTTTCTTTCTAACCAAGCTGTGTAGAACACTATAGAAGCTGTTTTAGATATGTGTTCACTAAATGCACATGAAATTGTCACTTCAGATTGTTAAGAAAAGGTATAATTGTAACATATTGTAGTGAGTGCTGTTCAGAAGATCTATGTGATACTATTTAAAAAATAAAAAAAAACTGTTTTAGGACTTTTTTACTTTCTATAATAACAGTTATTCCCTCTTAATTATTAAGAACACGATGTATCATAAATAGTCATAAATAGCTTGCCTTTCTGTGCTTTCCAGACTTGTGGTCTCTCCACACGTAGTCACAAGTCCTTTATCTACTATGTCACTAAAATGGCTTTCTTAAGATTTCTTGACCTGGATTTTCTTCATCTCCAACCTTGGCTTATGCCTTTCCTGTTATCTGGAATGTTATCCTCATCTGATAAGGCTTTCTGAGGCTTATCCAATCTTCAAGGCCCTTTGGAAAATGTCACCTCCTCCTGATTCGTCTGAAGTGACCTCTCCCTTTCTCTAATTTTTAACTACATTATGAGCGCCTCTCTTACTGGACTGTAAGCTGTTAGCACCAAAGTCATTGGCTTTAATATTTTCTTTAATTTCTCCATATACTTGGCACAGAGCTAATGCTCAAGACAGAGACGTAAAATGAAGAAGTCCATCTGTTTTCTAATGATAAAGACAAGATTTCTTTGATCTCTGCACTCACAAGCCAAAGGCAGTACGTAGTGTTAGGTCCAGGCTTCCCAGAATCCTAAGGGGCACATAGTTGCCCACTTCCACCAGAAGCTGCCAATCCTCTGACCCCTTCCTCCTTACCTGAGGTCCAGCCCCATGGGTATAAAGGGTTGTCCCCAGCCGCCATAATGCTCTCTGTGTCCCTCTCTCTCTCTGTCCGCCCTTTCTCTCTGTCCCCCCTCTCTCTGTCCCCCCGCTCTCTTTCTGTTCTCTCTCTCTCTCCCTCTGCTATCTCTGTCCCTCTCTGTCTCTGTCTGCCTCTCTCTGCCCCCTGCCATGCTGTTCCACCACGTGTCTGCAGGCGGCTCACACTGGCAGTCCCACATGGAAGTAAAGTATGTTCCTGTAGTGACCTAAGCCTCATGTGCTTTTTATTGGGGTTTCGTGCTTTTTGTAACTTAATACGTAGCACACATGCCTTTACACTACGTTTCAACAGATATTTTATACATGTCAGTATATTTTGTCTTATGTGGTTAACTTGTAATGTTACCATAGTTACAGAAAACTTCATTCAATATTCCACTCATATGAGCTAATATAGGCAGAAATTGTGATACAGCAGCACAAAATCCGGTTCAAGTCAAACATAAATTGTATCAGGACTAGACAAGATAACCTTTCTCGTATATTGGATTGGCAAAGACTAAAAAGAGTTTCATAAAACACTATCACAATGGGAAAACAGAAACTCTTGTTTCTTTCAAGTGGGAATATAAAATGGTACAATGTCTGTGAAGGGCAATTTTGTAATTTGGTAATACTTATCAAAATACAAAATAGAACAAGAAAATACACTTAGAGGGGTTTATTTTCCAGGCACACTCCCATCTATATATAAGGATACTTAGCCTCTTCTTAAAGGGGTACACATAACATCTAGGATGGATACTTGCAAATTATTACACCTGAATTTGGTAAAGTCTCTTGACCAAACCATCAATTTCCATGATATACAAGGAAGAAAGGAGAATATATTAAACACCATACAATCTAGTCAGAAAAACTCAGAATGTGTAAAACAGGAAGAAAACAACACAGCTTTGACATCAAGAATTGCAAGGAGAAACGTAGTTAACACACTAAAAGAGACTTATTAAGGTATTTCAGTTACATACAATGTGTGTGGACTTTGCTTAGAAGCTGATTTTTAACAAATTTCAATAAATTTGTTGCTTAACTAATCTGAATACAATAGATGTGATTTCAACAGCAATCCAAAAGGCATTCTTAAATGCTGATGGGCTATCACTGATGTCGGGAAATTATTCTTTTTTTTTCTCATTTTTAGGTGATTAGTGGTATATGGTATGACTTTTAAAAAGACCTTATTTGTACTATTATTTATGTGTATGTGTGTAGGAATGTCATGTGTCGGGGGGGGGTTCCCTCAGAAACCAGAAGAAGGTGTTGGTTCCCCCGGAGCTAGAGTTGCAGGCAGCTGTGAGCCACCTCATGTGGGAGCTAGGAACCAAATGAATCTGGGTGCTGGGAACTGAACTCAGGTCACCTGAAAAACAATAAACATTTTAAATCACAGAACCGTCTCTTTGGCCCTGTATATTTTTAAAAGAAGTGCTTAACTTTTTTAGGTGCATTATAAAATATTTACAGAAGAAACTTACCTCAGAATAAGCAAGCAGGGACAGTAGAGTGCTGTGGGTGAAATAACTTTGCCTATGCAGCAATTGGTGGCTGTTAAAATTGGAAAATCACAGCCAGATGTGGTGGTGCAGGCCTTTAATACCAGCACTTGGGAGGCAGAGGCAGGTAGATCTCTGTGAGTTCAAGGCCAGCCTGATCTACATAGTGAGTTCCAGGCCAGCTGGGGCTACAGGGAGACCCTGTCTCAAAAAGACCAAAAAATTTGGAAAATATATTTTCTTCACTTCTGTATCTTTTACATATTTGGTATAGGCAGGGAGGGGAAATACTGATAGCATTCCTTGTAACAGAAAGAAAAACCTAGAAACAATGTAAATGTCTAAAATAAAGACTGGGGGCTGGAGAGAAAGCTCAGGAGTTAAGTGCACTGCTGCTCTTGCAGAGGACCCAGGTTCAGTTCCCAGCACTTTTTTTTTTTTGTCTTTTTGAGACAGGGTCTCCCTGTAGCCTCAGCTGTCCTGGAACTCACTCTGTAGACCAGGCTGGCCTTGAACTCACAAAGATCCGCCTGCCTCTGCCTCCCAAGTGCTAGGATTAAAGGCGTGCGCCACCACGCCCAGCTTGATTCCCAGCACTTATATGACAGCTAATGACCATTGGTAACTCCAGTTCCAGGAAATCTAATACCCTCTTGTGGTCTCTGCAGGTACTGTATGCATGTGGTTCACTTACATACACACAAGCAAAACACTCATACACTTAAAATCAAAGTCAATGAATAATTTAAACTAAGGATTGCTTAAATAAGTTAATTCATAGCTATGCCATGAAGACAGTGACTTTGTTAAAAATGAAGATATATGTATGCATACATATGTAATAAAGGTATATAAAGATAATTTATTATCTATATCTCCTGTTTAATAATCTCAAAGATATAGCAATTGAAAATGATATAGAAAATGTGGACAATATTCTCATTAATGTAAAGAATGAGGTATTATGCACACATATGTATGTATATTTCTATATGTTATTTCGAAAAATATTCTTTTTAAAAAATTTTTTTAATTAATTTTATTTATTTCTGTATGTGTATGAATGTACTGTCTGCATGCAAGTCTGTGCACCCATGTCGTGCAATGTTGCGGAGGTCAGAAGAGGGTGTCGGATTCCCCTGGAACTGGAGTTCTCCTGGAACTGGAGTTTCAGACGGTTCTCGGCCGCCATGTGGGTGCTGGGGATCGAACCCGGGTCCTCTGCAAGAGCGGTCGGCGCTCTTAACCACTAGGCCATCTCTCCAGCCCTCGAAAAATATTCTTAAGACATTGCTGAGTGTTCCTGAAGAAGGAGAAGATGTGACAGGAGAATGTGTTAAGTATTGGGGGGGGGGGGCAGGAATTAAACTACTTTACCAATTTAAAAGGTACATTGGAGGGCTGGGGATGTAGTTAGTTCAGTGGTAGAGTATTTGCCTAGGATTCACAAGGCCCTGAGTTCAATCCCTGGCACCCCCAAAAAATTATAAGGTCCAGCAAGATGGCTTAGCAGATAAAGAAGCTTGCCACCAAGCCTGACAATGAATTCAGTTCCTGGTGCCTACATAGCAGGAGAGAATTAGTTCCCAAAAGTTGTCCTCTAACCTAGTGTATCTCAATCTCTCTCTCTCTCTCTCTCTCTCTCTCTCTCTCAAATAAATGCAATAACTTAAAATAAATAAAAACTATTTTTCATTCAATTGCCTCTTTAAAATATATCCCAGAAAAATGATGAACAACTGAGCTGCTTGAATAGACTCCCACTCGATATTGAATAGATCAAGTGTGAGATTCTTTTGTCTGAGTAGTAAATGTTGGGGAGTTTGACCACAGTTTGAAAGTATCTGCAAATTGGCAAGCATTAAATGTTCTCCTTTGTGTCAAAGGAAATACACGTATTTCTCACTTACAAACGACAGAAGCATTCCCATTTGCAGCTTCCCCTTAGGGACTTATGTTTATAACGAAACACATGTTTTCAAGGGCTACTAAGCCGCGGAGGAAATTTGACCCTCTAAGAGCAGTGGCAGAGATAATCCAAAACAGCACCTAATCCAAACCCCTTCATATTTTCTTTCTAAATGAACAATATTGAGTTTAGAAGCAGGCCATTTATGTTCTTAATTATGTTTTGCTGAGGATAATAGACATCGTAAAATGAATTTGTAGCCTCTACATTTCCACCAACGGAAGGTGGTGGAAGACACGGGCCAGGAATCTGCTTCAGGGTAGAGGAGATACTGATAACCTACAACTAGGTCAGGAGGTGGTGACCGGAGACTTTGATTTCACTTCCCACCACCCTTGAGGCGTTCTGCTCTTGCCTTCCTATGACCTCCCCTCTAGAATCACTTGGAGAGAATTCCATCTAATTTTCCTCCCAAAGCAAAGTTGAAAACAACAATACTGATGTGCAAGAAGAGAAGAAATCATTGGCATGCTTTCAGCTTATACAGTAAAATGATTCGGGTATTTTTCAAAAGAATGTGTTCCACATGGAAAACTCCATTCTTCCTGCCTAGTGAATGCCGAATGTCATACCCACTAATTCCATCAGGTATCCATTTTAGCAAGCAAGCACAAGCCTGAGCTAGACAGTGGCAAGCTGTAGATCCCTGGTAACCGGCTCTTCTTTCTTCTGACAGTGGATTGAAATTGTTTGGATTTTGCGGTAGTTGTTAGGTATCGGGCCAATGCTGCAGGAAGTGGATGGATGCAAGCCATTTTCCTGAGTGCTGACATTGAGCTAGACACTTCCAGACAAGTCACCTGGTTTCCTCCTCATAGAGACTCAGAGAAAAGGATGAATGAGTGCTGCTGGCAGCTGGATGGTGCGGAGAAAGAACTGGTTATGACCCGCAGATTTCAGGCTTCGCTGACTGGGTAGATGGGATGCTGTTAGCAGTGAACTGCAGATTTGTGCAAAAGTTAGGAAGACCTAGTGAGTTCCATTTTCCACAGGATAATTGGTGGGTCAGTAGGTCTTGATGGGTCACGTGGTGCACGGTGGGTCATAACCTTTTAGCCAGTGAAAGAAACAAACCATCCTTTCTGTCCCTCTGAAAATCTTAATTCTCACCATATGTCTGACTGCCCACGGCACATTAGAGATCATTGGCCTTATTTTTTTTAAGAGACAGAAAACCGTATGTCTATTGTTCTGGTCTTTGTACATTTAGCACTTATATGGGCAATAGAAAAGTTTTATTTGTTTTGACGTGCAAGTAACATGAAAGTGTATTTCATTTACTATAATAACTATGCTCCCCTAAAGTCACACACACACACACACACACACACACACACACTCATTTTTCACCTCACTTTAGCAACATGCTTCTTTAAAGAAATAAAAGCCTGCAGTAAAGCATGTTCAAATGTTCAGTCTCACTCACAATGAAATAACGCCCTTTTTAAAATTGAGAACAAACGCAAACTCAACTGATGACCCTGGGAGCAGCGCAAATCCCTGCAATCTCTTCAGGGGCTGAGGTTCAGGCTCCTAAGCACTCTCTACCCCCTGTTCTCCTAGCTTCCTGACTTTCTCAGCCGGTTCTCAAATGATTTTCTACAAATACGTGCCCCAGAGCACAGCCAACATTAAGCATACTCATGGCGATAGTAAAATAGCTGCCAGTTGCAAAAAAAAAAAAAAAAAGACCTTAAAGGTCGGTGAATGGATGTCTAATTAAAAGAAATGAAGGGACTGCACTGAGAAAGATAGCATATAGCTGTTAAAAAGAATAGAAATCTATTTTTTTTTTGGACTCTATGCTTGGTGTCCAAAGAAAACAAAAAACTTTAAAGTTCTTTCTCAACTTGAATATTATAGACAATTGGGATGATTTCATAAGAAACTATTAATGATGGTAACTTTTACAGCCACAGCTAAAGTGTGATAAGAACACAAAGAAACTTTTTTTTTAATTCTTCTTTTATTTGTCCCTGTACTCAGCTGTTGTGCTTTCAAAAGTGTATACAAAGACCAGTGGGGAGGCTCAGTGGGTGAAGGCACTTGCCCCCAGACTGAAGACCTGCATTCCAACCATAGGATCCACATACTGGAAAGGGAGTACTGACTCCCCCAAACTGTCCTCTGTTCTGTACACATGCACCCTCACAAATAAATAAGTGCCATAATAAATATAAAATAAAAATGCAAGTCTAGAGGGATGGCTCAGTGTTTGAGTATTGGTTGCTTTTGCAGAGAACCCGGGTTCCGGTCCCAATACCCATATGGAAGCTAACAACCATCCATAACTCCAGTTCCAGGGGATCTGACTCCCTCTTTTGACCTCTACAGGCATTGCATGACATGGGTGCACTTACACACATGCAGGTAATACAATCATACACATTATTATATAAAATATTCTAAAAAATAAAAATGCAGTCAGCCATGGTGGCACATGCCTTTAATCCCAGCACTCAGGAGGCAGAAGCAGGCTAATCTCTATGAGTTCAAGTCCAGCCAGGTCTACATGGTGAGTTCTAAGTCAACCAGAGCCACACAGTGAGACTCTGTCCCCCCCCCCAAAAAAAACAACAAAAAAGTATATGGATCTAAAATAAAGAAAAAGATGCTAAGAAAGTTATTTGGCATTAAAAATAATTTTACGATCTTTAAAAATCCTTGTTTCTCTTCAGATACATCTAAAATGTCATCTCTTTGATGCTATTTGAAATTAAAAAAAATAAATATTGTCACTACAAGTGAATCATATCTCAATGCCACAAAATGCTTTGTTTTCAAAACACACGCTTCGTACTTAGGGTTGCCAATGCTGTCTTCTACAAACTCTTTCAAGGGAACAAGTCTCCCCAGAACACTTACTGCACTTGTTCTTTAAAAAATATATGTTATTTCTTTTACTTTATGAGTATGAGTGTTTTACCTGCATGTATGTTTACTTATATAGTGTACCCATGTGTTCAATACACATGGAGACCAGGAGAGGGCGTCGGATTCAAATGATTGTTAACCACCATGTAGATGTTGAAAATCTAACCCTGGTCTTCTTCAAGAGCATCCAATGCTTTTAACCAATGAGCCACATGGCCAGTCCCAATCCCTCATTCTTTTTTATAATACTTTTTTTAGACAAGGTCTCCCTGTAGCTTCAGCTGACCTGGAGCATGCTATGATACCATGCTGGCCTTGAACTCAGAGATCCACCTGTGTTTGCCTCTCAAGTGCTAGGAATAAAGGTGTGCACCACCACATCCGGCTGTATACTTTTCAAAAACAAATTTACTGAGGCATCACTGACATAAATGAACTGTATGTGGTGGAGATGTGGCTTGGCAGTAGATCACTTGCTTAACATGCATAAATTCCTGGGTTCAATTCAATCTCTAGCACAGAAAAAAAACCTATACATAACAAAGTATATTGTTTAGAAATATTCTCATCACATTCTCTTGTGCATTGCATCAGGATTCACAATAGCCAAACTTGGAATCAACCTGGGTGTCCATGGACTTGTAAATGGAAAAGGGTATGACATACATACACAGTGGAATACTGTTCAGCCCTAAAAAGGAGATCCTGTCATTTGTGACAACATGGATGGAACTGGAGAACATGACAGAAGAAAGAAAAATACCACGTAATTTCGTTTATGTACAGACTCTTTAAAAGTTAAACTCATACACGTAGAAAATGAAATGGCAGTTGTCAGAGGAAGGAATGTGGAAGAGAGACAATATCTGTCAAATAATTCTGAATTTCACTGACACGAGAGGAATAAATTTGAGATCTATTTACAGCAAGGTGACCATAGTATCAATGTAATATAATCCTGAAAATTGCAGAGAGTAGATTTTTAAGTATTCTCACCACAAAATGATAAGTAATTGTTGTCATAAATGAGTTAATTAGCTTGATTTAACTGCTGCACTATATATTTTAAAACATCATGTAGTGTGTCATAAACATATGCAATTTTAATTTGTCATGTTTTTTTGTATTTTTGAGATGAGGTCTCCCTGTAGCCCCAGCTGGCCTGGAACTCACTATGTTGACCAGGCTGGCCTTGAACTCACAGAGATCTGCCTACCTCTGCCTCCCTAGTGCAGGGATTATAGGCGTGCGCCACCATGCCCAGCTTAATTTGTTGATTTTAAAAAGTGTACTATCACTGGCTTGTGGCGGCCAAGCGTTCATAGTGACGTGACTTTTTGATCCTTCAATGTCGGCTCTTCCTATCATTGCGAAGCAGAATTCACCAAGCACTGGATTGTTCTAATAGGGAACGTGAGCTGGGATTAGACCATCTTGAGACAAGTTAGTTTTACCCTACTGATGATGTGTTGTTGCCATGGTAATCCTGCTCAGTACGAGATGAACCACAGGTTCAGACATTTGGTGTATGTGCTTGGCTGAGGAGCCAATGGGGCGAAGCTACCATCTGTGGGATTATGACTGAATGCCTCTATGAAAAAAAAAGAAAAGAAAAAGAAAAAAAGTGTACTATCGAGCTTAGTGTGGGGGCGCACTACTGTAATCCCAGCGCATTGGAGGTGGAGGCAGGAGGATCAGGAGTTTAACATCAGCCTGGGCTACATGAGACCCTATCTAAGAAAAAGTCTTTTATTGTGTACAGGATGTGGTGGTACATGCCTTTAATCCCAGTACTCAGGAAGCAGAGGCAGGAGAATCTCTGTGTGATCTACATAGCAAGTTGCAGGCTAGCTGGAGTTACAGGGAGATCCTGTCTCGAAACAAACAACAACAAAAAATCCCCAAGCTGTATTCTTTCCTGATTGTATATTCCCATAAAACCATCAGTACCATTAAGAGAATGACCATATCTATCACCACTACTATTCCCTAGTAGTCTTTCCTTCCTAATCATAGTTTCCAAGGTTGGCCTCAAATTTGTCAGGTAGCTAAGGATGGCCCTGACTTCCTGATGCTCCTGCCTCCCCCTCCCGCCCAGATTGTAAGTGTACACCACCACACCCAACTTCCTGTATTCTTAACCATATTTTTATAGATTTTTTTGGGGGGGTGTTGTTTGATACAGGGTCTCATTACATAGCACTGGCTGGACTGGGACTCTGTATGTGCCGCAGGCTAATCTTGACTCAAAGAGATCTGCCTGCCTCTATCTCCCAAATGCTGGCATTAAAGGTGTGTGCCACCATTCCTGGACAATATTTTATTTTAAATTACATAAGTGTGTGTCTGTCTGTCTCTCTGTGTGTGTCTGTCTGTCTGTGTGTCTCTGTATCTTTGTGTGTCTGTCTGTCTGTGTGTCTGTGTATCTGTGTGTGTGTGTCTGTCTGTGTGTCCGTGTGTGGGTGGCTGGGGGATATGCCTGAGTGCAGGTACCTGTGTGGGCCAGGGATTATTTTTTCATGAAGTGAAAAACAACATGATTGCCGGGTGTGTGGTGCATGCCTGTAATCCCAGCAGTTGGAAGGCAGAGGCAGGCAGATCTCTGTGAGTTCAAGGCCAGCCTGGTCTACATAGTGAGTTTCAGGAAAGCTGGGGCTACAGAAAGAACCTGTCTCAAAAATACCCCCCCCCAAAAAAAAGCATGATTAAATGAATCCTTAGTATATTTTAAATTAAAACTTTAAAAATAAATATTGGAAACTTCTGCATTGAGAATTTTGAGAGAGACTGAGAAAAAGATGAAAAACATGTTTGGCAGAATGCATGAGCTCTGGCGTGGGGGGGCAGGGAGAGGGGCAGAGGTCTAGATTTGATTGGAAATTTTGAATGAAATGCACAGGGCTTCAATTAAAAAATTGGCTTTGGAAAAAAATAAATATTGGGAATAAAAATGTGGGTTTTTTTCTATTTTGAAAATTTTCACGAAGACTGTCTCTCCCAGCAACATGGGCAAACATACTTTCCTTAGTCCTCCTTCTAGGAATGAAAACTTCTGTACATCCTAGATAAACATGCATACAAAAGTATAAAAGTTAGAGAAGAAAGACACCAGACTCTTCAGGTACCTTAGGAAACAAACAAAAAGTTGTCGAGTTGCTGAGCTTTCTTTTTATTTCCTATGTAGCAGGCATAGAGATGAAGAGTCTGACAAGAGCAGATAGGAAAAAAAAAATTGAAAACCCATGCTCTTAGCCAACAGACCAAGGCAAGGTGGACTAGAGAGAAAGAAAGGAGACATTTCCAGGCTGGTGAGATGGCTCAGCTGGTAAAGGCACTTGTATTGAGAGCCTGGTAACCTGAGTTCAACATCTGGAACTCACACTAAGGTAGAAAGAGAGTACTGGGGCTGGAGAGATGGCTCAGCGGTTAAGAGCACCCAGTGCTCTTGAAGAGGACCCGAGTTCCAGTCCCAGCACCCACATGGCGGCTAAGAACTGTCTTTAAGCCACGTGTGGTAGCGTATGCCTTCAATCCTAGCACTCAGGAGGAAGAGGCAGGTGGATCGCTGTGAGTTCAAGGCCAGCCTGGTCTACAGAGTGATTTCCAGGCCAGCTGGGGCTATAGGGAGACCCTGTCTCAAAAAAAAAATAAAAAAAGAGTACTGACTCCACAAGTTGTCCTCTGAGCTTGGTACGGGTGCTGTGGCATGTGCACCTGTACACATACATTGTGTACACACAATAATATTAGCTATTCTTTTAATTAATAAAAGGTTTTTATGATAACTGCTAAACTCCAGCCAAACACCACAGAGAAAACTATGGTTTCATGTACAGAGCCACAACTGTTGTCTTTGTCGACAGGTAGAAAGCCGCACCCTTAGTGTAGAGTATACACCGACAACATGGACTTGGCCCTTGCAGCTCGATTGCTTCCCTTCCCTGCCAGGGTCCAGTGAGAGGCAGTACCTGCTCATTGCATAGGGAAATATTCTGGCCGTCTACATGCTATTGTGAACATGAGGAGTTAAATATTTAAGCACTGTAAAATTCTTCAGTGAAATAATTCAAGCCCGGAGTCACTTTTAGGGGAATGTTGAAATTACAAATTTATAGATTTATATAAATTTTATATATTTATATATTTTATGTTACAAATTTGTATATTGAAAAACTAAAGAAACAACTTACAGGAAAAATAAGACTCTCTGAATTAATAAAGTAGGAGAGCCAAGTCTCAGGGTGAAGACACGTATGTAAACTCATTCGTATGTCCATGTGCTAGCAATAAACACCTCCAAAACTAAATCAAGGAAACAATCCTGTTCATGGTAACATCAAAAAGAATAGAACAACAAAAAAAAGAGATGGCTCAGTGATTAAGTCACTTGCTGTTCTTGCAAAGGACTCAGGTTCAGTTCCCAGAACCCACATGGCAGCGCACAACAACCTGTAACTTCAGTTCCAGGGAAAGCAGCACCCTCTTCTGGCGTCCTTGGGCACCTGCATGTACATTGTGATTAGACATACACACAAGCGAAACACTTATACACATAAATTAACAATAAATAAAATTGGACCTGGAGAGATAGGTCAGCAATTAAGAGCACTAGCTGCTCTTCCAGAGGACTTGAGTTCAGTTCCCAACAGCCATCCTTAAGTTCAGCTCCAGGGAATCTGGTGCCTTCTTCTGGCCTCTACAGATACCAGGCACACGTGTTGTACATATATAAATGCAGGCAAAGCAATCCTAAACATAAAATAACAAAAATTAAAATATTTAAAAGTAAATTAAAAACAAGACAAAACAAAACGAAAATAAATAAAATCACCAGATCCTCAACTGACCTTGAGAAAACAAAAACCTTGGTTAATCTGGGCTAACTGTGTGGCCTTAAGCATCCAAAAGGAAAGGATAATCAGAAAAAAAAGTATCAGGCTGGTGTAACTTAGCCTTTCTGGATGCTTAATGACCATTCTTAATGTCCATATCAATTTGGCCGAGGGCCTAAGGGTAACATTGTTCCTCACCCTCAGAAGTCAACTAAGTCCCAGGTGTCAATGTGTCCTGAAAATGTGGGTCACCAGTCTTCCTGTGCAGGGAGGTCTTGGAGATCCACTAATGGGACTTCAGCCAATATCCAGTCTATAAAGAGGAAAGTCTGCTCATGCTTCAAAAAGGGAAGTCTGGTCTAGCAAGACTTGATTTTGTCCTCGAGTGGATACAACTGGTAAATGAAAAGCCAAAAGGCCTGGCATGGTGGCACATGCCTTTAATCCTAGCACGTGGGAGGCAGAGGCAGAGGCAGAGGCAGGCAGATCTTTGTGAATTCAAGGCCAGCCTGGTCTATAGAGTAAGTTCCAGGACAGCTGGGGCTACAGGGAGACCCTGTCTCAAAAAGACCAAAAACAAGAAAAAAAAAAGGTAAGCCAGGGACTCCCTCCCCCTCCAAAACCTGAGGACCAGATCCTCAGATGACCTTGAGAAAACATAAACCTTGGTTAATCTGGGCTATGTGGCGTAAACATCCAAAAGGAAAGTATAACCAGAAATAAATAATTGGTAAGGCCTGAAAAATTGTACTTCAGGTATAAAACTTGAGATCTTAGTAAAAAGTCAAGTAAAATAAATAAATAAAGTGCCAGGCATGGTGGCGCATGCCTTTAATCTCAGCACTCGGGAGGCAGAGGCAGGCGGATCTCTGTGAGTTCAAGGCCAGCCTGGTGTACAGAGTGAGCTCTAGGACAGCTGGTACTAAAAGGGAGACACTGTCTCAAAAATACCAAAAAAAGGACAAAAAAATAAAAGCACTGTTGTTTTGCCTGTTTGCCTGTCTTCAATTCTTACTGGCAAGTGCAGCTACCCTGTGGCTGCCACTGCTTTTGCCATCCAATATGGACTGAAGACTCATGTCTCTCCAAGAATCTTCCAAACTTTCAGTGCCAGATGGGGACTGCTGAGACATCCAGCTTGTGGACTGAGCTACTACTGGGGTTTCTGCCTCTTCAGAGTACAGATTGCCATTGTTGAACTACCCAGGCTGTATCACGGAGACCAGTACAGGTAGATCAAGATAGGACTTGGTGCTTACTGAACTTCATTTGGTGACCATGGGAAGGGAAGACCCCAGTGTGGAACACAAGGGCAGGACTGATGGCTGTTTGGGCTTGCCAAGAAGGAGACTTCAAACACTTCCTTAAGGAAAACATGACATCTTTCAGTCTAATAAAGAAAAAAACTTCTGGGCATGGTGGCGCATGCCTTTAATCCTAGCACTTGGGAGGCAGAGACAGGAGGATCTCTGTGAGTTCAAGGCCAGCCTGGTCTACAGAGCGAGCTCCAGGACAGCTGGGACTAAAGGGAGACCCTGTCTCAAAAATACCAAAAAAAAGAAGAAAACAATAATAATAATAAAAAAGAAATCATAAGCTGAAGATGCTAAAACCTATGACATCATAATCTTGATATATGTGTGGCATGTATATATGCATATTTTGAGTTGATGCAAATTTAGAAGGAACAACAACAACAACAAAAAGACTGGGTCATCAATGTGGAGCAAAAATGCAGGATTGATAGTTGTTTGGGATTGCCAAGGAGGAACCTTCGAGCACTTCCTTAAGGAAAACATGACATCTTTTAGGAAAAAAAAAATCCTCCAATTCAAGTGATATGTGTATGTAAGTATGTATATATATGTACATATATTTTTATGTATATATGACTATGAATATATATATATATATATGTATAAATGCTGTAGCAAAACAAGTTGGAGAGAATAAATAAAAGGAAAAAGAAAAAGACTGGGTCAAAGAACTGACTGAAATGGTGAACTTCTGCCTGAAACAGTAAACTTCTGCATCGAAAATTTTAAAAGAGACTGAGAAAAAGATGAAAAACACATTTGTCAGAACGCATGAGCTCTGGTGGGGTGGGGGGCAAGGAAGGGGAAATGGGTCTAGTTTGGGAAATTTTGTATGAAATGCACAAAGCTTCAGTAAAAAATGGTTTTGAAAAAAATAAATAAATAAAATCTTTTTAAAGGAATAGAACAGTTTACTGTGGTAACACACACATATAGTCCCAGTAGTAGAGGAGCTGAAGCAGGAAGATCAAGGCCAGTCTGGCTTATATATGGCAGGACCCTGTTTCCGGAGGCAGGAAGAGGTAATAGAGAAAGGACAGGAAAGAAAACTTACTTGGGAATAAACTTACTAACTGAACTACAAGATTGAAAATGACAAAATATTGTTGAAATCAAATTTGAAAGCTCCAAATAAATGGAAAAGATCATGTGAATTCATTAAGTGTATGACTTAATCTTCATGTCAAACATTTAAAAAATATATTTATTGAAGCTACATATTGTTAAGAGCAATTGATGCCATTGTTTGGGTTTAGTTCCCAGCACCCACATGATGGCTCACAAATACCTATAAGTCCAGTTCCAGGGGGATCCGATGCCCTGTTCTGATATCCATGGGCATTGTACAACATGGGTTCACTTAACATGCATGCAGGCAATACACTCATGTACAAAAACGTAAAGTAAAAATAATAGATTTTAAAAAGAATGTAGCTGCCGGGCGTGGTGGCGCATGCCTTTAATCCTAGCACTTGGGAGGCAGAGGCAGGCGAATCTTTGTGAGTTCAAGGCCAGCCTGGTCTACAGAGTGAGTTCCAGGACAGCTGGGGCTACAGGGAGACCCTGTCTCGAAAAGACAAAAAAATAAATAAATAAATAAAAACAATGTAGCTGACTGATGAGATGGCTCAGAGGGTAAATGCTACCAACTCCAGGGCCCACATGGTGGAAGGAAACATCCAACTCCTAAAAGTTGGCCTCTGATTTCCACTTGCATGCTGTGGAATGTGTGTGCCCACCCCAAATAATAAATGTAAATTAAAAAAAAAGAATGTATTGAGGGCTGCGATGTGGTCAGTTGTTAGAGTGCTTGCTTAGCGTAAAGGAGGTCCTGAGACCATCCCCAGTACCAAATAATCTCAGTGTGCTAGTGTATGCTTGTAATCCTAACACTCTGGAGGTGGAGGTAGGAGGATCAGAAGTTCAAGGTCATCCTCAGCTACATAGCAAGTTTGAGGCCAGCCTCAGCTATAATACATAAGGTCCAGCCTTGGCTACAATATATAAGAACCTGTTTCAAAAAAATTACAAAACAACATAAGTGAAAGATTGCTCAACCATATAAAAAACAAAACTTCGTATCAGGATGATGTGTTGCTGGAATGATAATAGATAGATAGATAGATAGATAGATAGATAGATAGATAGATAGATAGATAGATAGATTAGATAGATAGATACACACATACATACATACATATCTTGTGGAAGATACTATTATTGTAGTTTAGAGAATCTAGAGTAGGGGTAGCTTAGGAGAAAGCTGCATGAACATGGTTTCTTGCCTATTTTCTTGATTCCTGATTTCTAGCAGGTTCAGACTTTCACTGTGAGTATAGATATCATATTAGAGGAGCTGAAACATCTCAAGAATATTCCATTCTCATAAATGAGAATATGAAACGAAAGGCAGAAAGGTCAATTCCTGATACCCCTCTGCCAACTCTGCTGGAACAGACCTCTCTGAACTGATGGATTGCTCTGAATCCATACCAAGCCAAGATTTTGTCTCATAAACAGCCAGCTCAATATTCCCTAAAACCTAGAAGTTCACCAGGTCAAAAAATAAAACAAGTCCTCTTCAAACACTGTCTAAAAGATTTGCATACTACTTTGCCTCATTTGGACTCAAAACTCTGGTGTCAGTTTAAATTAAGAATCTGTGGGCTGGAGAGAAGACTGTGCAAAGAAGAGGACCTGAGTTCAAATCCCAAATACCCATGTAAAAACCAGCCATGGTAGCATGTATCTGTAACCCCAGCAATAGAAAGTGGAAACGAGCAGATCCCAGGAGTTCACTGGCCAGAGAGCTTAGCTTAACCAATAAGCTCCAGGTTCAATGAGAGACCCTGTTTCTAACAAATAGGTCAGAGAGTGATATAAGAAGACACCCAGTGCCAGGCATGGTGGCGCACGCCTTTAATCCTTGCACTTGGGAGGCAGAGGCAGGCGGATCTTTGTGAGTTCAAGGCCAGCCTGGTCTACAGAGTGAGTTCCAGGACACCTGGGGCTACAGGGAGACCCTGTCTCAAAAAGACAAAAAANCAAAAAAAAAAAAAAAAAAAAAAAAAAAAAAGAAGACACCCTGCATTCTCCTCTGGCTTCCCTACATGTGCACACACAAAATAAAATAAATAAAATACCAATTTGTTAGCCAACTCAGGGTGATATAACAAAATATTATAAACTGGGTATCATATAAGCAATAGAAATTCAGTTTTGGAATCTGAGAAGTCTAAGATCAAGGCACTAAAAGATTTTATATCTGTTTTGGATCCTGTTTCTTATCTCAGAAATTGCATTTTCTGTGTCCTCACGTGATGGAAGTGGGGAAGGGACTTACTTGAATTGTTTTTAGAAGGGTGCTAATCATACTCATGAGAATTCTTTCCTGTGACCAAATTGCCTTCTAAAGACATAATGTCCTAACACCATTTCCTAAACGTTTGCCAAAGCATTAGGATTTCAGTTTGGGGAAGAAAGTTATAAACATTTGGGGTATAGCCCTTGGACAAAAGTAAAAATGATGTCATTCATTTACAGAAAAGTGAAAGGAATCAATCAATATGCATAGCAAATGAGACATTAAGTCATCTCCTCCAAGGAATTAAGAATGAGGGGCTGGGGTATAGTTCATGGGATGAGTATGTGCTTAGCATATGTGAGGCCTAGGTGTGATTCCCAGCACTGAAATTAAAAAGACAATAGAATAAAACAACAGATTTAAGAAAATATACACGAGGATGGGTCACTGGTGAAGAGTTCCACTCTAGCCTTGTTTTGGAATTAACTTAGAGTTTATTTTCAGAGTTTGTAATTTTGGTATATGTATGGAATGCACACACACACACACACACACACACACACATACATGTATATTTTGGAGTAATACAAAATTAAAGGGAACAATGACCAAAAAGACTTGTTCAGAACTGACCAAACTGTAAACTTCTGTATCAAAAAACTTAAAAAAAGACTGAGAAAAAGATGCAAGACATGACTTAGCATGTATGGCAGAATACATGAATTCTGGTGAGGGTGATATGGATGGTACAACAGGTCTAAATTTGATTAAGAAATGTTGTGCTGGGCGTGGTGGCACACGCCTTTGATCCTAGCACTTGGGAGGCAAAGGCAGACGAAAAGCTTGAACTCTGTGAGTTCAAGCCCAGCCTGGTCTACAGAGTGAGTTCCAGGCCAGCTGGGGCTACAGGGAGACCCTGTCTCAAAAAGCCAAATCTTCTTTCTTCAAAAAGAAAAAAAAAAAAAGAAATGTTGTATGAACTGTATAAAAGCTCAATAAAAATTAAGAAGAAAAAAAAGAAAATATACACAAGGAACTAGAGAGGGGGCTCAGCAGTTAAGAGTCTTCCCTGCACTTCTAGAGGATCAGAGTTCAGTTTCCAGTAACCACATGGCAGTTCACGTCTGCCTCTAAGTCCAGTTCCAGGATATCCGGCATCTTCTTCTGCCTCCCACGAGCACCTGCATGCATTGGTACACATAGACACATACATATACATAAATAAAAATAAAATAAGAAATTTCAAAGACAGTATAAACCAAAGCATACACTTTAAAGACTATTGATATAAAGACGTGCTGGCTGGAAAGATCAGGGCTTACCTTTTGGCTATGTTATTTTCTCAGTCAGGGTCTCACACTATGTAACAGAAGCTGGCCTGAAACTCCCTATGTAGGCCAGGCTAGCCTCGAACTCACAGAGAGCCACCTGCCTCTGCCACCCAAGTTCTGGGATCAAAGGTATACACCATTGCACTCGGTCTTGGCTATGTTGTTTTCATCCTCTTTTTCTCATCAATTCTGCTCATACATTTGTCAGTGACATATGATTTGTCAATGACTACTGAGCTATGGTGACATGATTTATAAGTTTAGTAAGTTCAGATATAATTAGTCCAAGATGTGTTTGTGTGTTAGAGACCCTCCAAGATGTTTTCTCGTGTAAAGCAGAGTACAAGTTCTAACCAACATCTTGTTTTAATCCTGGTCTTCATGTTCGCAGGCGTTGCTCAGTGGTGGAAGGCAGGCCTAGCATGGGCAAGGTAGGTTCTTGTTCCAACCTCAGCACCACAATTGAACAGGGGAGACTGGCTATTCGCAGGAGTCTATACCATTTCTTTTCTTATAACCTGGTTTGTCCTTCACTGTAATATTTGCCACCATTTGCTATTCTGTGTATTTCAGTTCTTTTCTGTTTGCTCACATGAAGATAAGATCCAGAAGGGTAGACTTCTTATTTTGTTATTGTATCCTTGGGGCTAGAACGTTTCTCAGTAAAGTAATTAAGAATGTACATTTTAAAGTGTGCGGATAGATAAATGATAGATAAAACATGAAGTAGCCATTGAAAACTAACCACTGTAGATGACGCTGGATCTGTGGGAAAATGTTTTCAGAGTTCTGAAACAACAAATGTCCAAGCCAACATGAGAAAAATAAACTATCTGTAGGAGATTATTTATTTGCTTTAAATGTAGTATTTTAAGTATTCAAGTATAGACAATAAAAGTAATAACTCTTAAGTTACTGGTGAGAGTCTTGGTTTAATCCATTAAATATACAAATCAGAAGAGCAATCGAAGCAGCTGGCTCTCAGCTTTATAAGGAAGCTTGTGCATATATGTGTCTTATCTCAAGATTCATCTTTATGATGGCTACTATCTTTTAGGCATGCTCCTTACTGCTACTTCATCCTCAACATGAAATAATTGTGTGTAGGTAACATTAAATGGAGGTTTAATCAATCATTTGACACGTGTTTATTGAATGCCTACTCTGTGTCCAACACTATGGTAATTAATTCCCGGGCAGTTAACAGTGGGAAGACAACACACAAGACCTCTTTCTGGCATTCAAAGATTATCGTGGGCATAGGTTTGAAATAAATGAACCTGTAACATATAATGATGAATTATAATGTATTTTCTCAAGGAAAACCACAAGAGCCTATTGGACTACGTGATCAAGGAAGACCTTTGATAAACTAAAAGTCAAGATGAGATATGAAATATTACCAAGGAGTTGACTACGAAAAATATGTGTGGAAATCTTAGTCTGAAAAGAGAGAAAAGCTTATGTCAAGTATTTGAAGTGGGAAAGACACTGGCGAGTCTGAGAAACTGAAAAAAGTTAGTCTATATAACATTATAGAGATCAATTAATTCT
This sequence comes from Rhizomys pruinosus, assembly GCA_009823505.1. NCBI lineage: Eukaryota > Metazoa > Chordata > Mammalia > Rodentia > Spalacidae > Rhizomys > Rhizomys pruinosus. The sequence goes on from VZQC01004911.1 coordinate 182,443, forward strand.
AGATAGGCAGATGTTAAATCATACAAGGTTTCTCAGGCTATGTTAAGTGGTTTGGAATTTCATCTTTAATGTTCAAATGCAGTATCTTCAAGAATTTTACCCAAGTAAAATGACACAGTTTAAATTTTATTGTCAAAAGACCATTTCAGTTGCTAGGAGGAGAGTGGACTGGGTGGGAATGAGTCAGCAGAAAACAGCCAAAGAAGAAGCTTATTGAAGTCATGTAAAAGACATTAGCAGTCTAAGGTACAGACACAGGTAGTTCAGAGAGGATCCCTGGAGAATGAAGCATTGCTGGGGACTGGGGGTGTTATGGACGGTGAAAACTGGCTCAAAAGAGAGAGGGGATAATCAGGTGTTAGAAATCATGTAGAAGTTGAATGTGATAGGAATGAAAACGATGTTAAATTGCTATGGCAGCCTCATGATCTTTTCTGACCTTGGAACAAGGAAGTTTAGTGGATCCAGAAGCTGTTGAGGTGGACCAAGGAGCCAGTAGGCTTTCTGTTTCTGCCATGTCACCACTGCTAGAAACAACAAAGAGTACTTATTAACAGATGGGAAAACATCTCCCTAAAGGCCTCAAAGATAGGCAGGGTGAGGAATTAGCAGGATAAGACCTAAGACTCTGAGAAGACAGACACTGGAAAAACTGAAACCACTTTTATCCTAAAGACAACTGCAGAATCTGAAGAATTCAGAGTTCAGCTTTTCATAAAGAAGCCATCCAAAATACAGATTAAAGAGAAGACTAGGGATCGGCCAAAGGTGACATAGGACTCCTTTTCCATTTAAATCAGTACCTGAAAGTATTACACCTTCCAAAAAGTAGAACTTAAGTTGGTTTCCTACCTGTTCTCGCAGAAGATTAAAAGGAATATTACTTTACTGATGCTGAACAGATTACAAAGGGAAAAGATGGCCCGTTCATCTTCCCTGAATGATTAACAAAACATCTAGTCATAAATTGAAAGTGACCTTAGCCTGTTAGTGTTTCCAGACACATTGCAAAAGCAAACAGGTCCTTTTTGAAGAAGTTCATCTTTGTCCTAGATCTCAAAGAACTTGCTCGAAATATTTTATAAGAGAAAGTGAGCAGTTCACAGAAAATAAAACCAAAGAATGAATGACCATGGGTAAGAGTAGGGAAAAATGACAGCACACTCATATCTTGAAATAATTTAGATCCTGGGATTACTAAACACATAATATGAAGATTATGCCTAATCTATTTAAACAAATAAAATATGTGTAGTGAAAAAGAGATTCTAAAGAACAACCATAGTTGGAAAAAATACCTAATTGAACTCCTGGAAGTAAATATACATACATACACACACACACACACACACACATATTATATTATATATATATATTATATATATGTTATTATCTATATGTATATATCTGTATAATATATACTATATATATAATATACAAAAGGCAGAAGTGGGGATGGCTGTAGAGATGGCCTCCGCAGTTAAGAGCACTTTCTGTTCTTACCGAGGATCTGGGTTCATTTCACAGCACCCACATGGTGGCTTACAACTGTCCAGCTCCATGGGATTTGATGACTTCTTCTGCCTCTTCTGGCCTCCACCGGAATTTTATGAATGTGTTACCCCTACAGACATACAGGCAAAACAGTCACGTACGCTCAAATAAAAATTAATTAATGAAGAACTAAAAAACTTGAAAAACCGCAAAGCAATTTATTAAATAAATAGAAAAAAAGTGAACTGGAAGAGAGCTCAGAGGTTTATTCATAAGTCAGAAGAGGAAGGCAGGTAGGTAGAATACAAGAGAAACAGATTCCTTTCTAGACAAACGGTATATAGTACAGTAAGTTTCAAATGAAGTTGTGTAACACATCTAGCCAATGTTACAACAGTTTTTCCTCCCCCCCCTCCCCTCCCCTTCCCCCCTGGTCAACAAGATAAGAGAATAGCACATAGTAAAAGAGAACTGAGGGGTGGAGAGATGGCACAGTGGTTAAGATCACTGGCTGCAGACAGAGGATTGTGTTTGTTTGGTTCCCAGTACCCACGTCAGGCAACTCACAACTGCCTGTTGTTCTAGCTTCAGGAGATCTGACGTCTTTTGGGCTTTGGGGGCCTCTGTGCGCACAGTACTCATGTGTACACATCCACAGCCATTACAGGCTACAGCTACAATGAATTTTAACGTAATAAAAGGGGTGGAGAGATGGTTTTGTGGTTAAGAGCACTGGTGCCTCCTGCAGAGGCCCCGGTTTGATTCCCAGAACTTATAGGCAGCTAAAAAGATCGGTAACTCACGTTGCAGGAGATCCACCTGCCTCTTCTGACTCCACAGGCATTGTACAAAAAGGGTGCACTTACACACAAAGAAAACACAATTTTTTTCTTAAATTTTAAAAAAAAAAAAAAAAAATAAAATGTATTTTTTTAAAATAAGTAATAAAAATAAGCCAGGCATGGTGGCCACATGCCTTTAACTCCAGTACTGTGGATGCAAAGGCAGGTGGATTTCTGTGATTTTTGACTCCAGTTCTGGTCTATAGGTTGAGTTCCAGCCCAGTCAGGTTTACATAGTGGAGCCCCTATCTCTTAAAAAAGTAAAAATAATAAATTTTTTTTTAATTTAACGATAAGAGGAGCTAGAGAGAGGCCATCGTCAAGAGCACTGATTGGTCTTGTACAGGACCTGAGTTTGATTCGAGCAACCCACATGGTACCTACCAACAGTCTGTAACTCCAGTTCCAGGGCAGTCCAGCTCTCCCCTCTGACCTCCAGGGCACCACAGGACATGGGTGCACGTGCCCCACACATGAGGCAATACCCTCATACCACATAAAATCAAATAATTAAAAACTTTTTAGATTAAAAAACACACACTTCCGGTCGTGGCCTGGTGGTGCATGCCTTTAATCTAGCACTTGGGAGGCAGAGGCAGGCAGATCTTTGTGAGTTCAAGGCCAGCCTGGTCTACAGAGTGAGTTCCAGGACATCCAGAGCTACAGGGAGACCCTGTCTCAAAAAGACCAAAAAAAAAAAAAAAAACAGCTTGCAACTTAGAATCGAGTAAGAAGGTAAAAAACATACATTTAATCAGAGTTCCAGAAAAAAAAAAGAGAGGGACAAAAAGATGGAGTCAATACCTGTCACTACTTTAAGAGGTAACGGGTCTTTCAGAATAGAGGAGATGCACTCGAGTTCAGCAGAGGGGGAGAAGTTTTCTTCCAGGAAGGGGCAGACACTTGATCGCTAACTCCTCACAGCTACCAAGCAAGCCAAAGATTGGCTTCCTACTAGGGTAGTATTCTGTGACTCCATTTGCATGACATTCTTTGTGTGGGGGTGGATGAGGGGTGCCTGCACATGCACGAGGTCTCTCACTGGCATGTGCTTTACCTGTAGGCCAGGCTAGCTGGGTCTGCCTGTGTCTGCCTCCCACCTAGTACTGAGATTGGAGGAGCAATCCTACCATATCCAGATTTTTTTTTCTTTGCCTTTTCGAGACAGGGTCTCCCTGTAGCCCCAGCTGTCCTGGAACTCACTCTGTAGACCAGGCTGGCCTTGAACTCACAAAGATCCACCTACCTCTGCCTCCCGAGTGCTACAATTAAAGGCATGCACCACCACGCCTGGCTTATCCAGATTTTTAATGTGAGTTTTGGGGATCAGAATTCAAGTCCCATGGTGGTGAAACAAGAACTTCAATTTACTGAGCCATCTTCCCATCCCTACATAACATTGCTTTTTAAAATTTATTGTTATTGTATACTGGAGAGATGGCCCACTGGTTAAGAGCACATGGTGCCTAACAACCATCTGTAACTCTACTTCTTGGGGATCTGCTGCCCTCTTCTGACCTCCATGGACATTGCACAACATGATGCTCTTACATACATACAGGCAATACACTCATACACATATAAAAAATAATAAAATAGTTTTTTAAAAATCTATTATTATTGTTTGTATGTGTTGCATGGTGTGTGTTTCTGGGCATGTGTGCCACAGCCCATGTATAGAGAGGTCAGAGAAGAGCTTTTGGGAGTTGGTTCTCTCCTTCTACCTTTCCAGGGATTGAATTCAGGTTGCCACGCTTTTGTCTCAAGCACCTTTACCTTCTGAGACATTTCACCAGCCCTACATAACATTCTTTTTTCTAAAAATGTTTATTATTTTAATTTTATATGTATGAGTGTATTGCCTGTATGTATGTAAGTTCACTGATGTTGTACAATACCCATGGAAGTCAGAAGAGGGCATCAAATCCCTATGGAACTGGAGTTAAGGACAGTTATTAGCACCACGTGAGTGATGGGAATCAAACCCAGGTCATCTGCAAGAGCAGCCAGTGCTTTTAACTACGGAGTCATCTTTCAGTCCCCTACATAAGATTCTTGAAACAGCAAAATTAGAGAAATGTAGAACAGGTTAGAGACTACCAAGAGTGAGGAGTTCACTTCTAACATTACATGCTTTGTGTTTTGAATGTTGTAAAATATCTCCAAGAAATCCTTTAATGTGAAGAGTCTTGGGTGTTTTTGATTTTGTTTTTGTTTTTGGTTCGTTTTTGAGGCAAGGTCTCCCTTTAGTCCAAGCTGGCCTGGAACTCACTATGTAGACCACACTGGCCTTTTGAACTCACGGAGATCTGCCTGCTTCTGCTTCCTGAGTGCTGGGATTAACGGCGTGCGCCACCACGCCCAGCTTTTGTCTTAGTTGTGTGTGTGCGTATGTTCACGTGGGGGTAGGCTGCATGTATATTTATATGTATGTATATGGAGGTATCATTCCTCAGGTACCATCAGCTTTTATTTATTTATTTTTATTTATTTTTTTGAGACAGAGTCTCTTGCTGGCTTGGAATTCACCAAGTAGACTAGGCTGACTAGACTGTCTATACCTCCCTAGCCTTGGTATTAGAACCACAACTGTTTTTTTAATAAATATTTATTATTAACATTTTGTTATTTCTAAAGTGTGTGTGTGTGTGTGTGTATGTACATATGAGTGAAGGTGCCTGTGGAGGGCAGAGGCCTCAGATCATCTGGAGGCCAAGTTAAGGGGCAGTTGTGGGCTATCTGATGCGGGTGCTGGGAACCAAATTCAGGTCCACTCCAAGGGCAATACATGCTCTAACCTCTACGCCATGTTACCAGCTCTATACCTGGCTTTTTTTTTACAGGGGTTCTGGGGACTGAATTAGGTCCTTATGCTTAAAAGGCAAGCACTTTATCAACTGAACCATCTCCCCAACCTCTCCCCTCATTTTTAATGGCATCATGTTTTCTAACGACTTCATTTTTCTTTCTTTTTATTATTTTCATGTATGTGTGCTTGTGTGTATGTATCTTTGTATGTGGTCACAGTTGTGTGTGGGCATGTGTGCACATGTGTATATGAAGACCTGAGGTTGATGGAATCATCTTTAATTGCTCTTTCACCTTGCTCATGAGTCAGAGTCCGTCAGTCAAACCCAGAGTTTATACATATGGTGAATCTCACTCCCCAGCTTACTCTGAGGATCCTATTTCCATCTTCCAAGGCGTCACAAGCCACACCAACCTGGAATTTATGTGTCCTTTGGGGATCCAAACTCCGCTCCTCATGCTTGCAATGGCAAACACTTTAATCACTGAGCTATCTACCCAGCACTAGGACTTCACCTTTTTTATTTTTATTTTTTTACTTATGTGTATAAGTGTACTTCCTGTATGTAGGTGCACCCATGTCGTGCAGTGATGTGAAGGTCAGAAGAAGGCGTCGGATTCCCGTGGAACTGGAGTTAAAGACAGTTCTTAGCCGCCATGTGGGTGCTGGGAATCGAACCCGGGTCCTCTGCAAGAGCAGTCAGTGGTCTTAACTTCGGAGCCATGTCTCCCGCCCCAGAACTCTTCTTTTTTTTTTTTTTTTTTTTTTTTTTTTTTGGTCTTTTCGAGACAGGGTCTCCCTGTAGCCCCAGCTGTCCTGGAACTCACTCTGTAGACCAGGCTGGCCTTGAACTCACAAAGATCCTCCTGCCTCTGCCTCCCAAGTGCTAGGATTAAAAGTGTGCACCACCACGCCCGGCGAACTTCATTTTTTTTAATCCCAGTAATTTCCCTCACTTATGCTGATAACTTTTCCTTCAGTAGGTGTCTCTGACTGCATATCTACAGTCTTCAGAATGGTGTCAGCATCCTTATTATCAACTAAGTCTTCTAGGACTCTATGTACATTCCATGACTTTCCCTTCCAGCACTCTCCCTTTCCATTTCCTTTCCCGCACACTCTTTGTTGGCCAGTTCCCTCTTTTTCTTATCAATGCTTCTAAAATGACACCTAGGTTTGTCACTGGGATTCATGGAGTCAACAGAACTACCTGGTTTGCTGTTTGTGTATCAATTGAATAATAAATGCAGTCCAGCCTGGTCAGTCAAGAACTCATTATAGGCCAAGTGTGATGGCACATGCCTTTAATCCCAGCACTTGGACTTGGGAGGCAGAGGCAGGAAGATCTCTATATAGTGAGTTCCAGGCCAGTTGGGGCTACAGGGAGACCCTGTCTCAAAAAGACCAAAAAAGAAGGAGGAGGAGGAGGAGGAGGAGGAGGAGGAGGAGGAGGAGGAAGAGGAGGAGGAGGAAATAATCAACTGTACAGCCCAGACTTGTTTCAAACTCCCAGTGACTTGTGTTAGCCAAAGGCTGCTACTGTAACTCCAGCCTCTTCCACAGCCCTCCCTTGTGCTTTAAGCTCTAGTAAATTGAAATTACTTTAAGTTTTCCAGCCTGGTGTGCAGTTTTGTGAGCCACTCCTTCTGCATTTACCTTCTGCTCTCTGCAGATGTATGAGTGATCTTTGAAGCTCCAGCTTAGGTCATTTTGCTTCCAAAGAACTTGACATTTCCTTACTTAATAGCTTTTTCCTAACTAACTCCTATCCTGACTGCTGTGAATGCAGTTAGATATTATTTAAGCATCAACCATTTGGAGAAATGCATCATTAGGTCATTTCATCCTTATGTGTACTTGGAGTGTATATACACAAACATAGATAATAGACCCTCCATATACTTAAGCTGTATGATATACAACATTGTATATGTGGTGCATTGTTGGCTGAAATATTATGTGGTACATGACTGTTCTTCCAACTTTTCCACCAAAATTCTACCATTGTGTTTCATACATTTGTCTGTCTAAGTACTCGTAGCTCTTAGCACAACGTCATGTGTGTCGAGATGCTCATGAAATATTAATTACATAATGGAGCATGGAAAATTCAAGAAAATATTAGAGAAATTGGAAGAAACATGCAGCTGCATTCAGCCATTTGGAAATAAAAATTTTATTGAAATAAACAGAAATATGTACAAATATTAAGCATATATTTCCCTGACATGTCACAAAGTAGATGGATTCAATATAACCCATGTCCAGATCAAGAATTGGAATGTTACCCAGAACCCCACAAAAGTGCCTTGCAGGGCTAGAGAGATGGCTCAGCTCTTGCAGAGGACCCAGAATCAGTGCTCAGCCCCCTCATGCAGCTAACAACCATCCGTAACTCCAGTTCCAGGGGAATTCAACAACCTCTTCTGTCCTCCATGGGCATTGGACAACATGAATACACTTACATACATGCAGGCAATACACTAACACAAAATAAAAATGAGTATTTTTAAGTGCTTTGTACTCTTTCTCAGCCACTACTCCCCTGCCCCGACCAAAGTAATTATCATTCTGACTTCTAACACCAAAGACAAGTTTTTTTTCTGCCTGGTAACTTCCATGTTATAGTTAAGATTAGGTCGAAATTTGTTTCTTTTTTTTTTTGGTCTTTTCGAGACAGGCTCTCCCTGTAGCCCAGCTGTCCTGGAACTCACTCTGTAGACCAGGCTGGCCTTGAACTCACAAAGATCCGCCTACCTCTGCCTCCCAAGTGCTAGGATTAAAGGCGTGCGCCACCACACCCGGCAAAATTTATGTCTTACACAAGACAACTAATACTAATGTTGACCACATTCTATTTACTGACCACCATTCTAACTACCATACATACATTAAAACTAATTTATTCTCATTGCCACTCCATGAAAGAGATACTATAATTATTCCCAATTTACCAGTGAAGAACCTGTAATATATATTAAAAAAAAAAAAAAAAAAGCTAAGCAATCTGTGCCAGGGCGGACAGTAGCTAAGTGGTAAAGCTGGTGTATGAACCCTGATAGTGCCCAGAAAAAAGTATGAAACAGTGCCTTACCACCATCGAATTAAATCTTAGTAAAATATGGTATGTCAGCAGTGCACACACCTTTATTCCCAGCACTTGGGAGGCAGAGGCAGGTGGAGCTCTGTGAGTTCAAGGCCAGCCTGGTCTAGTTCCAGACCAGCTGGGGCTACAAGGAGACCCTATCTCAAAAAGACAAAAAAAAATCCTGTTGTTATAATTTATTGCTCCCTGTTGGCAAATATGAATGTTGGAATGCAAGACCGCTGAATATAACATCACCTTGAGAGTAGTGGTCAGACAATAGTCATTTGTCCATTCTTCAAAGACATTGAAAGATTCTAGTACTAGACTTGCCTGAGTTCAAATCCCATCCCCACCACGGATTTGCCACATGACTTTAGGGAGGTTAGTTAATCTCCGTGTGCTTCAGTTTTCTTAACTATACACAGTTTTGGAGGGCAAATGAAACACTCCTGGCATACCATACAGGCTCCATTCATTCATTCACTTGTTCATTCACTCAATAAACATGTTTGGTGTTTGCCAGTGCCAAACACTGTGCTTGGTGCTTGGGACATAGTGGTGAAAAAATTTAAAATCTCTGTCTTTTTAGTAGTTATAATGTACTACCCTGGAGGCAGACAGTCAGGGATAGTACACAGATGCATAATAAGGTATGTCACAAATGCATGGCATATAAAAAGAACAATGGGAGGGGGTTGCTGGCAAAAGAGATGATTCAGCAGTTAAACGCATTTGCTGTTCTTGAAAAGGACCCAGGTTTGGTAGATAGCACCCAAATGGTAGCTAACTAATGTCCTTAATTACACTTGGAAAGGATCCAATGACCCCTTCTGGCCTCTGCAGGCATTGCAATGCACGTGGGAGTGTTGCCAAATTTGAAAGTTATCAGCATAAATGTAGAGGAGACTTCTGTGTAAGATGGGGATGAGCTAGAAGTTGCCTCAATTTGAGGCGGTGAAGGACAGTCAGAATAAGAAAAAAGTCATCTGCTGGGTGTGGTGATGCTGCCTTTAATCCCAGCACTCAGGAAGTAGAGGTAGGCGGATCTCTCTGACTTCAAGGGCAGCCTGGCCTACATGGTGAGTTCCAGGACAGCTGGGGTTACAGGGACACCCTGTCTCAAAAGACCCAAAAAACTCTGTCCCAAAAGAGAAGGAAAGGAAGAACTTTGGAAAAACCACAACATAAGTGAAGGGATACCTGAAAAGTACATAGAAAAAGATGCGTAATGTACCAATAAGGAGCAGGCAAAACACAGTTCCAGCCATCCAGTTCCTAGGAGAGGAAGGGGATGCGGCCATAAAGGAAGGTAGATCCTACCCCACGAAAAGCTGGAAACCCTCATGAGCCTCAAATCCAGTTTTGTCGAGAAAATGATTCCTCCAGTACACAGATCATTGGAGAACAATCTATTTTCTCTCTCTCTCTCTCTCTCTCTCTCTCTCTCTCTCTCTCTCTCTCTTTTGGTATTTTTGAGACAGGATCTCCCTTTAGTCCCAGCTGGCCTAGAGCTCGCTCTATAGACCAGGCTGGCCTTGAACTCACAGAGATCCACCTGCCTCTGTGTCCTGAGTGTTGGAATTAAAGGCATGGACCATCACACCCAGCCCATTTTCTTTTTATATGATGCAGATTGCAGCAGCCTGACACCATCTTGAGAAGAAATCCATTATTTAAAAAATATTTTATTAATTATTCTAATTTCACGTGTATGAGTATATTGTCTGCATGTGTGTAAGTGTACCCATGTTATGCAAGGCTGGAGGAGATCAGAGGAGGGTGTCAGATTCTCTGGAACTGGAGTTACAGATGGTTGTTAGCCACCATGTGGGTGCTGGGAATGGAACCTAGGTCCTCTGCAAGAGCAGTCAGTGCTCTTAATTATTGAGCCATCTCTCCAGCTCTGAGAAAATCTATTATTTAAAAAACTAAACTTCTCTGAGAGCCTAAGAGCAGAGAACATTCACAGGTAGAGGAGCTCCTTGCTGGAGCCACATATGAAAGAAGGCCCAAGGAAGCAGTTGAGTGCAGAGGGCTAGACACTGGCAAACCAAAGAACGAAGGTGGTAATAGGCTCAGCTCAGGCAGAGACGTGCATAGGGGGTCTTGTTCTTAGTAGACAGGAGCAGATCTCAACAACTGAGAATTACCCTGGAGTTTTATAACTCTGAAGCTGAGGTCAGTGGGTGATTGAACCTCTAGAGCAACCTGTCTTTCCTTCACCACTATAGAGCCCAGGAATGCTGAAGACATTCCCTGGTGCATCCCTCCAGCAGTGACTAACACATGGAAAGCCTCGAAAACACGGAGCTAGATCCTCCATCTGGACCTATCTCAGCGCTGTGATCGCTTCATCACTCCAGACTCACTTGGGAAACACTCAATAATGTGAGCGCTTTAGCATAAGCCACCCATAGGGTATGATCTTAAGCATCTCAAGGAGAGAGAACCTAACCAGTCCACAGGCTGCAAAGCTAAATGTGGCCAGCAGAGGCCACTGCTAAGCAAAGAAGGGAAACTACCAAAGAGACATGGGCACTGGTCCTATACTGGCCTGGCAGGAGCATAAACCACAGGAAAAACAGAGTTTACAGGCTTAGTTCTTCCATGCATGTAACTGTAAGTCTGCCATTTTCAAGGACTCATAAGGAAGCTGATTCATCATTCACTATTTTTTTTTCTTTTCTGCCCCTTGTACTCCTTTCTCTTTTAACTCAACTGTTAGCAGTATTTTTACTTTGGAATATTTAAAATGTGCTTTTATTGATTATTCTTTTTCATAAATACATCCACTTTTATTTATTTTTTTTATTGTGGCATACTCTTTGTTGTCTTTTCTTTTTTCATTTCTGTTGTTTCTTCCTATTTTCGCTTTCTACTATATATATATATATTTTTTTTTTTTTGGTCTTTTCGAGACAGGGTCTCCCTGTGGCCCCAGCTGTCCTGGAACTCTCTCTGTAGACCAGACTGGCCTTGAACTCACAAAGATCCACCTGCCTCTGCCTCCCAAGTGCCAGGATTAAAGGCATGCGCCACCACGCCTGGCCCTCTACTATATTCTTAATAGTGTTTTTAACTTATTTGTTTTAAAATATTCTTGTACTTATTCCCCTTCTTTTTATTCTCTTTTTAAATTTTATTTTAATTTTTATGAAATTTTTGAGATTTTCACACAATATAATTTGGTGCTATTTATTTATTTTAAAAAAGTATTTTATTTAGCAGGGTGTGGTGGCACATGTCTTTAATCCCAGCACTCAGGAGGCAGAGGCAGGAAGATCTCTGTGAGTTCAAGTTCAGTCTGGTCTATATAGTGAGTTCCAGGCTAGCTGGGACTACAAGGAGACCCTGTTTCAAAAAAGAGTAAAAAAATATTATTTTTATTTTATGTATATGAGTGTATTGCCTGCATGTTTGTAAAGGTACCCATGTTGTGCCAAACCCCAGAGATCAGAAGGACGTCCCCTGGAACTAGATAGACAATTGTTAACTGCCATGTGGGTATTGGGAAACAAACCCAAGTCCTCTGCAAGACCAGCCAGTGCTCTTAACCGCTGAGACATGTCTCTAACCCCAATTTGATGCTATTTAGATTCCCCATCCACACCTCCCTTTACTGCCCCCTGCCCAATTTAATATGCTCTATTATATAATAAGGCTTATAGAATCTAATATTTGTCTATAATATCCTTCACTGTTTGTCCATCCACTGGAGCCTGGTTAACCTACCACAAGTCCCACCCTTGAAAATGATTGTCTCTGTCCCTCCCAGCAGCCCTCAGTTACCAATAATTCCTTAGATAGGGTTGGGGTTTCCTCTTCCCCATGTCTGATCTGAGCTTACATGGGACTTTTTATTCCCCTTCCTACATTGATCTGATTTTATTCTAATCTTCTCATTATTGAGAATTTTTTCTTTTGTCTTTTTTTCTAGTATCTTGCTCTTTATCATTCCCTCCATAACATTCTTTTCTACTCCTCTTCTTTTCTTTCTTTTATTTAACTAGATGCTCTTCTATTTCTACCCTTTTCCCGATTCTTCATCTCATTCATTTACTATTCCTATACTTGCACTAAATAATTTTTAATTACACAGCAGTTTGTAGTTTAATTACACACAGTACACAAACTACAAATTACACAGCAATTTGTAGTTAAATTACACACAGTACAGTAGTTTGCTGTTTTCTTTCCTATGGTCATTCTCAATGTATTAGTGGACTTTAATGGATTTTAAGTGTATTTCTTGTACAGTTTAATGTTTTTGTTGATATAGCCATTTGTTTTCTCCTCTCTGATTGCTTTGTGGATGGGTCTTTAAGAGTAGATTGCAGGGCTGGAGAGATGGCTCAGAGGTTAAGGGCACTGGCCTCTGCTCTTGCAAAGGACCTGGGTTCAATTTCCAGCATCCACATGGTGACTAACAGCTGTCAGTAACTCCAGTTCCAGGTGATCCAATGCCCTCTTCTGACCTCCGAGGGCACTGGACAACAAAGGTACACTTCCACACATGCAGGAATAGACACATACACATAAAATAATGTATAAAATATTTTAAAAAATAAATCAGATTTTCCCTTTATTTATTTATTTATTTATTTTGGTTTTTTTGAGGCAGGGTCTCCCCGTAGCTTCAGCTGTCCTGGAACTTGCTGTGTAGACCAGACTGGCCTTGAACTCACAGAGATCTGCCTGCCTCTGCCTCCTGAGTGCTAGGATTAAAGGTGTGCACCACCACGCCCAGCCTAAGATGGTTCTTAGCCGCCTTCTGGGTGCTGGGAATGGAACCCCAGTCCTCTGCAAGAGCAGTCAGTTCCCTTAACGACTGAGCCAATCTCTTGAGCCCCAGATTTTCCATTTAAAAAGAGTAGACTGCGGGGCTGGAGAGATGGCTCAGCAGTTAAGAGCGCTGACTGTTCTTGCAGAGGATCTGGGTTCAATTCCCAGCACCCACATGGCGGCTAACAACCGTCTTTAACTCCAATTCCAGGGGAATCCGACTCCCTCTTCTGACCTCCACGGCATTGCACGACATGGGTGCACCAACCTACATGCAGACAGTACATTCATACACATCAAAATAATAAATAAATAAAAAAATTTTTTAGAAAGAGCAGACTGCTTAATAATATAGCACAAAAANTTTTGAGACGGGGTCAAGCCACATTTTAAAATAGTGAAAAACTTGGTGGGCGTGGTGGCGCATGCCTTTAATCCCATGGAGTTGGAGTGCGGCTCAGTGGTAGAGCACAATAACATTTGCTAGGCCTTGGGTTTGATCCATAGCAGTGAAAAGGGGGGAGGCGCAGAGGGAAGGATGGAGGAAGGAAAGGAGGGAGACAGGGAGGGAAAAAGGTCAAAAAATGTTGAGTTGTTTTTTTTTTTTTTGAGACAGGGTCTCTCTGTAGCCCCAGCTGGCCTGGAACTCACTATGTAGACCAGGCTGGCCTTGAACTCACAGAGATCGGCCTGCCTCTGCCTCCTGAGTGCTGGGATTAAAGGTGTGTCCCACCACGCCTGGCTTCTGACTATCTTAAAGAGATTCAGGAACCCATAAAATACAACCAAGTACATGTGTGTGGCTCCATTACAATCTGACTGCAACATACTTTATTGGGTCTGACATTTCCACATGTAACTAGCCCTTATTTCCATCTTGTTGTATGTCTGTATGTGGGTGGCAAACATCATTTGCTTCTTTTAAAAACCGGGCGTGGTGGCGCATGCCTTTAATCCTAGCACTCGGGAGACAGAGGCAGGCGGATCTGTGTGAGTTCAAGGCCAGCCTGGTCTACAGAGCAAGTTCCAGGACAGCACACAAGGAGGGGCACGCTGCAGCTGCCTTTTCAGCCCTTGTGCTTTATTTGAATGAGAAATGTTCCCTGTAGGCTGCTGCATTGCTTGTCCCCAGTTGGTGGCCACATTTTGGGAAGTCATGGAATCTTTAGGACAAGGCAGTGCATCACTAGGGGCAGCTCTGAGAGTGCACAGCCTTGCCCTACTTCCAGTTTCCTCTCTCTGCTTCCGGTTTGTGGTTGGAGAGGTGAGCTCTAGCTTTGGGCTCTTGGTGCCATGCCAGGGGCTTGTTGCCAGCCACATTTCCCCACCATGATGGACTCTACAACTGTAAGCCCAAGCAAACCCTTCTGTAAGTTGCTGTCTGTGGTCATGGTGTTTGAGCATGCCACAGAAAAGTCACTAATACAACCCTCCATAGTTTCTTCTTCCACTAGAGTCATGCAGAGGGGCCTCTCTGCCTTTGCCTGGTGTAGTTGGGAGAATGTAGAAATTGCCCCCAATTTCTCTTGTTTTGCAAGAACTCTGTCCTGGGTTTCTATTTTTTTTTTCATGCTTTCTGCGTCAACTCTCAACTCAGAAAGGACAAAAAAAGAATGCTAAAAGCAAAACAGATGAACTCCCAAGTATGTTTCCTTTTGCCTGACGTGCCAACACTAATGGTCTCCAGGAGGAGTTATTAGGTGGTAAGACCTGAATAGAACCAGTTTGCTCCACTCCAGTTCAAGCGTGTCCTTCGGAGCTGAATATTACAGAGCCTCTTCAGGTTTTTGCTGTCTGTTGGTTAGATTTCCCTAGCTTACTATAGTAGCAAGGTAAGATTCTAGCCCTAAATTTATCTACTTAAATTACTAAATATCTGGCAAACTGCAGCATGTAAGAATGTAAATTTTGAAGGCTGACTTTAATAAAAAAAAAATGTATTACCCAGAGAGGATTGCTTACACTTTTACATTTTTTAACTTATTTTTTAATATCTTATTTTTATTACATGTGTATGAGTGTATTGTCTGAATGTGGGTAAGTGTACACATGTCACAAAATGCCTGCAAATGCCAGAAGACCATGTTAGATCCCCTGGAACTGGAGTTATGGACAGTTGCTAGCTGCCATGTGGGTGTTAGGAATCAAACTTCAGTCTTCTGGAAGAACAGCAAGTATTCTTAACTGTTGAGCCATATCACCAGCTCCTTTATTTTTGTTTTTAAAGACATTATTTTTAACGATGTGCAGGTACGTGTTTGCCACGTGTGTGGAGGTGGCTGTAGAGACCAGAAGGTATTGGATACTCAGGAGCTAGAGTCACAAGCAGCTGTAAGTTGCCTGACATGGATGCTCACAACTGAACTCAGGTCCTCTGGAAGAGCAGGAAGCCCTCTTAACTGCTGAGCCATTGCTCCAGCTCCTATTTAATTAATTTATATATTTTTTTGTATGTGTATGAATGTACTGTCTGCACGTAGGTCTGTGCACCCGTGTCGTGCAATGCCGCGGAGGTCAGAAGAGGGTCTCGGATTCCCCTGGAACTGGAGTTCTCCTGGAATTGGAGTTACAGATGGTTCTTAGCCGCCATGTGGGTGCTGGGGATCAAACCCGGGTCCTCTGCAAGAGCAGTCGGTGCTCTTAACCGATAGCATATCAAGACAAGCATAAACTAAAGCAGTTTATGACCATCAAGCCAGCACTGTAGAAGATAAAGGAATACCATATACAGAGGAAGAAGAAAGATAGCCTCAATCAGAAAGGGACAGAAAAGAATAAGTTTCATGAAACAAATAGATGAAAAAAGGAAAACTAAGAAGGAATCCATCATGTTCAACACAATAAATTAGAAGACTTCTTTTTTTAAATGTGTATGAGTGTACTGTGTGCATGTAGGTAGGTGCACTCGTGTCGTGGAATGCTGCAGAGGTCAGAAGAGGGTGTTGGATTCCCTTGGAATTGGAGTTAAAGATGGTTCCTAGCCAGGAGGGGGGGGGCTTTAATCCTAGCACTTCGGAGGCAGAGGCAGGCAGATCTCTGTGAGTTCAAGGCCAGCCTGGTCCACAGAGTGAGCTCCAGGCCAACTGAAAATAAAGGGAGACCCTGTCTCAAAAAAAAAAAAAAGTTCCTAGCTGGGAATCAAACCCGGGTCCTCTGCAAGAGCAGCTGACCCTCTTAACCGCTGAGCCATCTCTCCAGCCCCAAGACTTCTAATATTAATAAGGAAGAAAGGAAAAAAGAAATAGTAATCTAACTAATGAGAAAAAAAACAATGAATAAAATTTTAGGAATTACTAAATATATCTCTATGATAATATTTTATTTTATTTTTTGGTCTTTTCGAGAAAGGGTCTCCCTGTAGCCCCAGCTGTCCTGGAACTCACTCTGTAGATCAGGCTGGCCTTGAACTAACAGAGATCCGCCTGCCTCTGTCTCCCGAGTGCTAGGATTAAAGGCATGCACCAGCACGCCTGGCTCATGATAATCTTAAAGGAAATGGCCTCAATTCACCCATAAAGAGATATAGACAGAATGAGTGGATTAAAAAAAAGTACATGTAACTCTCCCAAGAAACACATCTCAATGATGAAGATACAAGCTTAGAGTCAAAGGAAGGTAGGCAATCTACCAGTGAGTGAATGGAAGCAAAAACAAGCTGGAATAGCTATTGCAATATCTGATAAAGTAGGCTTCTAACCAAAACTAGTCAGAACACACAAAGGAGCCCATTGCTATTAAAAAAAAAGAATGATTTATTAGGAAAATATAGCAATTGTCAATATATATGCACCAAATGTTGAGGGTCCCAATTTGGTAAAACAAACATTAATGGGCATAAAAGGTCAGATGATTTCCCTACCTTGCTTTCATCCCTAGATCAGTCATCTAAACTAAAAATTAATCAAATAAACAAAAACCTTAGCATTAAGTTATACTATTGAACAAATGGGCTTCATATATATATATATATATATTAATAATTATATATATAATCTATAAATATTCACCCTCACAGATCCAGGAATATACATTCTCAGAAACTCATGAAACTTTTCTCTTACTTAAGACTCTTTACCTCAGTACGCAAGTCTTAACACAACAAAAGAATCTAAATAATTCATTTGTCCTTATCAGACCAAAGTGGAATACATAAAACTAGGTAATTAATAGCAAAGAGAAATGACACACATGCATGGGCATGCACACACAAGTAAATAAACAAAATTTATTTATTTAATTTTTTTTATGTGTATGACTGTACTGTCTGCATTGCAAGTTGGTGCACCCGGGTCGTGCAATCCTGTGGTCAGAAGATGGTGTCATATTCCCTGGACACTGGAGTAAAGACGGTTCTTAAGCTGCCATGGGGTGTTGGGAATTGAACCTGGGTCCTCTGCAAGAGCTGTCCGCACTCTTAACCACTGAGCCATCTCTCCAGCCCCCAAGATATACTCTTGATTGAGTGGTGAGTCATTGAAGAAATCAGGGTGAAAATTTTTTAACCCTAGAATTGAATGAAAACAAGAGCACAATGTATGAAAACAATTTTTTTTTTTTTTTTTTTTGCCTTTTCAAGACAGGGTCTCCCTGTGGCCCCAGCTGTCCTGGAACTCACTCTGTAGACCAGGCTGGCCTTGAACTCACAAAGATCCGCCTGCCTCTGCCTCCCAAGAGCTAGGATTAAAGGCGTGTGCCACCACACCCAGTGTATGAAAACAATTGTAATACAACTAATACAAGTTCTAAAATGTCTTGGACTTAATTCGATTTCTTGTTTTTATCTACTTTGGGCCAGTGATCAGTTTTACCAGTAAACCTTTGAAATATTCTTCTGCTATGTAATAGATATATTAAGAAATCAGAGAGCTCTCAAATAAACAACCTAATGATGGACCTCAAGTTCTTAGAAAAACAAGAACAATTCAAATCCAAAAGCAGTAGACAAAAAGAAATAATAAATATCAAGGTAGAAATTAATGAAATGAAGCTGGGCATGGTGGTACACACCTTTAATCCCAGTACTCAGGAGGCAGAGGCAGTTGGATCTCTGTGAGTTCAAGGCCAGCCTAGTCCACATAGTGAGTTCCAGGACAGCTGGGACTACTGGGAGACCCTGTTTCAAAAAGACAAATTAATTAATTAATTAATCAATCTAGACATGAAAAGGGTGAGGTTAGTAAAGGTTCCAGTGAAATCCAGGGACTCAGTGAATATAGTGAAAGCTTATATTCCAAAAAATAATACAATCTTTAAAATCCGTAAATGGTAAAAAAAAAAAGAAATTAATAAATTTCAAGATACATATGACCTATCAAAATTAAATCAAATATATATAAGCATGGGGAATGAATAAGATCAAAACACATTATACACATATATGAAATTGTCAAAGAATAGGTAAATCATTTTTTAATTAAAGTTACTCCTTTTAAAAGGTGGGTTGATAGCATGGTTCATTGTAATATAGAATTACACATTTTAACTTCAGTGTGTAGCTGGAAAATAAGCAACTTAGATCCAGAAGTATTCCAATTGATATACCAGTATGTGACTGAAATTCACCAACTTTTTCTTATCCCTATGATCTGATGGGTCCACTTTAATAACTAGCCAGTAAATAGCCCTTTAAAACATTATCTTAGCCAGGTGTGGTGGCACATACCTTTAATCCCAACACTTGGGAGGCAGACACAGGTGGATCTCTGAGTTTAAGGCCTACCTGGTCTACATAAGTGAGTTCCAGGCCAGCTGGGTGCTCCAAGTGAAATTCAGGAAGAATTGGAAAAGAAGCTTTATTCTTGTATTGCTCTCAAAGTCACAGCAAATCAAATGGAAATGCAACATTCTTTGATATTAAATAACCTGCCTTTAATCCTAGCACTTGGGAGGCAGAGGCAGGCGGATCTTTGTGAGTTCAAGGCCAGCCTGGTCTACAGAGCGAGTTCCAGGACAGCAGGGAGACCCTGTCTCAAAAAGACCAAAAATAAATAAATAAACAAACAAACAAACAAATAAATAAATAAATAAATAACCTAAAAACATTCTGACCCTGTCAAAAGGCAGAGAAAATCTTGGGCTAGGTGGGGTAGAGCTAAATGCTTGCCTAATAGACAATACCACAAAAGAACATTTTAAGGCCATACACATAAGACCCATAGCCTCAATTGAGATAGACAGCAGGCCTGTTTAGACTAGATAAATAAAGGAAGATAATTTTTATGTATGCACCAAAGGGCTATTTCTTAGAGGCACATAATTGTACTTTCACATGTAAATGTGAAATGCAAGGCTCGATAACTGACCCTCATTTTCCTAATCTATATTCAGACCTGGCATGCACACCTTTCAACATCTCCATGAAAAGAACACATTTTGAATAAAAGCCCAAGTTTTTTTTCTGCTCAAAATGTGATAAAGCTTTGGCCTTCAATGAACTTTCTTTTGAAATTTTAAGCCATGGATTACAACCTGTTTTGTTGGAGATTTTTTTTTCCTTTCAGACTATATACTTTGAGGTACTTTCTCTTCCCACTAATCATCTGGTTATAATAAATGGAAGAATTATGTCCTAGTGATTGTTGGTCTATTGCTTACCAGATTCTTAGTGACAACAATTTGAAGGATAATGACTCCTGTCAGGAAACAGGAAAAACAATCCCAAGAAACAGTCACGAATTTGGCTGAGTCAAATGTAAGATGGCCTTTTCTGGAAAAAAAGCCATGCCTGTTTCATGGGAGTAAAAAAACAAAAGTTAAATGCCTTTGCTTTTATAACTTTTTTTCCCCCAACCACAGCTAAACACAGAAATAGCTGCTTGTTTAATAAGTTTATTGTCTTTATGAAAATCTTCATAGAAAATTTCTTTAGCTCTCAGCAGCCCATTCCTGAGCCCTGAGGAAACTTGCCTTTTTTTGAGCTACCCGATCTTTCTGCTGGGCAAGGGACATTTGGGGATGGTTCCACCTCTTCTTAACTTTTCTCTTGGGCTTCTTCTCATAGACTGGGTTCTCTCGTATAGCAGCATGGGCTTTCTTATACATCTCCCCCGTGTCTGGAGGTATGCTGTTCTTTATGTATTGAGAGAACTGTTTCTTGTATGCTTCTTCATCTTCTTCCATTAAGTATCTCATGTAGTCTGCCACATTCTGACCCATGGTGTGCTTCCGATGGACTTCTGCACTGAACTCCTTGCTTTCAGAATCATAAACAGGGAATCGTTTGGTCCTGTGAGGGATAGACAAGCCTCCATCCACAACTCCCTTCAGGGCTCCAAAAACTTTATTGGCAGTTGTAATTTGGGCAAGACCTGCATCCAGATAGCAGGGGAAGGCACCAGGCTGACCATCAATGCTTTCCACATTGTATTCCTCTCCGGTCACCTCCACTTGGCCTTCATAAATCTTGTCCAAGCCAAACCCATTGAGAAGCCTACGGGCCAGCAGCAGGCCAGTACAATAGGTTGCAGCATAATTTGTCAGGCCAACTTTCACTCCGTATTTTGGTAGTTCATGTGCGTATGCTATATACCCCTTCTATACGGACATAAGCAATCTGACAGATGATGTCTCTGTTAGTTACACGAACTATCATCCTGTATTTGGATGTGTTGTACTTATTTTTGTCTTGGATTATAAATCGTTTATGAGCAATAGCAGTCAGTTTTACCCTCTTGTCGTCTTTGAAACTTTACTTAAAGTAGGCCTTATTCTTTTTTTAACTTTTTATTTTTTATTGAGTGTATTTCACAAAACATTTCTTAATCAAATTTAGACTCATTCCCCCATCCATGCCCACCCCTCATACCCCCCCACCAGAGCTCATGGATTCTGTCATACATGTTAATTCCTGTCTTGCATCTTTTTCTCAGTCTTTTATAACCTTTTCAATGCACAAGTTTACTGTTTAGGTCAGTTCTTTGAATAGGTTTTTCTCTCTCTCTTTTGTTCCCTTTGATTTTATATTATTCCAAAATATGCATATATACACTCCATATATAAATTAAAATTACAAAATCTGAAAATAAACTATAGGTTAATTTCAAAGCACATTTAGAGATTCACATTTTTTTTAATTTTTAATTTATTTTTGTATGTGTATGAGTGTACTGTCTGCATGTAGGCATGTGCACCCGTGTCGTGCAATGCTGCAGAGGTCAGAAGAGGGTCTCGGATTCCCCTGGAACTGGAATTCTCCTAGAATTGGAGTTACAGATGGTTCTTAGCCGCCATGTGGGTGCTGGGGATCAAACCCAGGTCCTCTGCAAGAGCAGTCGGTACTCTTAACCGCTAGGCTAAGAGATTCACATTTTAACAGTAAAGTTGCATGCAAGTAAAAAGAAGTATAACTTTACATTCTCTCTTTTTTTAGAATATGAATATTAATAGCCCTATATGATAGAACACACCATAGGATTACACAAGGATAAACTATGAATGGTTGTAGCATGCATCAATAAAGAGAAGATATTATTTTACTGAATATTTTTAACTGTTAAACATAATATTTTTTTTTTACCAAAAAGATGTCATGTTTTCCCCAAGGAAGTGCTTGAAGGCTCCTCCTTGGCAAACCCAAACAACCATCAATCCTGCCCCCGTGCTCCACACTGGGGTCCCTCCCCACCACGGTCACCAAATGAGGTCCAGCAAGCATGCGTCCTGTCTTGATCTTCCTGCACTGGCCTCCATGACACAGCCTGGGTAGTCCAACAATGGCAGTCTACACTCTGAAGAGGCTGAAGTCCCAGTAGCCACTCAGTCTATAAGCTGGATATCTTAGTAGTCCCCGTCTGGCATTGAAGGTTTGGAGGGTTCTCA
The DNA here is from genome assembly GCA_009823505.1 of Rhizomys pruinosus. NCBI lineage: Eukaryota > Metazoa > Chordata > Mammalia > Rodentia > Spalacidae > Rhizomys > Rhizomys pruinosus. Next base: position 204,275 of record VZQC01004911.1, read on the forward strand.
AGTTTTATATCTGAAGTACAATTTCACAGACCTTACTGATTATTTATTTCTGGTTATACTTTCCTTTTGGATGCTTAAGGCCACACAGCCCAGATTAACCAAGTTTTTTGTTTTCTCAAGGTCAGTTGAGGATCTGGTCCTCAAGAGTCACTCAGGGTTTTTTTTTTTGGGGGGGGGGGGAGTCCCTGGCTCCTTTTGGCTTTTCAAACACCAGTTCCATCCACTCGAGGATAAAGTCAGGTCTTGCTAGACCAGGCTTCCCTCTTTGAAGCATAAGCAGACTTTCCTCTTTATAGACTGGACACTGGCTGAAGTCCCATTAGTGGATCTCCAAGACCTCCCTGCACAGGAAGACTGGTGACTCACATTTGCAGGACATTTTAAGAGATGCCCCCATGCATATTCCCCTGAGACTTAGTTGACCTCTGAGGGCAAGGAACAAAGTCATCCCTTAGGTCCCTCATCCAAATTGGTATGGGTATTAAGTATGGTCATTAAGCACCCAGAAAGGCTGTTACACCAGCCTGATAGATCACACCTATACTAAAATTGTATCTTCTGAAAACAAACTGTGTGTTATTTCCACATCATATTTCTTGATTCACCTTTTTCCATTTTAACTTCATGTTACTCTAAAATACGTATACATGTCCACCATCATATACCAAAAATTCATAGTCTGAAAATAAATTAAAGCGGGCCTTATTCTTGACAACTTTCACAAACCCCATCCTGCTGAACAGAGACCTCCAGGCCCCACAGCACTACAGGGGGAAAAGGGGTAAATCATTTTTATTGAAGCAAAAAGACAACATTTTACCCATTTCTCATTGAGAAATAGGTGAAATATAAACAGGAATTTAAAGGAAGAGAAATTTTGTAAAGTCAATAAATACATTGAAAGTGCATGATCTCATCAGTAATCCAATGCATGCAAACTCAGACACCACCACTTTTTCAGCTACCACATTGAAAATTAAAGTCTAAAAATATTCTAAAATGCTGACAAATATTTTCAGAATCATGGCATTCTAATACACTGCAAGTAAAAAGTTAGATTGGTACAATAATTTTGTGGAATAATTTGGAAATACAAGATAAATGACAATCTTTCAATTCCACTTTTGTGTATGTCCCAAGATACATTTTTGCCTTCCTCTAAACTCCTGAATGATGGGATTACAGGGTTGACCCACCACACAGGGTTTGTTCAATGATAGGAATGGAACCCAGGGCTTGGTACACACAAGACAAGTGCTTTACTAACTGAGATACACGTCTACCACCCGAGATATTTTGAAACTTTACTGACAATGGTAAAGAACGTCGGTGGGGGCTGGAGAGGTGGCCTAGTGGTTAAGAGCACCGACTGCTCTTGCAGAGGACCCGGGTTAGATCCCCAGCACCCACATGGCAGCTGAGAACTGTCTTTAACTCCAGTTCCAAGGGAATCTGACGCCCTCTTCTGTCCTCAACAGGATTACACGACACAGGTGCACAAACCTACATGCAGACAGTACATTCATACACATAAAAAAATAAATAAAAATTAAAAAAAGAACGGTGTATATGAATTGTGTCTAATGATACTTACCATACTAGAATACAAGGGTGACAAATTATAAAACTATGTATTGCCATGTAAAAAGCAATACTAAACCCATGCAAACGTGAGTAACATATTTTATACAAAAATTGACCTTTACAAAAATTTTAGTGAGAGGGGCTGGAGAGATAGCTCCCAAGTTAAGAGCTCTTTCAGAGGACCCAAGATCAGTTCCCAGCACCTACATGGCAGCTAACAACCATCTGTAACTCTGGTTACAGGGGATCTTATGTCTTCTTCTGACCTCTGTGAACATTGCACAACATGGGTGTACTTATACATCTTCCGGGAAAGCATGCATACACATAAAATAAAACTTAATTAATGAATTGATTAATTTAAAAATTAGTGAGAAGAGTGTCATTATTTTACATTTCTGTAAATATGTTTAGCTTAAATAGAAGACCACTGAATTTTCTTTCTGTGCTGTCTATTGTGGTTTATGGATTTGACTGAGGTAAATGAAAAATACTGGAGCTCACTTGCATGCAGGATTTGATAAAAGGGCTGAGCATGGTGGTGCATGCCTTTAATTCCAGGACTTGGGAGGCAGAGGCAGGTAGATCTCTGGGGGTTCAAGGCCAGCCTGGTCTACATAGCAAGTTCCAGGCCAGCTGGGGCTACAAAGAAACTCTGTAAAAAAAAAAAAAAAAAAGAAAAGAAAGAAGGAAGGAACAAAGAAAGAAAATGGGCGATGAGTATTTTAAATGGGTGATGAGTATTTTAACAGCTTTAGCAGATAATTGTGATTATTATTTCATGATATTGTAGCCCACATTAATAAGTAGTAGTTTCTTAAGGGTTAGTGTAAAACTATGTCAATGAGTTCTCTGTATTTTATTTATTTAAAAGCCATGGTTGGGGCTGGAGAGATGGTTAAGAGCATGTACTATGCTTACAAAGGAACTGAGTTCACTGTAGCTCCAACTCCGGAGGAATCCAATGCCTCTGGCCTTGCTGGGCACCTGTGCTCACATATGCATACTCCCTTACACACATATGTGCATACTCCTTTATACACACATACACATAATTCAAAATAAAAATAAAAACTTTTTTTAATCCATTAAGTATTTTATCTATGTTTTCTTGTAACAGTTTCAAGGTTTCAAGTCTTACTTTAAGGTTGTTGATCCATCATGACGAAATATATGGATACAGTTTCCGTTCTTCTACATGTGGAAATCCAGTTTTCCTGGTATCATTTGTTAAAGAGGCTGTCCTTTTCTCTATGTATGCTTATGGCACCTTTGTCAAAAATTAAGCAGCCATAGCTTTGATCTTCCATTTTATTCCATTGGTCTACATGTCTGTTTTTGTGCCAGCATTATGCTGATTTTTAACAAACTGGGGCTCTATAATGTAACTGAGAATAGATATTGTGATAGCTCCAGTTTTTTGTTTTTTTTTCTTAGGATTGTTTTGGCAACTGGAGTTCTGCTGTATTTCTATATTAATTTGAAGATTTTTTTCTAAGTCTGTGAAGAACGTAATTGGAATTTTGATAGGGATTATGCTAAATTGTAGTTAACTTTTGGCAATATAACCACTTTCGTCATGTTAATTCTGCCAATCCATCTTCTAGTGTCATCAATTTCTTTTTTTAGTGTTTCAAAATTTCTATTATAGAGTTCTTTCGTGTTCTTGGATAGGTTTATTCCTAGTTTTAAAAAATTTTATTGAGCTTTTGTACATTTCATACAACAGTTCTTAATCAAATTTAGACCCCCTCCCCATCCATGCCCCTGTAACCCCCCACCAGACCTTGTGTATTCCGCCATACATGTTTAATCCTATCCAGTCAAGCATTTCTATCCAGATGTCCTTCTGTTCAAATTCATCCCATGGAGTCTAACAGAACACAGGACCCATGCCAGTTCAATCAGACAAGGGCCCAGAGTGGAGCGAGAGAAATGGGTGGTAGGCCAGTCCCAGACCGAGAACTATTGGAAATGATTGGGAGGATACCTTACTTATGATCTCTATTACTAAGGGGTGTTTTTTTGGTCTGTTTGAGACAGGGTCTCCCTGTAGCCCCAGCTGTCCTGGAACTTGATGTGTAGACCAGGCTGGCCTTGAACTCACAGAAATCTTCCTGCCTCTGCCTCCAAAGTGCTAAGATTACAGGTGTGCACCACCAAAAGCTATTGTGAATGGGATTTTCCCCATGATTGCTTTCTTGGCAAATTCATTATTGGTGTACAGGAAAACCACTAACTTAAAAAAANTAACACATGGAGTAGGTCTTTCTTTGGGGAACACTAATCCAAAGTCTAACATGGCTGACTCGTGTTAGTGTTTTCAATTACTTTAAGATCTACAATTTATTGAAAATTAGTATGTTACTTAAATACTGCTTTGTCTATCTGTACTGCTGGTAATGGTTCCCAGGAGTACGTATTTACCCCATCAGCTCCCTGAAGCATTCCCAGGATAGACATGGTCTGGAAAGATCCCTAGATACATACAGTCCTTGGAGGAACAGAATCAGGTAAGTATGGCTTTGAATACAGAGGACAAATTATACTTAAATAGCTCATGATACGAAACTGCAAGACATACAGAAACTCAATACCCTCTGTTCTCTGTTGGCACTTAAACTTTTTTTTTGAGAAAGTGTCTCTCTGTAGCCCCAGCTGGCATGTAACTCACTGTGAGGACCAGGCTGGCCTCAATCTCAGAGATCTACCTGCCTCTGCCTCCTGAGTACTAGGATTAAAGGCATGTGTTACCACACCTGCCAAAACCACTAACTTTTAAATGTTGATTTTTTAAAAATTGTTTTATTATTTTTTTATGTGTATGAGTGTACTGTCTACATGTAGGTTGGTACACCCATGTCATGCAATGCCGCGGAGGTCAGAAGAGGGCGTCAGATTCCCCTGAAACTGGAGTTAAAGATGGTTCTCAGCCGCCATGTGGGTGCTACGGATTGAACCTGGGTGCCCTGCAAGAGCAGCTGGCACTCTCAACCACTGAGCCATCTCTCCAGCCCCTTAAATGTTCATTTTATATCCTGATACTTTAGGAAGCACTTATCAGGGGTAGGGATTTGGTAGTGGGAAGACACATCCACTGTGGGCGGCACATTCCCTGCCTGGATCTTATATAAGGAGAAGGAAGTAGGAGAGGTCAGGGGTCATTTAAGAGTGGGAGTAGGGCCTAGAGTGGTGGAACATGGCTTTTGATCCCAGCACTCAGGAGGCAGAGGCAGGCTGATCTCTATGAGTTCAAGGCCAGCCTCGTGTACATAATAAGTTCAAGGCCAGCTGGTGCTATAGGGAGACCATGTTTCCAAAATACCAAAAAAAGTGAGAGTAGGGAAAAGTTGATACAATTAGACAGCCAGCAGGCACTGGGTTAAATTATGTTCTTCTAAAAGCTCTGTTCACGTCCTAACCATTGGTACCTGGTAATGTGGCCTTATTTTGGAATCAAATCCTTATAGATGAAAGGAAGTTAAGATGACATCCTATTGTATTAGCACAGGCTCTCATCCACTAACTGGTCTCCTTGTAAGAAGACATGAATCAGAACGAAGACATACACAGAAAGAAGACCACCACCACGTGAAGACAGATACGTAGCAAGAACACCATGAGAAGACAGGCAAAGACTGAACTGACACATCCAGAAGCCAAGGAAGAACAAGGGTTGCTGATAAATTCAGAAGCTAGGAGAGATGGGTTTTCCCACAGAGCCTCTGCAAAGAACCAGCCCCAAATGACCTTGGGTTAGGACTTCTGCAGATTCAAAACAGTGAGAGTGCCTATTGTTTTAAGGCTCCCAGTTCGTGATACTTTGCTGCAGCAACTCTGAGAAATGGGTGCAGTGGAGAGATATAGAAGCAGTTTGAAGGTGATTGCAATAGTCCAGTCAAGAAATGATGAGGGCCAGAACTAGGGTGAATAATGATAGAGACTGACAGTAAAAACAGATTGTAGATGCATCATGGAGATACTACCAACCATGCACTGAGATGCCATATGTGGAGCATGACAAATGTTGGCTGTTGTTACTATTATCTCTATTAATGTTTAAATATTTATGTATATGCAATACAGGCCTATAAGTATATATATTTTTTTTTCACTGCTCAAACTATGCCATGTTCTGAAGCTACTCAGACTAGGACCGTTTGCCAGGGCAATGAAAAAAACCTGCTTTGCTGTGGAATAAAACAGTAAATCACATTATTTCTCTGGGTCTTGATATCCTACATGGTAAAATGAGAAGGGTTGGGCTCCACTGCATGATTGTGTGATTCTATTATTATCAAATGCCTTGCTGTCTCAGTATCAGGAAAGATCTCAGGGGATAGTAGCCTATTTTATGATTTTCAAATTCTTCCAAGACCATTGTTGAAAAATGAAAATTTCTGAGTGGGGCGTGGTGGCACACACCTTTAATCCCAGCACTCGGGAGGCAGAGGCAGGTGGATCTTTGTAAGTTCAAGGCCAGCCTGGTCTACATACATAGCAAGTTCCAGGCCAGCTGAGGCTACAGGGAGACCCTGTCTCAAAAAGACCAAAAAAANGTTTAGTGTGATTACTATCCCAATTTCACGCTGCTTTCAGAGCACACCCTACAGTCCCACCACCAGTGTAATTTCATTTATATATTTTTCATGAAATAATAGAGCAAGATAATAATGGCAGTCATTTACATAGGATTGACCCTGTGTCAAACATTATTGTAAGGACTTAAAAAAGACAACAGTCTTATGAGTGAGATATACTTATTCCCTTTGCACAAATGAGGAAACAAAACTACAGAATTATGAGAAATATTGCTTTATTATATTAGTAATGGATCATCTATCAAGCGAAAGTAAATGGAGCCCTTTTTAAGATAATTAAACAAATTATCAACACGGGGCTGTTTGGAGAGTTAGTATCAAGGAGAAGCTTGTCAGAATCTCACAAGCTAATTCTGACTGGGTCTTTAATAAAAGACACATTGCTGTTAGGCCTCTTCCTCCCTCTAACCTTTGTTGACATTGGTTCCCTAAGGAGGAAAAGAAAGCTTGAGAACTAAGCCTCAGGGCACCCGAAAGGAGCCTTGCCATCGTCCAAACACCTGTTAGATCCGGTTCCCAAGAAGGTTTGAAGTTTTGAAATGTATCCTGGTATTATTCCTGTCACTCCCTTGTTAGGTCTTGCTAAATTAAAGTGTCACTTTTTTTTTTCTTTTTTTTTTTTTTTTAGAATTTTATTTTATTTATTTCCATATGTGTATGAATGTATTGTCTGCATGCAAGTCTGTGCACCCGTGACGTGCAACGCCGCGGAGGTCAGAAGAGGGTGTCAGACTCCCCTGGAACTGCAGTTCTCCTGGAATTGGAGTTTCAGACGGCTCTTGGCCGCCATGTGGGTGCTGGGGATCGAACCCGGGTTCTCTGCAAGAGCGAAAAAGTGTCACTTTTAAAATGTCCTTTCACTTGACATCCCAGAGCCAATATTCCCCTTTCTCATAATTCTGAGAAAAGACCAACTTTCTAAAGAATCACTCATAACTATTCCTGCGGCTTCCAAACCCTGTTTCAGGTTCATTAGGCTTGGTTAGACACATCGTGGTGACTGAAGAATCTGCATTGCACAATCAGGCTAATCAAACTCTGAGATCATTGATTTATTCAACGAGCACTGCTGAAATCCTTCATAGAATGAAAAACGTGGGCTTGTCACCCATCCAAACCCCTGGAAGCCGTGAGCAGCTTTACAGCCTGAAGAGGGTGCTTCGGGGACTGATAAAAGCAAACAATTTTACACTGAATGCAGTGAGATACAGGTTGTCTCCGAATGTTTTAAATTCAAATAGGCTCAAACATAGTTTAGGGAAATTCTTGAGTGATAAAATGGAGACAGAGACAGAGAAACAGGCAGGCCTAATCTCTCAGAGGCACAGACAGGCCCCAAGACTCTCCTGACTCAAGGTACTTAGAACCTTGGCCCAATGTAGAGAACTTCTGGCTAAGCCACACTGTTGACCTGAGGGTATATGTAGGTGTAGGTTGAGGGTGGGGTGGAATCCCCACATTGTTAGGAACCCTGAGCCCAGTCCAGGCAACCTTCGAAAAGATCCTGAAGCCTGCTAAATGTTACCAAAGACCAAACCTAGGGATTAGCCCTATGCAAGCCCCTCCCTGGCCCTCCACAGTCAATGTCCAGTGGTCTTGAGAGTCACCCCGACACATCATAATAGTCCCATTGTTACGTGGACTGGCCCTGCACTTCTCAGTCTGCTTTTACCTCTTTCAGGCAGAAGCCACCACAGTGTTCACCCCACCGGACATGCTCACTACTCTGGCTTTGATACCTATGTAGGCAAGGCCCAGCTGCCAGAACACAGTCCCTTCAGTGCCCCGGTCCCTTTAAATCGGTCCGGCTGGTTGCTAGGCAACAATGCGGCCCGCGCTGGCGCTGCACTGCAGAGGCTCTGCCCCGGGCCGCCGACCAGCCCGGTCTCGGGTCTCGTTTGTTATCCCTGGACAAGGGGCTGTTGCCTGCCGGTGCTGGCCAGGTTCGGAGGAGAGTGAACAGTGCTCTCCAGACCACACCCGCTCTTTCAGGTATGTCTGTGGAAGGGACAGCCTGGGCTCCTCGGGCGCACCCCTCTTATCCCCCTGAGCAAGAGGGTGGGGAACCAAGGAAGTAGCCACCCCCACCCCCGCTCTGCAGGGGTTTTTTTTCCTCTTAGAGCCCCAAGCTGGAGCTGCCCACCATTTGGAAGGAAAAGAAACAGGGCGTGGGAATGGGGTTGTGAAACGAGAAGTGGGGTCAAGCCTGCCTACCCACTCATCAGTGAGAGGGTCGGTTCTGAGGAGGTGGAAACTGTCATCTGAAGTGGGGGCTCATGCAACACCTCAATCCCAGCCACCTTCCCTTCCCCTGGAAGCAAGGATGGCAGGAGTTTCAGTTAATCATTCACAGAAAAAAATCTCCAAAGTATGCATACAAAGATACAGCTTTATAGCAAGAATGTGACTTCCATATTAATAAAGTCTAAGCCTTCAGAATTGAGGTGAGTCTATCTTTTCTGCTAGAAGGAATAATTTCACAGTAATAACAAAGAATTCAGTGGAATAACCTTGCTTCCCTCTATCTGCTAAACAATAGGAAAGACCATTTGTCCTGGGAAGTGGACACTTGACCCACATGTTAGGACTCTGAAAGATGAAAGCAAAAAATCGAGATCACTTCCTTTGTAAACATGGTTTTACAAATTAACTGCATTCAGAAGGAGGGAAGCAAGACCTAGGCCCTAGTGCTTTCTTAATGTGAGTCTAGGTATACTCATTACTACCAGCATCCTGCTGTCTCCACCACCGGTGGCTCGTTTGTTCAGCAGACGCTAAGGGTAAGTTGATACAGTGCCACCATGATTCTTGTCCCGTTTGACATTTGTATTGCCCGGGAAAGGAACACAGTACCATCATAGTTGAGAAAATGGATCAACAACTTAAAAAGAGAGATTACTTCTGCCTGGTGCCATATTTCAGATAGATCAAAAGACACTAAATGTATCATTTCTAACTTTAATGTACATCTCAGATATGAACATGTACTTGGGCATTCTGGTTAAATTATATTTCCTGATTACACTGAGTGCCTGTTTTTTTCCAGTTCCAGCTGGACAACAGCAACGACAGCCAGTATAAGACCTTGGATCTCAGGAAGGGTAAGTACAGTTATGTTGGCTGATAGTTCATTCTGGGTGTTGAGAAGCCCAGACCCTGGCACAACGTAAACATTCAACCTTGTAACCACATCATCACTCTTTGTTGTCAGTGCACTCTCAAGAAGGCCTCATAGACATTGAAAATAAAAGTGCCCTGAAGACTTTAGCTAAGCCAAATAAACTTCAAGGGGAAAATTGAGGCCTTTGCCCTAAAAATGCCATCCAAAGTACTTCATAAGCTAAAGGAGAAATTATGGGTTTTGTTTTCTTCTTAAAAAAAAGGCCTCAGTTTAACTTCTGCATTGAAAATTTAAAAAGAGACTGAGAAAAAGTTGAAAAACATGTTTGGCAGAATGCATGAACTCTGGTGGGGTGGGGGTGGCAAGGAAAGGGGAACAGGTTTAGACTTGATTGGAAATTTTGTATGAAATGCATAAAGCTTCAATAAAAACTGGCTTTGAAGCCAGGCGTGGTGGCTCACGCCTTTAATCCTAGCACTTGGGAGGCAGAGGCAGGCGGACCTTTGTGAGTTAAAGGCCAGCCTGGTCTACAGAGCAAGTTACAGGACAGCTGGGGCTACAGGGAGACCCTGTCTTGAAAAATCCAAAAAAAATTGGCTTTGAAAAAAAAACAAAAACAAAACAACAACAAAAATAGAAGGCTTCAATTGAAATCAGTGTTAGCAGAGCCCTTGTCTATACTGCTTGGCTGTGAGTCTGAATTAAGAGAAAAGTAGCTGGGCGTGGTGGCGCACACTTTTAATCCTAGCACTTGGGAGGCAGAGATAGGTGGATCTTTGTGAGTTCAAGGCCAGCCTGGTCTACAGTGTGATTTCCAGGACAGCTGGGGCTACAGGGAGACCCTATCTTGAAAAGACAAAAAAAAATATTTTATGTAGACATGAAAACATTATTTTAATCATTTTCAAAATNAAAAAAAAAAAAAAAAAAAAAAAAAAAAGAGAGAAAAGCAATAACGTGACTGATATATTTAAACTGGAAAGATGAATTTACTTATAGTTCAGGCCACAACTGGAAAGAAATTCTCATTCTGTGTCAGCCTTGCTATAGCAATGTTACAATTTCTAGAAAAGATGAAATGAAAGCAAGAAAATGCGCATAGATAGATTTAGCTGTAGGCCTCGGTTACTGGAATTGGGACACAGTCTTTCTCCTAGTTCCAGGGCCAGAGTTCTTAAGGTAGGCCATTTTCGTTCATACCCAGCATAAACCCTATAGGGATCATAATTCGTAATGTACATTATGAAGACATTGTGTAATTCGTGGAAGAATATTAAAGATCATTTGTTTAACAAATATTTGTTGGTACTTACTATGTATCAAGTAACCAGAAGAGATACAAAGATCAGGGGCTGGAGAGATGGTTCATCGGTTAAGATTACTGACTGCTCTTGCAGAGGACCTGGATTCAAATCCCAGCACCCACATGACGGCTAACAACCATCAGTAACTCCAGTTCCAAGGGATTCAACACCCTCTTCTGACCTCCTTGGGCATCGCATGACATGACATGGGTGCACTCGCATGCATACAGGCAATACGCTCATACACATAAAATAAAAATAAATAAAATAAGAGATACAAAGATCAATAAGAAGATAGGTGAGGATAGGCAGGATTGTTCAGTGGGTAGGGTGCTTGCTGCCAAGCCTGGTGACCTGAGTTCAATCCATGGAATCCACATGGGGGAAGGAGACAAGCAGCTCCTGTAAGTTGTTCTCTAAATTCTACACACATGCTGTGGCATACATGTGACCACACACTTTTGTATGTACAGACACTTTTACACATACGACTGAGTGTAATTTAAAACTTTTTAAAGAGGCAAGGTTATCACTGCATATTAGTATATATAATCAAGGTTTGTGAGAAGTACTTTAAAAGCAAAGGGGAGGGGGCTGGAGAGATGGCCTAGCGGTTAAGAGCGCCGACTGCTCTTACAGAGGACCCGGGTTCGATCCCCAGCACCCACATGGCGGCCGAGAGCCGTCTGAAACTCCAATTCCAGGAGAACTCTAGCTCCAGGGGAATCTGAGACCCTCTTCTGACCTCTGCGGCGTTGCACGACACGGGTGCACAGACCTGCATGCAGACACTACATTCATACACATACAGAAATAAATAAAAATTTAAAAAAAATAAAATAAAAGCAAAGGGGAAAGTGAGAACGTGGAGTCATTCTTACTAATATTCCATTGTAATATTCCATTCTAATACTTCCATTGTAACATTTCAAAGAAGTTATTGGTGCCTCTGAAAAAGAGTCGGACACTTAGAAAGTTCTTGGCAAAGCAATTAGTAAAGGAAATGCAAATATAATAGACTCTGCAGAAGACATTTCTGCTTAGAACCAACTTAAGCTTCAGAAATTTAGGGACATCCGCAAGCAATGTGTATATATTAAGGGTACCTCTTTTTTAAAAAAATGTGTATAAAGTATTTACCTGCATGTATATAAGTCCACCCATCTCATGCAATACCCAGGGAGCCCAGATGAGGGTGTTGGATCCCCTGGAACTGGAGTTACAAATTATTGTTAGCTATCATGTGGGTCCTGGGAACCAAACCCAGGTCCTCTGCAAGAGCAGCCAGCACCCGTAATCTCTGAGCCTTTTCTCCGGTCCCCCAAGCTACTTCTTCATTAGGAACGCAGATAACATTTCTTTTCAACCGTACTTGAAGTTCCTCTGTTTGCTTTAACACTTGCATTTGGTGGTCCTGGGATGAAACCCAGGGACTCGCACGTCCCTCGAGTTTACTCTCCCACCGAGACTGACCTGCTGTCTAATACCTAGTTTTCTATTTAAACTGACAGTTCTGAGATCTGATGACTTCAGACTGGTGGACTTTGAAGCACAAATCTTTGGAGAAAGATTGGGTTGCTTAACTTACTGGTTTATGTTAGAAGAGACTTGGGAAAACTGAAAATGAAACGAAACCTGTTCTTTGCACTACACTTTAAAAATTGCTTCCATTACCATTTTTATGAATTTCTGTTAACTACCTGTGAACTCAGTGTATTACCACTATTTTATACCTTAAGAATCTGAGGCTTCTGAAGGCAAGTCTGCAGCAGTTCTAAAAGCTAAGCGCCAGGATATCCAGGCTTTTTCCATATTTTTTTGCCATGATTCACACTCAGTTCTTTTTCAAGAATTTCCTTTTCCTTCTTTTCTTCAATTTTATCCAGTAAAATGTAAGGACCAGCTTTGGTTTTACACAGTTCACTTGAGTCCTTATTTTGTTATTTAATAGTTTTCCTCCCAATTAATAGAAAGGGGTGGAAAATAAAGAAGGTCCCCTGAAGGGAGCAGGTCAGAGTCTTTCCATAAAGAGAGTAATGATGGCACTGTTTCATGCCTGGAAACAATGGAAATAGAAAAAAAATGTGCGAAAAACTGGGCAGTGAGGCAAGGCTGACGAATTCCTTTGTAACAGATTTTCTCTTCCTTACTTGGCTGAATGGTTTTCCTGAGAGTCAAGAAAGCCGAAACAATCCAAGAATAGAGAGAGGAAGTTCTTTGGGCTGAAACATAGCCCTTTGTCTTCACTAATGGTCCCTGGGCACTGACTGAAAGCCAGGCTTTGGTTAAGGCCAGCTGAAGGGCTGTGGGTAGTGACAGAAGATGAGTTGGGGAGGATCTTTTGCAACCATTGCTCCCAGTGAAAAGAAAGAGTCTTGTGTGATGGAAAAGGCCTCTGACATTCTTCGTAGTCCCTGGGAGAACAATTGCATTTGTAGACAGACTTCTATTTATGCAAAAAGATAGTCTCGAAATTTTGAAACCAAATTCGAATGTAAATGAGGTAACACAAACAGGGTAAAGGCATCTTGGGCTTATGTCAACAAATTTCCAAAGGATATGATTTTTAAATACAAATATTTTAGAAAACAGATAACTTTCACATGCATTTTAATGGGAGCAGGCCCCTGAGGGCCCCGCCTTGAAAATGAAAATGAACTGCTTTTATTGATTTGTCCTTTCCCAATAAACAGTAGTTGTTATTTTCTGGAGCTGCTTAAGGCTAGATATACATTCGCTCAGTATTTTCAGTAGAATGATCTATCCAAAGATCCATACTAAATGATCGTGCTTGGCTTAGTCCTCAACATTTACATTGTATTATATCATATTACATTATAAATTCATTTTCAGTTTATTTCACCAGTGATTCAGAAATTCCTATGTAGAATTCTTGGGCTCAAGTTAGCCTCCTATTTCAGCCTCTCAAGTAACTAAATTCTTCTCTTTTTTTTCAGTTTCATTTGTTTTTGAAACAGGGTCTTCCTGTAGCCACAGCTGGCCTGGAAATGATATGGAGGCCAGGCTGGCCCCTATCTCACAGAGATCCGCCTGCCTCTGCCTCACAAGTGCTAGGATTAAAGGCCTGCACCACCATGCCAAGACTTTTTTTTAAAGTTTATTAATGATGTATTAAACATAGATTTTAAGTATAGCAGTTAATAGAAAGAGCCACACTCAGGGAAAGAATAAGATATACCCATGTGTGGGTGTGGACTTCTCAAGAGAGTCATCATCAAGTAGTCAGATTCTTTAGGAAAAATGTAAACATGAAACAAGCGATCTCTTACTGCACAAAAATACCCTAGTACTTGGCCACTGAGGGAAAAAAAAAGTCACCAGAGGATAAATGGTAATATTTTCAGGGGGATGCTGACTAAAATTAATCAGAAGCACATTATTAATTCATGGAAGACACATTTACATTACAGATGCCCATGCTTAACAGCACAGTCCCCAAACCTTCTGACTAATAAGTTTTGCAGAGAACCTCTGTTATTTTTGTTAGATGACTTTATTTTATCTTCCTGTCTGTGTTCTGGCTTGTTTCTTTAAATTTATTCATTCCTCTTGGGTCTCCTTCCTTACCTTTCATTCCCCCAATACCCAGTATATAGTTGGGTAGAGAGTTTTAATAAAAAATATGCACACTCCCAGACTGAAAGGGCATGTTTACACTTTCAATAATGGTTTGCCTTCTGCTGAGGCAAATTACTTAGTGAGATTTATTGAGAATAAAATGGCTGCCAGACCAAGGTGCAAGTGTGGGGGTGGGTAGGGGTGGGTGGGTGTCGGCGAGAGTCATTATTTCAAAGTGTATTCCTTCTCCTTGCCAAAGAGTACTCATGCCATGCTTGTTCTACACAAAAAGCAAGCACTGCAAGAGAAAATGCTGCTGGCAGCTTCTACCCCTCCTCTGAGCTAGCCACACTCTCTAACTAAAATTGGGAACAAGCCCTTAAAGGATAACTTGCCAATGAAAGAGAACAAGGGAGCAGCTTAGAGACCCCTTGACCCCGCCTGTGCTAGCAATGGGAGGGAAATTCCAAGAAGCCTTTCAGATCTTTCTTTCTGCCACATGCAATTCTCTTTACCCTCCCCCCATTCACTTTTCCTCTCTCCTTTTGTGGCCTTTTAAAGGATACCTAAGCTCTGAAAATAGTGGGTTATTTTCTTTCAGCCTGCAGAATGGCATCTCTCAGATGAAGAAAGAATTTTAGAACGAGCACTGACCTAGGAGACAAGATTTCAGTTTTACCACTATGGGCTATATGTCCTTGTTCAAACTACTTAATTCTCTGAGCCTGGTTATTTAGTAAGTTTTCCAAGTTCTGGGAAAAGCACTGGATTTATAGAATTCATTGAAATGCAAATCTTTTCTAAGACACAGGCAATTCTACAGAGGCACAGACAAGAAATGTTGTGAAAAGGAAAGGGTAAATGAATGTATGCATCTGTTTCCAGAGATCTTGGGTAGGGGTGGGGGGTGGGGGGCTGGACCCAGAAGCCACCTTTTCAGGGAGCAGACTTATAGTTTTCTACATTAACTTCTATCTATACCCAGAACTCAGATGTCTCATGATTAGGTATGTGAGGACCCTCACCCTAACTGTACAGAGCCTTTAATGATTAATCCCACCAATGTCTTTCATCCAGAATTAGGTAGAAGAAATAATAATCTCTCTGCCCTTACAGATGTTATACTAAAGAAAATTTTCTGGTAGAAATGGTTGCTAAAAAATGGGGGTAGTGGGCTGGAGAGATGGCTCACCAGTTGAGAGCACTAGCTTCTCTTGTAGAAGAGCCAGCCTGGTCTACAGAGTGAGTTCCAGGACAGCTGGGGCTACAGGGAGACCCTGTCTCGAAAAGACCAAAAAAAAAAAAAAAAGACCCAGATTTGATTCCCAACACTGACATTGTAGCTAACAACCATCTGTAACTCCAGTTCCAGGGGATCGCATGCTTTCTTCTGACCTCCACGGGCATTGCATGACCCAGGTACACTTACATACATGCAGGCAATATACTCATACACAAAAATAATAAAATATTTTTAAAATGTGCGTAACAAGTTCACACTGCCCTCTTTTTCCCCCGTATCTGTTCTTTTCTTGACTCACCTGCAGTCATATTTCTTGAGAGACTGGAAACAAGGATTACAATCACCATCCCTTCTAAGGACATATCATATCTAAGATATATCATAGATGCTTCTGGTTGTGAATAGTAGTAGAATTCGAAACAAAAACAAAAACAGAAAAAGGACAATTCCGGCAAATATGTACATGAATTTCATGTCTGAGATTTTTACCAGAGTCTGGGGATAGAACCCATGTTTTCTTTTTTTTTTTTTTTTTAATTTTTATTTATTTCTGTATGTGTATGAATGTACTGTCTGCATGCAAGTCTGTGCACCCGTGTCGTGCAGTGCCGCGGAGGTCAGAAGAGGGTCTCGGATTCCCCTGGAACTGGAGTTCTCCTGGAATTGGAGTTTCGGACGGTTCTTGACCGCCATGTGGGTGCTGGGGATTGAACCCGGGTCCTCTGCAAGAGCGGTTGGCGCTCTTAACCGCTAGGCCATCTCTCCAGCCCCAGAACCCATGTTTTCTTACAGACTAAGTAAGTACTCTGTCACTGAGCTATACTTTAGCTCTGATGATTGACTCAACTTTTTGTTTGGTTTTTGAACTGAGGTCTCATGTAGGCCAGGCTGATCTCAAACTTGATACGTAGCCAAGACTAGCCTTGAACTCCTGATCCTCCTGCCTGCACCTCCTCAAGTGCTGGGATATGCCACTGCACCTGGCAGGAATTGTCCTCTCATTTTTATAAACTTAGATGTTGGCCGTGACTTAGGATTTAGCTAAGTTTGGGCCTAAAAATGTACTCAGAGTCCGTATGAGAAGAACACATTTAATGGCATTAATACTTTCAGTTGTTGACATTAGAGCCTCATTATGAAATTGCTGTCAAGACAGATAGAATTCTGTAGACTTGGCAGTCTTGCCTAAAAAGCAAAGCCTGAGACTGGAATAGCAGGAATTATAGGTCAAGACAGAAGGGCATTTGGCAGAGTTAGTCATAAGGAAGTCTGCATGGTATACTTTACCGAAAGCAGCTCACATTGCACTAAGCCATGGAGTTTTAGTCATTTTAAAGAATGAGTACACAGTAGTTCCTTCCAAAACAACTAGAAATAAAATCAGAAGAAATAAAATCAAAAGAAAAGCTATTAACAATTTAACTGATTAATGGCAAACAATTTTATTATATTGGAACAGACTGTTTTCTTGGGTACAGTCACTTTCTCATACAACTGTTTATATTCATGGGGTAGGAGAATTTTCAAGTTATGGGGATGCAACTCAGCCACTTTAGTCTTTGTTGTTTGTAAACAAGGAAAAATGAGTTCCAAATTAGTGAGTTTGAGGTAAAGCTGCCTCTCAAATGTTTAGGCTCCTTCATGGGTAAACCCATGTACTTAGTTCTTTTGACTATGAGCTGCCAGTGGAAATATATGGCTTGATTTTAAATTATGTTTTTCAGAACGTAGAAGTACCCAAAGAAATGGATGCTAGAAGAATGCCGTGGATGGAAAACAACTTTACTCCCTGTTACAACTTTTCCAGCAGAAAGTTTCAAGAAGGAAATAAATTTAAGAAGAAAGATTCTTCTAGCTGGTTAGATGATGAAGAAGAAGAAGAAAGAAGGGTAAGCATGTCAAAGAATGTAGCAAACACAAATTCTGCTTCCTGTGACTCATCTAAGTTAGATGTTACCGACAAAGAAATCTTTCACAGAACAGAAGGTCCATCTACCTGGAGAAAAAGGGAAATACTGACCACACCACAGCAACACGAGATGACAAAATCAACTGAAGATCTGTCATCAAAACTCCACCTGCAGCTTTTAAATGAAGAACTGGAAGAACTTAATATGAAATGCAGAGAGATCGAAAAGGAATTTGAAGACGCTGAAAAAGAACTTTTGAATTCCAGAAAAGAAAGCTCAACAAAATGTGTCAATCTTCAAGAAATACGGACAGATACATCAAAGAATGACTGGGAAATTCAAGCTTTAAAAAACGACCTCTCTGAAAAGGCAGACAATGTAAAAAACTTAATGGAAGAACTCCAGCAAGCCAAAGAAGTCATGTACAAGTTGGATGTAGAGAACAGAAACTTGAAAGAAACAATTAGGAAATTGAAGCATGAAGATGAAGTTGGAAACGCACTCCTCAGAGAAGAAATGAAGTTACATTACAATTTGGAATTGGAAAAGATGCGCATAGAACTGAAGGCCATCAAGAATGAGCTGAGGGTGGAGAAGGCTCTGCAAGCAAAGACCAGCAGAACTCTGGAATTGCTGAAAAGTCATTTTGCTTCTCTGGTAAGATCATCAAGTACCTTAGACCACTTTTATGGGGATCTTTTTCAAACTTAAAGAAGCCTTGCACTCACCAATTCCTTGAACCAAATCAATGCCTACTGTACTATCTTTGTGCACTATTACAATGTATGCAATATCTTGTCATTCTCACTTGAGGTAACTTAGAATGTCTACAAATCTTATAGATGTTAAGTTCAAAGCATCTGCATCCTCCTTCTAAGGAAGTCATTGTAAGAACCCAAATGGAAACTTCAGAAATCTCTTTGATAGGTACATAGCGTATATATGTATAGTTCACTCAAAAAATCCCACCCTGATCCAACACATCATTGATAACTACAAACCAACAGCATTGCGTGATCTTGTGAGCAGCACATCCTTGGAGTACATCAATGTTCTCCCCTCTGTGTTCCCTGATGATAACAATAAAAATCTTGTTTGCAAGTAGAAACATAAAATATGCCTGTGAGTCTTGTGAATGCCTGTTCAAACTCGATGGGATCCCAAAAATGCATCTGCTTCCTTTGGGGTCTAACTTTAATTAAGAACATGTAAACATCTCAGGAAAAACACACAGTTTCCCCCCACCCCCTGCTGATTTCCTCATGCTTACTCCTTGGACTTGGCCACGGTTCCCATAAGATGACAAGACAACTTAGAGACATGGTTCTGACCTTTGCTAGATGCCGGAACTCTGTCAGCCATGGCTCCTGAATTTTCTTATGCTGGCCAGCGAGAGCTATTGTTTACATAATTCTTCCAAAATTCAGCCAACGGAAAACTTCTGAAGTCCTTGCTTGGCTTGTGTCCCTGGGTTTGGGCTGCTGGGAAAGGTGTTAGACTGTCATCTAGATAAGCTTTCTGTGTGTTGGCTTGATTTAAGTGTCACCAATGCCTGTAAGGAGTCCAGAAAAGGCTGGTTTGATTTATATTTATTTATTTATTTTTTTTTTTTGGTCTTTTCGAGACAGGGTCTCCCTGCAGTCCCAGATGTCCTGGAACTCACTCTGTAGACCAGGCTGGCCTTGAACTCACAAAGATCAGCCTGCCTCTGCCTCCCAAGTGCTAGGATTAAAGGCGTGCACCACCACGCCTGGCTTGATTTATATTTATAAAGAGTGAAAATGTGATGTCTCTATCCTTCCATGGATGTGTTGGCCTGGTTGATTCTCTGCATTTGTGTGCTACCAATCACCATGATTTCTTTAAAAAAATGTAAAATGTATTTCTATTTTTTTATGTGTATGAGTGCTTTGTCTGTCTGTATGTATATGTGTACCATACCTGTGCAGTGCTTACAGAGGCCAGAAGATGGCATCAGATCCCCTGAAACTGTAGTTATAATTAGTTGTTAGCTGTCATATGGGCACTGAGAACTGAACCTGGGTCTCCTGCAAAGGCAGTCAGTGCTCTTAACTGCTGAACCATGTCTCCAACTTATAACTGGAATCTCCAGATTTCTTGTAATTAAACACCCATTTGCATGGCAATTTTAAATCCAATAAGTCAAATATAATCCCAGATTGTGAGGGTGGAATCTAGTTATAAGGTTTATGTATCTTCCCTGATGGGAAAATCCCCAAATTGCGAACCAGGATACTTGGCTTTCTAGTACTTGCTTTCCTGTTAACTAGTTATCTTCTAGACCTAAAAATCTTCATTTGTAAAATGAGAGGGCAGATCTGTCATCAAGATTCTTTTCAGAACTGGGTACAGTAACACAGGTCTACAGTTCCATCACTCTGGGGATCACTGGAGCCTAGAGGTTCAAAGCCAGCCACCCTAAGCAGGACATTAACACTCCTATCACTCTGTTCAGATTTTGTGACTCCAATTCTGATTCATTTCAAGTAGAACTAACTGTACCTGTGATGAAGTAAAGTTCCTGTGGCCAGGGACATGTTTATACAGCTCCCTTTACAAAGAAACATAAGTAGGCTCTTGGTATGGCTTCAACATCTCCAAATAGTATGCCAGTTGCAAATTAGTAGAGCGAGTAAATGAAGCTTTCTCTCTACCCTTTTGCTGCCCTTTTCCTCTTTATTCATTAAGGTCAGGGAAGACAATGAATGGAGAGAAACTAAGTTGACCTACAGGACTAGTAGAGCTTGCCTGGCCAGGGGAGATCGGACTCAGTTGGAAGGTGAAAAGGGTTGGTGCTTTCTCATATAGTCCTGATGAACACAATGCAGGCACAGGCTGCCTGCCTCAAAAAGAAAGATGCTCAGGGTTTTGGTGGTCACTGGCTTCCCACCAAGTATCTGCACACAAAAGCAAACTAGGAACTCAATGCCTTATTTAAATATTTTCTTCAACATACTATTAGAAATTATTCATTTGTCCTTGCATCATAGACAGTCATTTGCTCAACACTAGCATGCAGACCTGAGTACATGTTTAAAATATTCCACATTGTACTAAGCCACGAGGCTCAGATATAATTCTATTTCTGTATGTGGTTTTGGGAATTAAATCCAGGGTCTCACTTGGGTTAGGGCAAGAACACTGCCACTGAGCTATCCTTTCACACTTAAATCTGTTTTTCGTTCTGGTCTTTTGAAACAGGGACTCCCTGTAGCCCCAACTGGCCTGGGACTCAATATGTAGACCCATACTCACCTTGATCTCAGAGATCCCCTGCCTCCTCCTCCTGAGTTCTGGAACTAAAGTTGTGTGCTGCCGCAACTAGCTTACTTCTTCTTCTTTTTGCTTTTAAATGGTCTAGCTGTGTAGCACATATTTATCTCAAACTCAGGATCCTCCTATCTCACCCTCCCAATTGCTAGGGTTACAGATGTGTGCCACCACACTTGGATCTAATTCAATTTTTTTGAGACAAAGTCTCACATATCCCTGGTGGCCTTGTACCCAATATGTAGCCAAAGACAACCTTGAATTCCAGATTCTCCTGCCTCCATCTCTTGAGTGTATGATTACAGGCATGCCTGATTTTTATGTGGTATTGGGGGTTAAACCCATTGCTTCATGCATGCTAGGCAAACACCCTACCAACTAGTGTAGGAAGTTTTCTTTTCGTGCTGAACAGGGACCACGCGGTGGCCCTGCTAAGGGGAGGGAGATACAGCGCCTGCCAGCAGCTGCTGTAGGAAGCTGGCCTCTCAGGGCAGAGACCAGCCAGCTACTTCCCGTAGCCCAGTCTGGGTGGTACTTCCAACTCAGGCCCTTACCCTGGACCCCACGAGACAAGTGTTCCACTCTTGGCGTGACTTCCCACCTGCCCAGCGACTGCTGAACCCTGGACAGGAATTTTCAGGCTGATGGCTGTTGGCCTGTCTTCAGCCTATGTCCACTCACAACACCAGCTATCCAGATTGGTGGTCTGCACGGAGACCTCTTTCCAACCCACTGGCCACCTGAACGAAATGCAGGCCTACCTTGGCCTGTATGTGCACAATAATTAATAAAAATGATGGCCGGGAATTCTGTGATGATGTTACTGGGAAATTCAAATTTACTCCTTGCTACAGCCTGTTTTTGTAAACCAAATGACATCAGTTCCCAGAGCCAATCATAGCCCCCCCCCAACTCCATGCCACCGCACACCGTTGCCCCACCCAGTATCACCCAGCTAGGCCAAGTTGTTTGCTCCTCCTTGGGACAGGGTCAGACTCTCAGCCATGCGGTGCCCTGAGGCATGCTAGCTGAGAACTAGCCCCCAATTCAAACTGGAACTTCCTACAAACTATAGAGTTCATTATCAGTCGTCTAATTCTATTTTGATAATTTTTTTTACTCCAGAAGAAAAATATGTCCACCAGCTATACATATAAGGTTTTCAGGAACAATGACTTGTTTTGCATGAGTGTATGTATGCATTGAGGGAGTTAGGAAGCAATGTGGTAGAGGGAGGCCCAGAGAAGTTAACTACATAGTTTAGCCCGGGTTGGGGGTGGGTGGATTCTATCCCAGGATAGACCTGGAAGACATACTCTTTATTTTATTTTTTTATGCGTATGAGTGTTTTGTGTGCATGTAAGTGCACCCATGTGTGCAGTGCTCACAGAGGGTAGAAGAGGCCATTGGATCCCCTGGAATTGGAGTTACAGTCAGTTGTTGGCCATCATGTGGGTGCTGAGAACTGAACCCAAGTCTTCTACAAGAGCAGCCACTGCTCTTAACTGCTGAACCATCTCTCCAGACCCTGCCATACAGAATCTCAGACCACCTAGGCCACAGAGGCCTTGCAAGGCTTACTGCATGCAAAGGCCCTATTAAAAGACTAGGTCCAGGCAATGACCAGGAAGACAATGCAGAGCACCACCACTCCAGAGAGCCAAGGAGAAAAGCAAGCTAAGGTCACAGAGCCAATAGTTTGGAGCTGGAAAGGAATCACATCAAAATAAAAGCATAAAACTAGGAAAAAGCTGGAAAGTTAATGTTCCTTTTCATTACAGGTCTGGCTCAGTGGTTAAGAGCACTGGCTGCTCTTACAGAGGACCCAGGTTCACTTCCCAGCATGTACACTTACACATATGTAAGCAATACACTCATACACATAATATAATAAAAAAATATTTTAAAAAAGAAATAGAGTCAGGACAAACAAATAATCTGAGCCAGTATCTATGACATTACTCTTGTTTATTGGATTTTGTGTCCCTCCCAATGTTGATCAAAGTATCAATATTCTACTTTCTGATAGATTGGATGTGACATTATTGTTTTATGATAAAGGGTCTCCCCATGTAGTCCTGGTTGACCTGGAACTTGCTATGTAGACCAAGATGGCCTTGAACTCACAGAGATCCACCTGGCTCTGCCTTCTGAGTGTTGGGATTAAAGGTATGTACTACCATGCCTGGCAGTAGTATTTTTTTAATGGGTATGGCACATCAGATCACTCATTCCTTTAATTTATTGGGTAAAATATTTGAAATCAGCAAGATAATAACCTACTATTCACCACCAACTCTTATTCTTTCCCTAAGAAACCTCGGTTGTCAGTGTCAGAGGAGTATCTGTTCTATCTTAGCCCCTAGTCTATAAAAACGTGTTTAACTGTGTGTGTGGTATATGCATGTGTGTGCACATGTGAGCATGAGTGCATTTATGTATGCTCACTTGTGTGTGTGTGTGTGTGTATGTGTGTGTGTGTGTGTGTGTGTTCATGTGAAGGACTCTCTCCACTTTACTTTTTGAGACAGGGTCTCCCATTGAACTTGGAGCTCACCAATTGGCTACAGTGACTGACACTTGAGTCCCTGGGATCCTTTTGTCTTCGCCTTCCAGAGCTGGGTTTTATAGGCATGCATAACAATACCCAGCTTTCTTCCAGAATGGTAGGGGTCCAAACTCAGGTCCTCATACTTATGCAGCAAGTACTCTAGCCACTGATCCATCTCTTCAACCTCCACACTACATTAATTCTAATATAGCCCTTAAAAAACATGTTGAAGGTGTAAGAAATGGCTCAGCAGCTAAGAGCACTGTCTGCTCTTGCCGAGCACCTGGGTTTGATTCCCAGCATGCACATGGAGGTTAACAGTCCACTAACTCCACTTCCAGGATACTTTCTTCTGACCTCTGCAGGCATTGCATGACATAGGTGTACTTACATACATGCAAGCAATACACGCATACACATAAAAAATAAAATATTTTTTGGTGTTTTTGAGACACCTGTAGCTCCAGCTTGCCCAGAATTCTGTGTAGACTAGGATGGCCTTGAACTCACAGAGATCTGCCTGCCTCTGCCTCCCGACTGCTGGGATTAAAGGTGTGCTCCACCATGCCCGGCTAAAATATAAAAACATGTTGAGGGACTGGAGAGACAGCTCAGCAGTTAAGAGCTCTTCTTAACTGGCTGCTCTTGCAGATGACCCAGGTTTTGTTCCCAGTACTCACTGGCAGCTCACAACAGTCTGTAACTCCAGTTCCAGTGGATCCATCGCCCCCTTCTGGCCTCTGTAAGTATTGCATGCACATGGTGAACTTACATACATATAGGCAAAACAGTCATACACATAAAATAATAAATAACAAAAATTAAAATGCACTGACATTCCTGGGGATGTCTTCAAATTAATGATATCATTTTTTAAACATTTATTTATTTATATATTTTATTTCTGTATGTGTATGAATGTACTTTCTGCATGTAGATTTGTGCACCCATGTTGTGCAATGCCGCGGAGGTCAGAAGAGGGTGTCGGATTCCCCTGGAACTGGAGTTCTCCTGGAATTGGAGTTTCAGATGGTCCTCAGCCGCCATGTGGGAGCTGGGGATCAAACCCGGGTCCTCTGTAAGAGCGGTCAGCGCTCTTAACCACTAGGCCATCTCTCCAGCCCTAATGATATCATGTTATACTTGTTAGCATTTTTTGTCATCGTCTTTGAAACAATGGCGTATATCAAAGTCAATGTAGTTTTAGATTTGATGAACTATGGACTGTTCTATGCTGGATATATGGGAATAAAAGGATTCATAAATAAGACAGGTCTCTAATCTCAACGACCTTACTTATACAATTAACTAAAACAAGATGATAAGGGCCATAGTAGCAATACTGGTATAAAAGTGCTGTTAAATCACAGAGGGGACTTGATTAATCCTATCCCTGGGGCTAGGATGATTTCAGAAAGGAGGTGACATTTGAGCTGGGCCTTGAAGTATATGGACTTTTCGAGGCAAAGCTTGGAGGGAAGGATGTAGGGCTATTTCTCTACCTTGATTGAGAAAGGTTTATTCTGTTTGAAAGAGGACTCTCAACAGTAATGAGTTAAGAGTGCTGTGATGTTATGCACTACTGAGTTTTTTAAGTCCCATTTGAGCTTCCACATTGGAAGCTCCTGTGAATTCCAACTCTGTTGTTCCTTTGCAGCTAGATCAAAGGATGATGTCCTTAGGACATAAACACCAAGCTCCAGATGACAAAGGCAGGAAAAGAGTTTCACCAGTACCAATTTATCTTTGGTAGCCATTTTTTTTTTTGTTTTGGATACAAAATGCTTAAGAAGCATCAGTCAAAATAGTGAACAAAGTCCATTGTGAGTGGTCTGGCTTCAAAGACAGGTATAAAAGAGAAACACCACAGTCAGGTCTCTCTCCAAAGAAGCGCTATAGCATGGGGATTGAGTGCCGAGGCTTACAGTATTCATTTACTAGCTGTATGAACTTGGCAATTGACTGCCTCATCTTGTAAGACAGGGCCAATAGTCTTTTTGGGAGGATAAGAAGAGATCACGTGGAGTCAATACAAGTCCCCTTTCCTGTCATCATCATTACCTTAACTGACAATGGGAAATTAGCTATGTGGATGAGTCTATCAGTCTCATTCCTGTCTTTCTTATTTTCCCTCAAATAGTTTTCTCGGGATAGAATATGATGAACTCATTCATGGTATGGGTATCAATTCAATAAGGAGGAACAATCTACAGGGAGGACATTTTGAGTTTATTAATACATGAAGCCTTAACTCAAGGAATGAATGGTCAGGTGGCCTCTATGGCCCCAGGAGGCACCCTGTAGTGGGAGTTTCTACCCTCAGGACTTACCTAGCCTCTGATGGCTCTGTAAGGGTGTCTCTTAGTCCTGGCAGGCAGAGCATCAAAAGAGGGAAGAAAGGTCTGCTTTGGTGCTCCAGTAGCAGAAATTCGTGTAAGAAAATAGAATCAAGACAAGAAAAGCTACTACAGTAATTTCTTTTCCCTTGACACAAAGTGCTGCTCAGCTGGGGATGCACTACTAAATCTGCTCAGACCAGAATAAGGCACCGTCTTGATCTTTGTACTCAGAAGCCACAGTGTTTTGGGCATATCTGTTCCATTTTGGGCCCTACTTCTATAAAATCTTGCTGAGCATTTATGACGAAGGTTCATTAATTATTTAAAATTTTTCGTTCTATTTGTTTTTAATTTTTATTATTTTTTATGTGTATGAGTGTACTGTCTGCATGTAGGTTGGTGCGCCTGTGTCATGCAATGCCTCAGAGGTCAGAAGAGGGCATCGGATTCTCCTGGAACTGGAGTTAAAAATGGTTCTTAGCCACCATGGGTGCTAGGAATCGAACCCGGGTCCTTTGCAAGAGCAGTCAGCACTCTTAACCGCTGAGCCATGTCTCCAACACTTGCTCTATTTTTATTCTAAGTGTGTTGTATGCATATGTGAGTATAGCTGTGTGTGTATGTGTGTATGTGTATGTGTGCATATAGAGGTCACAGATTGGAATCAGGCTCCTTTTATTACTCTCCACTTTACTTTTTGAGATGGGGTCTCCCAGTGACCCTGGAGCTCACCAATTGGCTAGACTGACTGACCAATGAGCCCCTGAGATTCTTTTGTCTCCGCATTTCATGTGCTGTAAATGTACCCTACTCTCCATACTGAGTATCGAGGAGTGTCGCCTTGGTTTGATGGTAAAAGTTGCTGTTCTAGTGTTCCCAGTTTCTTCCTTTTTCTCCTTGTCCTCCTCTTCCTCCTCCTCCTCGTCCTCCTTCTTCTTCTCTTCCTCCCCCTAAACCACACACACACACACACACACACACACACACACACACACACACACACACCATAACACATTCCTTGGATAATATGTAGAATTTTGATGATCACCGTATTTCATTGGGCTCAGGTTGTCATTTCCCAGGAGACTGGATGTTATGGTTAATACCGTTAATGGAACAGGTTCTAGAATCACCTAAGAGATAAACCACTAGGAATATCTGTAAGGGAGTTTCTAGATTGGATTCACTGAGGTGGGAAGAACAACCCTCAATGTGAGTGGCAGCAGTCCATGGGCTGGAGTCCTGAACTGAATAAAAAGAAAACAGCAAAGCTGAGAACCAACATTCATCTTTCTCTGCTTCCTGACTGTGGATGTAATGTGACTAGTCACCTCTTCTTCTTGTCACCATGATTTCCCTGTGATGATAGACTGTAACCTTGAATGGTGAGCCAAAAATCAACCCTGTCTTTGTTAAGATACTTTTGTCAGGTAAGTAATACAGTAACTTTATACCTGTTTCTCTGAGGATGTGTTCTGGAGTATCCTGGAAGCATTTTTTTGCCTTTGGAACACACCTTGTTGACACTACAGCAGCTGCTGTCATGTATATTTCAAAACACAACAGTAGAAGTAACTGAGAGACTCTATGTCACTAGGGCCTTTACATACATTTGAATTATCATGTAGAGTCTACTTACACAATTTTATTACATGTGCTGTGGAACACTGTTCCATGGCAGTTTGGCTGTTACTCTATAGAATTCTCATCAGCTGTGATTACCACCAAAAGACTTGCACAAGATTGGACCTATTGGCATTTCATTATGGAATACTGGAGAAGCTCATGAGGTTCTGCTGTTCCTCAAGGATTTATAGAAGGGTGCTACTTGATGGGAGAGAGAGACATTTTCTTCGGTGCTATAGGCACCCCTAAGTTGCCAATGTTCCTGGAAGTAACCCCAATTCAACTCACTGGTTCATTAAACTACACTTGGATAGAATCATTGCTTTGTTTCTGTCATTGATGCCCTGCCTGGGATGAGTAGATATTTGTTCATATCTCCTCTGAAAAAGTTCATACACAATGTATCACATTTCCATAAACATGGATTTATATGCTATTCATAGAAATCCTTGACATCCAATCCCTTTCTGGCTAAAGAAATTGAAACTTCCAAAACGCAGAATGACTAGGTCAGGGTGGTGGTGTGAATGAGAACATCCCCCATAGGCTCCAAGTATTTGGACATTTTGTTCCCAGTTGTTGGTGTTGTTTCAGGGAGGCTTTAGGAGGGGTGGCCATGCTGGAGGAAGCACATGACTGGGGTGGGGGGTGGGGGTTAGAGAGTTCTTTTTTTTAATTTTATGTGTATGAGTGTACTGTCTACATGTAAGTAGATGCACCCATGTCATGCAATGCCGTGGACGTCAGAAGAGGGTGTTGGATTCCCCTGGAACTGGAGTTAAAGATGGTTCTTAGCTGCCATGTGGGTGCTGGGATTTGAATCCGAGTCCTCTGCAAGAGCAGTCAGTGCTTGAGCTATGTCTCCAGCCCCTAGAGAGTCCTTAAGCCTTTGCAGATTTCCAGCCACTCTCTACTTCCTGTGCCTGCTTGAAGATGTGATTGCTGGGCTTTCTACTCCAGCTGCCTTTGGTGCCACGCCTCCCGAACCATTATGGATCTTGTCCCTGGAACCTTAAACTCAATAGACTCTTCCTTCTATAAGTTACCTGAGTCATGGTGTTTTATCACAGCAACAGAAATATCATTACTACGGTCAATATCATGTAGCAAGCAAGTGGTAGATCTAGGATTGAAACCTAACCTATCCCATTCCATTACAGTTCCATTATATTAGGCCATGTTGAATGATGAAATGAATGTGCCAAGTTTAATCATTGTAAAGGTTACCTAGCTTTCTCAAAGACAAAAAAGTTTAATACTGTAACTTAAACTCACCTTTAGTTAGCCTTCTCATAAATACGTGAGATGAGAAGTAAAGATGAATTTTATTGGAAACACCATAAAATACATATGTCTTCTCATGATGAGCAAGTATGTCTGCATGAAGGACATAGTACCTTCTTCCTATAGTGATGAACTGTGATGGTAACATAAGCACTTGGGAGGCAGAGGCAGGCGGATCTCTGTGAATTCAAGGCCAGCTTGGTCTACGTAACAAGCTCCAGGCCAGCTGGGACTTAAAAAAAAAAAATCCTTAAATTNAAAACAAGGCAGCAGTGGATTACATAAAAAACTCCGGGCCAGGAGGGAATAAAAAAAAAAAAAAAAAAAGAATGAACATGAAGCCCGACTGAAAGCTCTCTAAGCCAAGATCCACCACTAACAGAAAAAATATTAGTAAACAAACAGGATTCTGATGAATCTTTACTATAGCTCTGGAGTGTCAAAAGAGGGCATCGGATCCTCTGAAACTGGAATTACGGATGGTTGTTAGCCACCCTGTCCATCACCTCAACATCCTTTGCCTTGTGGCTTACTGTCTGAGAGAACGAGGAGCTAAGCATGAATCCTGGTTGCTGCTACCTTTTCTCAAGAGAGGTACGATGTGGAATGAGATAGAAAGGCTGAAGGACCAAGACAACTTCTTGACTGAGGACCAGATTCTACGGTTGTTGCTGGGTATCTGCAGAGGCCTTGAGGCCATTCATGCCAAAGGTTATGCACACAGGGACCTGAAACCTGCCAACGTTTTGCTTGGTTATGAAGGGCAGCCACTTTTAATGGACTTGGGTTCTATGAATCAAGCATGCATCCAGGTGGAGGGCTCACACCAGGCCCTAGGCTCTGCAGTCCCTAGGCTGTGTCCTTTTGCCATGATGTTTGGGGAAGGTCCTTATGACATGGTGCTCCAGAAAGGTGACAGCATGGCCCTTGCTGTACAGAATGAACTCAGCATCCCACAAAGCCCCACGCATTCTTCAATATTGTGACAGCCGTTGGCCTCCGTGACGACTGTGGACCCCCAACAGCGACCTCACATTCCTGTCCACCTCAGTCAGTTGCAGGTGTTGCAGCCGCTGTCTCCTGGGCAGCATACCACCCAAATCTGAACGAACAAATGGGCATGTGGAGAAGACAGCCTTGCGTGCCTTGGAAAGAGGCTTTCATCCCCCATTCTACCCGGGACTGCTCTCAGAGCTCCAGGGGTACAGGGTGGGAACCCTTGTCTTAGTCCAGTTCATGTCCTGCTATCTTACCCTGACACCTGGGCCAGGGGCCCAACGTGAGTTGGGGGGAAAGTGAAACAGAAAATATGGTGCAAGGCTCTAAGCTGGGTGCTGGGCTCACATCATGTCCTGCCTCCAAATCTGGGGAGGAGAAAATATAAACAGGAGAATAAAGTGAAAAAAAACCCCTAAATTTTATTTTAAGAATTATTTCAGAGCCGGGCATGGTGGCACATGCCTTTGATCCTAGCACTTGGGAAGCAGAGGCAGGCGGAATCTTTGTGAGTTCGAGGCCAGCCTAGTCAACAGAGTGAGTTCCAGGCTAGCTGGGGCTATAATGAGACCCTGTCTCAAAAAAAAAATATGATGTTAAGGGTATAAAGACTATACTCATGTAGAATGTTCACAAAAGATTTTTTACATCAAGAAAAGTTAAACAGACCAAGAAAAAGATGCAAGACAGGACTTGACATGTATGGCAGAATGCACGTGCTCTCTATGCACTTAAGGAAAATATATCAGTACAGGAGCTCTAACATCAGTAATGGATTATTCTACCAGGGAGATGTTGGCCAGGGGATCCAAGGCCCCACAAAATGTAAAGGCTCCTTGCCTCTAAACTGGGATACCTGGAAGAAGAGAGGCCATAAGGCCCTGCTGCCGAAGACCTGACGTTAACATGGGAAAGATGTATTGAGACCACACATGCAAGTGTACAGATGGCCTCTGGAACACCAGAGAGTGTTACCAAGGGCCACTAAACCAATAAAGCAAATACGGGTCTCCTTGAGTCAAGCAAGACTCCACCGTCAGCACCAGCTACACCTCACCTGCCTGGAAATAATGTGCAGCAGAGGCAGCCATATGCCTGTATATCCCAAATCTAATTGGCTATTGGCTCTCTCCTTGGAGGAATGACCCATGGCTGATGCCACAAGCTTATATTCTCTACAGGTTAGGAAATAGAGGAGAATCTGGAGAGTTGCTTTTGACATTCATAAATGTCAATTATGTCAGCAGTCAGCCTGCTGGGGCATTTCTGGTTTGGAGATAATTGCCCTTTCAAAATACATAATATTCTGTGTTAATTTTTAAATTTTATTTATGTGTATGAGTATTTTGCCTGCATGGATGGATGTGCACCTATGTTGTGCAGTGCCCACAGATGCTTGAACAGGGCATTGGATCCCCTGGAACTGGAATTACAGTTGTTATCCACCATATGGGTACCGGGGACCGAATTCAGGTTTTCTGCAAGAGCAGTCATTGCTGTTAACCAAGGAACCACCTCTCCAGCCCCACAATAT
Source organism: Rhizomys pruinosus (assembly GCA_009823505.1). Taxonomy (NCBI): domain Eukaryota; kingdom Metazoa; phylum Chordata; class Mammalia; order Rodentia; family Spalacidae; genus Rhizomys; species Rhizomys pruinosus. The sequence continues at coordinate 235,238 of VZQC01004911.1, forward strand.
ACTTTTATGTAGTTTTCATGAGGTTAAAAATATGTCTGCTGCATAGAACTCCATTGTGTGAATGTACGGGTGTGGTGGCACACGCCTTTAATCCTAACACTTGGGAGGCAGAGGCAGGCGGATCTTTGTGAGTTCCAGCCTGGTCTACAGAGTGAGTTCCAGGACAGCTGGGGCTACAGGGAGACCCTGTCTCGAAAAGACAAAAACAAAATATCTGGTGCATAGAACTCCATTACGTGAATATACCCCATTTTCGTTATCCACTCATCAGTTGAAGGGACACTTAGGTTGCTTCCAGCTCTTCACTATTGTGAAAAGAGCAGCAAAAACACATGGTTGTGCATGTATCTCTGCTATAGCATGAATCCTTTGGGTATATGGCCAGGAGTAGTGTCTAATTTGGATTAAGAAATGTTGTATGACACATTTAAAAGCTCAATAAAAAATTAAGAAAGATAAAAGATCACAGGGCATTAAGATTGCATGCAATACACTCATACACATAAAAAATAAATGAATAAAAATATGTCCACATGTAGCATAAGGACTTTCTCCCTATAAACATGTGTTATCTTAAACCATCCTTTGGGTATATATTAAGAAATGTTTAATGAATAAAGTGCTAAGAGCAAAGGGATTCCAGTTCTTCTTATTGAGACAGAAGGGAGTAGTAGACTAAAAAACAATGAAATATGCCATTCTGCTTAGTTGAATTCACTGGCAGAAGACACTGAGATGGACTTGGAGCATCAAATGTTGATTTGGAATCAACAACGGTGAGCACAAAGCAGAGGAAGCAAGATGCCTCAGAAAGAGATGGGAAACTCGGGACATTTGTGCACCAAACTAAGAGACCCTGAGCCACCCCAGCAGAAAGGCAGGTGGCGATGGCTGGCCCTTTGTGCTCCTGCCTCCATCCAGATGCAGGCTACCTCTGGAAGAATCCAAGTTGGGACTGAGTGGCTGTTTCCAGATAAGGCAGACCCTGAAGGTGCTGAGGGCTGGAGGCATCTATGAACTTGACTCTCGCTGCTGCAGCAAGTCCTTCCTTCAAGTGGCTCCTCAATGAACGTATTTGCATCTACTTGGGGCTATCCTCTGCATTGCTCTTTCTGGATTCCTTCAGGCCTCTCCAAGTGTGTGAGGTTCCCGAAGGAACCTACCCTTTCCTCCTCTACTGATCCAAGATTCCCCAACTGAAACTCCGCCCCTGCCCTCATTACCATCCATTCTAGGGTACTCTCAACCTATAATTACTGCCCTCTGCTGGCCCAGGTTGCTTCCTGGCTAGCCTGACACAGAGTTTTATTTAGGAGGGAACTAACCTGATAATTATTCCCTTCCTGGGCTGGGGCTGCTGTGTTGCTCCTCTTATGATCACAATCGGGCCTAACAGTACTAAAATAGGCCCAAGGGGCACATGGATTTCCTTCCATTTGTGAAACCGCAGCCACACCTACTCCTGATAATCAAGATAAAGTATTCCTGCTCAGTCAGTGACCTCTCTTCTGGTCTGATGGTCCTGAGACAGAAGGAGCTCAAGGTCCCCCGGGGGCAGGGGCACAGCCTACAACTAGGCAACACTCTTGCTATTACATCTTCTTTGATGACCAGATCCTCCAGTCCTGTATAGTGTTGGGAAGAAAAGATTTCTTGGCTCCCTCATAGCTAGGTTAATGGGTAAAGCTTCTATAATAACAGCAACAGATAAAAAGACTAAGAAATCCTATAAATTTATTCATGGCCCAGAAGCTTTCCAAAATGATGTAAAGAACCTGGAAAGCCTGTATACTTTTATCCTTACATTGGATGAAGTGTAGAGTCATACGAAAATGCAATAGGAAGGAAAAGAGTGAGTTAATAGAAAATAAACAGCTGAGGACTTAAGGTCTCCTTTATTCAGAATCTTCCCTATGTGTTTGCAGCTTCAGAGATAAGCTCCATCTTTTCCTCCAGGCACAGGGTGGGCAGCTGTGGAATGAGGGCTTAGTGCCCTCCTTCAGATGATAGAGTGAGGGGAAGGTGACGGTAGCGGTAGCCACTGCCCACTTTTGAAAAAATATTTTGATTCTTATTTTGTGTATTTGAGTGTATTGCCTGCATGTGGGTAGGTGCCCCCATGTCATGCAATGCCTTCGGATGTCAAAAGAGGGCATCGGATCCTCTGAAACTGGAATTACGGATGGTTGTTAGCCACCATGTGCATGCCAGGAATCGAACCTGGGTCCTCTGCAACAGGAACCAGTGCTCTTAACTGCTGAGCCATCTCGCCAGTCCCGCTACTGTCCACTTTTAATTTACACCTTCAAACGAACCCGATCTATCCGTAAAATAAGCTCTTCTCTCTTTGTACAGTTGATCTGATAGTCCCCAAGAGCAATAGCCTTGAACTGAAAGATGGACACCATTATAAGAAAACTGGATCAGTGGGGTCCAGGCTATGAGACACTGCAGTTTCCACAAACTCTTACTCTACTGCTCATGGCCACTCTTAACCAGTTGCCTTTCATGTTCTGATGGAGTATTAATAAGTCCATTTTACTTTTTATTTTAAATAGATATATTTTTAATCTTTATGTGTATGAGTGTATTGCATGCATATGTAGGTGCAACCGTGTCCTGCAATGCCCTTAGAGGTCAGGAGAGGGCATCATATCCACTGGGGCTGGAGTTAAGGATGACTATTAGCTGTCATGTGGATGCTGGGATTCAAACACAGACACCCTGCAAGAGCACCCAAGTGCTTTTAACTGCTGAGCCATTTCTCCCACCCCCTCACATTGCAATCGAGCCTCTAATAAAGCTGAGCTCAGGACAGGTCCACTTGTGTGTGTGTCTTGTTGTCAGGTGTTTTATCTTTACCAAAGCCTGGTAGCATAGCAGAAGTTGCATTTCCAAGGGCTCATGATCCTCTTCTGCAGATGGCAGGGCATTGCTGCAGAGCTCTAGAGGCTGCATTTTGATTCTTCAATGGGAGTTTTGGCACCGATTCCATTCTGCATCTATTTCCACCACTGATAATTTTTCACTGTGATCTTCTAGATTCATTGGCTCAAGTGGCTGGACCATAGCTGCCTATAAGAGCTGAAAGCCCTTTATTATGGTGGACACAGTCACAGATGGCAGCTAACCTTTTCACCTGGTAGAAGGGATGGAGCAGAACTCTGGTGAATGGGATGCTGCCTCGAAAACTCAGAGGCTTACCAGGTGCTATGATTCCTATGATTCCTTCTTTGTGGCGGTTTTAGACTCTTTATAGAAAATGCCCTAGCACTGCCCAGAAAACTAGAGTGTTAAAAATTGTATGGGTCTCCCAAAGCTCTGAACTCGTGTGGGGTTTGTCTCCCACATTCGGAGTACATGTGTATTTCCCCTGAGTGCTAGCTACCTCTTGCTCATCTGGTGGGAGCAGCAAAACACCATAAATGTGACAGGTTGATATTGTATTTTGCATCATTAAAGATGGTTGCAGATGAAATATAAAAGTTGGTGGGAGAGATAATACAGCCTTGAAGCAAAACTGTAAATACGTGCTTTTTTGTATTCCATTCAGATGTCAAGTTTTTGTTTTTTTTTTTTTGGT
>VZQC01004911.1:240012-257239 GCA_009823505.1 Rhizomys pruinosus
TTTTTGTCTTTTCGAGACAGGGTCTCCCTGTAGCCCCAGCTGTCCTGGAACTTGCTCTGTAGACCAGGCTGGCCTTGAACTCACAAAGATCTGCCTGCCTCTGCCTCCCAAGTGCTAGGATTAAAGGCGTGCACCACCATGCCCGGCTCAAATGACAAGTAGTTCTTGCAATAAGTGGACTTCCTCTGAGGAAGATCTTGGCCAGAGCACCATTTCTTACCTGGTCTCCATCTATTCCTGCTCACAGTGAATCCACTGTGATGATGCATTGGACCTCTGTGTATCCGTGTCAGTTCAGAGTCCAGATCCAATAGGCATCAAAATGTTGAAGCATTCTTTGTTCAGTACAAAGTTACCCAAAATAAATTGTCAGAAGTAGAGGCTGAAGAGATGTCTCAGGGGTTAAGAGCACTACCTGCTCTTTCAGAGGATCCGGGTTCAGTTCCCAACATCTACATGGCAGCTAACAACCATCTGTAACTCCAGTTCTGTGGCATCTGAGACCCTCTTCTGACCTCTATGGGTATAGCATGCATGAGTGTACTTTATATAGATGCATGCAAATCACTCATACACATAAAATAAAAATAAATAAATATTTAAATGGCCAGATGTATCTTTGCAGAAGGACAAAGCAGGTTCATGGGAGAATCGTTTCTCCCATGAACCCAGTCATCTCTTCTACATTTTGAAAACTGTCTCAGATCTAGAAAATGTACAAACTGCTTATTGAAGTTTCTGCCCTTGGTCTCCCAGATTTTTTCCTTCCATTACAAGCTAATTATCCAATAAATTCTGCCCAGCAAGACACTATGTTCTATTAAGCACCATCTCCAGAATTATCTTGAATCAGGCTACCTTGACTTCTACATCAGATTAATTATATTGTCATAATTGTAACTTTCTGGTCTCTGGCTAATAAACACGACCACCTGGCATCTCCTTCCGATGTTATTACAATGTTATCAGCAAGTTAACTTATTAACAGCTTTTTATACTGAGTTCTGCCCTGTGGGACACTGACACTAATGTTCTTTGACATGGGATTCACACCGTGCCTCCTAATTTGGTTTCTTTCTGTTGCTGTGATAAACACCACAACCAAAAGCAATGCGTGGAGGAAAGGGTTTATTGATTCTTTCACTCCCATGCTATAGTTGCTCATGGAGGGAAGTCAGGGCAGGAAGTTAAAGCAAGATCCTAGAGGCAGGAACTGAAATAGAGATCTTGGAAGAATCTTACTTATTGCTTTGCTTCCCCTGGCTGGCTCAGTTACATTTGTTATACAGCGCAGGCCCATCTGGCCAGGTATGGCACTACCCACAGTGAGCTAGGCCCTCCTGAGTCAATTATCAATTAAGAAACTGTCTCAGACACACGCTTGTTGTACCTTGTTTGGGTGACCATGGGGGGGAGGGACCCCAGTGTAGAGCATGGGGGCAGGATTGATGGTAGTTTGGGTTTGCCAAAGATGAACCTTCATTTTTGGTATAAAAAAAAGAATAGAAAAGATAAAAGAAAGAAAATCCTCCAACTCAGGTGATATGTGTATGTATGTATGTATATATATTTATATATGTATAAATTTATGTATGTATATATATCAAAGCAATATAAGTTGGAGAAAAAATGGTATTTCCATGTTAAAGCATCACTGTATTTTAATGCTTTTTTGGTATCACAAGTTACTTTGATGCTATGTGTACTCTAAAGTTCAACTTAAAATTTAAAAAAAAGAAACTGTCTCACATACATGGTGACAGGCCGATATAATGGAGGAAATTCCTCAACTGAAGTTCTGTCTTCGCAGATATCTCTAGTTCCTGTCAAGATGACAAAATCTGTCCAGCATACTGTGATTCCCAGATTGGCCTCAAACTCATAGATTCAAGAGAGTCTCCTGGTCAGAATGTGAAAACCCTGTCCAGGACCCCAGGAAATGGTCAAATTCTCAACAAGGATGGTGCATAGAAGTAAGGAAAATGTTATAGTATATGCTGAGTAAAGCTGAAAGGTTAGAACTACCTGCAGCTAACAGCAAGGAGGGAATACAAGGCTCTGGAAAATAGTCATGCTGCAATGGATATTACTATCAACAGTCACATGATGCACCAAAATCTTGTAATACCTGGGAAGATAAAGGGAGCACACTGTTTAACAAGGCCATCAGGAAAGTTTAGTGATAGTATTGCTGGTATCACTCAAAAATCCAGTCTTTTAACATCCCTACCAACTTAGTACTTTTCCAGTCATGCAATTCCTCTTCTCCTACCTTAAGATGTATTTTTATGGATCGAGACACTTTTACCCACAGGTACCTGTTAGCTTCTGCCTTCTACTTCTTTGAGTATAATCCCTTTCCTTACCTATCAGCCACAGGACATCCCCAGCTATACTATGTTTAGACAGAGCCTAACTATACAGCTAATATACTGAAAACGACATTGAGAGGAGGTCCTGAAAGGGAACATGTGTTTCTTTGTGGGAAAAGGCCTTTCAATAATCTTCCAGCATGACTGTAGTAGGGGCTAACTCTTACTAACGATGGTGTGGTGTATTTCCACTTGCTCAGAACAATCAAGGACTATATGGAGTCAGTCTTTAAGAGGACTCACCTACATGACCAGAGCTATGTGTTGGAGTACAAAAATTTCCAAATCAACAACCTTACTTTGGTTGAATGTTCAACCTTAGTAAAGTCTGACCACTCTTACGATGAAGTTTTGAGTTTGTTTTTTTAGAATCCTCTGCCCTCCTCATATAGGAGGCAAGAGAAAGCTCTTTTATGTATAAGCAAGTTATTAACAAAGTTAATTAACAGGATTCATTAACTTGATAGCTACTGGTCTTGTTAGCCACATCTTTTAGATTTTTTTTTTTTTAATTTTTATTGATGGTTTGTGCATTTTATACATCATTTTCCAATTCAGATCAGGCATATTTCCCTTTCCCTTCCCCCCCACCCCCACCCCATCCCAGATCATGTATTCTGCCATAACTGTCCTGCATCTTTCAGGTTTATTTTTTTTCATTTTTTAGCTATAAGTGATAATCCATGAGTATAAGCATCCTTCGTGCAAAACCAATCTATAGACTGTTGTGCCCAAACCCCCACAGTCCCACCATTCAGTGGAGGTTGACAGGTTGTTTGTTCAATCAAGTTGATCAAATGAGTGTCCAGACTACATCGCTGTAGTTTCACCATTCACCCCAATCGCAGCCTTTACATTCTACCACGCCCCCTCTTCCGCAGATTGTTCCCTAGGCTTAGAAAAGGGGCACAGGTGGATGAGAAGTAAAACTGTCCTCTCTCTCTGGAGCTGTTGACTTGGATTCTGGTCAATTCTGGCTGTTTCCTTTCATGGGCTGACAGTTTGTTCAGGAGTAACCTTTCGATCCTACTAATGAAGCACAAGCAATTAGATATATAGGTATTTAAGCAGCACTAATAGTTATGGTAGGTTACTTTGGCATAGACACATATGTTTGGATGATATGTTAATCCATGAATTACATTTTTACCCCCTGATAAATATGACAGGGTCTTACTGTGGCTTATAACATCTCCTAACCTGTAGAGGATGTAGGCTTGTGGCATCAGCCATGGGTTATTCCTCCAAGGAGAGAGCCAATAGCCAATTAGATTTGGGATATACAGGCACATGGCTGCCTCTGCTGCACAGTATTTCCAGGCAGGTGAAGTGTAGCTGGTGCTGATGGTGGAGTCTTGCTTGACTCAGGGAGACCCGTATTTGCTTTATTGGTTTAGTGGCCTTTGGGAACACTCTCTGGCATTCCAGAGGCCATCTGTACCCTTGCATGTGCGGTCTCAATACATCCCTCCCATGTTAACGTCAGGTCTTCGGCAGCAGGGTCTTATCGCCTCTCCTCCTGCAGGTATCCCAACTTAGGGGCAAGGAGCCCTTACCTTTTGTGGGGCCTTGGATCCCCTGGCCAACATCCCCCTGGTAGAACAATCCATTGCTGATGTCAGAGCTCCTGCATTAATATACTTTGCCTAAGTGCATAGCCCAAGGACTTTAGTATTATATTTGGTTCTGAACAGAGTATAATCCTTTTGACCCAGTCATACCACTCCTGGGTATATACCCACAAGACACAACTTACTGCAAAGATACATGCACAGCTATGTTTATTGCAGCTCTGTTCACAATAGCAAAAAGCTGGAACCAGCCCAGGTGCCCCTCAACTGACGAGTGGATAGAGAAAATGTGGTACATGTATACAATGGAGTTCTATGCAGCAGTAAAGAGGGACAACATCATGAACTTTGCAGGTAAATGGATGGAGCTGGAAGACATTATGTTAAGTGAAGTAACACAGTCCCAGAAAAACAAACGACAAATGGTGTCCCTCATATGTGGATGCTAGTACCAACAACCCAGATATAAATATTTCTCATGGAGAGGGATGCATAGTAAAAGAACAACAACAGAAAGACTGCATCAGAAAATGGACTGAAATGGTGAATTGGGAAGGGGGGATGGGTGGGAGAGGGACACGGATGTATATTCAATCAAGGCATATTTAATTGATGTGAGTTCAGCAAGTACTCAGTTTCACCTAGACACTGTCTACAGGATACATGGTGTTTTAGGACTTAGTAAAAGTAAATATGTGTATATTAAACAACATTGGTTTACAGACTCTGATAAAAACGGTAATGCATCTGAGTTAAATGTAGATATAATTTGCTGTTGTCCACATTTGTTTTACACAAAATCTCTAGAGCAATAACTTTGGGATTGGCACATACAAATGTTCTCTATAATTTCTCTGTTGTACAGTATCACCTTGTAGCATTCTCTTTAAGATGATTTAAAGCAAAAATTAAGTTTGCTTCCCAAGTTAATCATATATAGTCACCCAAAACAGCATGGGTGAATTTGATGAAATCTGTGCCTTGATTCCACCCTATAGTTATGTATAATACAACTGTCTTCTGGAGACTCATGGGTTAAAAAAAAAAGGGGGGGGGCGGTACAGACAGACATGAAACCTTCTAGTCAAGAACCTTGCAATTCAAATCTTAAAACTAACTATGGGAAGAGATTTGTTTGTTCCAACAGGACAAAATGTCACCAACTTAACGGCTGAGAAAGAAAAGATACAGCTTTGCATTGAGTAGGATGTACCAAAAAGTGGCAACTGAAAGATAGATTTATTTTTAATATTGTGGGTGTGTTATATAGTGAAATCACCAGTGCATTTGCAATGCGGCTTTCAAGAAAGTTTCGATAACTGTATGGCTGCCAGTTGCCAAAGGCTATCTATGTCTCTCCTACTTGCTTATCCAGGGGGGTCCTATTTCGACCTGAGAAGTGCATAATCAGTTCCAAGAGCCCACCCTCTTGGCTGCTTTCTCAGACCACAGACAGTACCAACTGTTGCAGGTTGGGTTTTCTGAAAGCAGACATCTAATTGGAGCTTGAGGTAGGGGATATCAATGAGGGATAAATGTTTATAAAAAAGGAAAGGAAAGAAGCAATGTTGGGAAGAGGGAGAGGCTGAATTGCTGTGCAGATCCTAGAAGCCTTGGGCTACTCCATAGGGAACTCTAGAGCAAATAGTGCCCGATGTAAAGCCCAAATGACCACACCCAAATAATCTTAGTGCCCTCAGTTCAAAGGTATAGACTGTTTCAAGAAAGGTGCAACCTAGAGGAAAGGTGACTTCCTACAATTCTTGAAGGAGTTGACAGCGGAGGTTGGTACTCTTTGCTGAGTTAAGTAGCATAGCACTTTAGCTACCACATTGCTAGAAAACGTGGGTCTCGATTCTCCCCCTACTGCATACTTGCTGTTGTCGCATTGGACAAACTTCTCCAAACTGCTGTAGCTCTTTCCCCATTTCATTTATTTATTTATTCATTTCTACACCGGGTCTCTAACCCAGATTGGCTTAACTTGCCAGGGACCACCTTGAGCTTCAGATCCTCCTTCCTCCACCTCCTGAGTGCTACAATGACAGGCACATGCCACCACGCCCATCTGCCAAGTGCTGGGGACTGAAGCCAGCATTTCATGCTTGCAAGGCAGATAGGTGCTCTAGCAACTGAGCCATATCTCCAAGCCCTGTGTTCACATTTTGAAATGGAATTACTTCCCTCATGGAGTCATTCAGAGAAGATTCAATGAAGCAGTGCACACAGGGTAGCATTTTGCAAAGTGAAGTGAATTAACCACAGGAGATTTTAATTGTAGAAAAAGTCTTCATTTACTGCTACTTGAATTGTCTCTTTTCTTTTCGCTGGTCCATTTCCACATCTTTCAACCACCTAAATTAAAACAAGTAATATATTAGATAGAAGCTAGGCATTTCTTATGTTGGTGTAAATGCCTCTTCATGTGACAATCTATGTGTGACTTATATTTGGATATTTAATAGCACTCAATACAGAATTTGACATGCAACATATATATGTTTATTATTTTATGTGCATGACCATTTTGCTTGCATGTAAGTGTACTACACACATGCAATGTCCACAGAAGCCAGAAAAAGGTGTTGGATCCCTGCAAACAAGAGTTACAGGTGGTTGTTAGGCACAAGTGGATCATGGAAACTGAACCCAGGTCCTCTGCAAGAGCAGCTGCTGCTCTTAACCACTGAGCCATCGCTCTAGCCCTAATAAATAAGTTCTGGATGAATGAGCAAAAGGATTGTGCCACTGTTGGATAGCTTTAGTGTCAACTTGACACGTGGGTTGAGGAAACCTCAACTGGGGAATTGCCTCCATTGGACTGGCCTGTGTCTGTGTCTGCGGGGGTATCTTCTTGATCACTGAGTAATGTGGGAGGGCCTAGCCCACTGTGGGTGGTGCCATCCTTGAGCAGGTTGTGCTGTGTTGTATAAGAAAGCAGTTGTAGCATGGGCCAGGGGAGCAAGCCAGTAAGCAGCATTCTTCCATGGCCTGTGCTCCAGCTCCTGCCTCCAGGTTCCTGCCCTGAGTTCTAACTTTGGGCTGTGACCTAGGAGATGTAAGCCAAATAACCCCTTTCCTCCCCAAGTTGGTATTGGTCAAAGTGTTTTGTCACAGCAATTGAAGGCAAGCTAGAGCAGTCATCTAGAGCAGAAAAACAATCAGAAGTGAAAAATAGCCTGCAAAATTATATTAAATAACATATGCAGGATATTTGGTTTCATAATATAGCTACATTAGCAAACTAACAGATTAGACAATCCTTTAATTCAAAATGGTTTTTGAGAATTCTCCCATCAGGTGGGGCATGTGCACCGGTCAGATAAGATTTACCTGATGGTTCTACTATCAGTTTCATTCACGAAAGCTCCTGTTTATCTAGAGAGCTTTTTTGTAATAACCTGTGAAAACCAAATGTGAGCACATACTACACAGCTTTTCAATGGAATGTGGAGCTGTCTTCATTTACATCAACATCATTTTCTGCCCAATCATTCTGTGCTTGCAAACAATTTCAGGCCATGGTAAAGAAGCCGTGTCCTTAAAGCCCTTGCTTCAATGTGCTACTTTCTCTCTGAAGGATGGGATTTAAGTCATTTTTCCTTTCTTTCCTACCAAACCAGAAGGCCATTGCTTCTCAGAGTATACATATTCAATAATATTTATTGAATAAATAAGTAACTGCCTGGATGAAACACTTTTGAGACAGGATCTCACACTGCAGCCCAAGCTGTCTATGTAGCCCAGGTTAGCACTGAACCCACAGCAATCCTCTCCACTCAGTATCCTAAATGCTAGGATTACAGGCATATACCACTGTAGGAAGATCCAGTTTGAATTGGGGGCTAGTTCTCAGCTACCAGCCCTCAGGATACCATGTGGATGGGAGTCAGGGGATTTCTCTGACCCTGCCCCAAGAAGGAGCAGACAACATGGCCCAGGTGCATGATGCTGGGTGGGGCAGCAGTCTGCAATGGCACAGAATTGGGGGTCTGTGATTGGCTCTGGGAGTTGACGTCATTTTGCTTATAAAGGCAAGCTGTAGCAGGCAATAAACCAAATTCTCCATTACCATCATTACAGAATTCCCTGCCATCAATTTTGTGTGCATACAGGCCGAAGCAGGCCTGCATTTCGTTCAGGTGGCCAGTGGGTTGGACAGTGGTCCTCGGACGACCAATCTGGATAGCTGGTGTGGTGAAGTGAGTTGTGAGTGGACATAGGCTGAAGATAGGCCATCATCCATCAGCCTGAAATTCCTGTCCAGGGGTCAGCAGTCTCCAGAAAATCACAGCCAAGAGTGGGAAACATTCCATTGTCCCAGGCTAAGGACCTGAGTTGGAGGGACCTCTCAGGTCAGATTATGAAAGTAACCGGCTGACTTCTGCATCGAGAGGTCAGTTCCCTACAGTGACGGCAGGCGGGCACTGTGCTCCCCTTCCCTTAGCAGGGCCGCATAGTACCTGCTCATGGCAAAGAAAGCTTCCAATATTCAGAGGTTGGCATACCACCAAAATTTGAATGAAATCATTTAAAAAGACAAAGTGGAGCCTTTCTTTCTGAATATAAAGCACATTTGTCCCTGCTCTATTGAATATACTGGTTTTGAGGAACATTAAGCTATTTTAACTTTTGCTCTAGGTAGAAACTTCTATAGAAACTGATTTGCTTTTTACTTTATTATTATTTCCTTTTGTATTATTATTATTTCAAGTTTTATATAATTGTATTAGTCAGGGTTCTCTAAAGAAACAGAATCAAAAGAATGAATCTATATCTATATCTATATATAGAGAGATATCTATCTAGATAGATATCTATATATATATATATATATAAATCTGTAGATAGATAGATAGATAGATAGATGATAGACAGATACTTATTGATTTGCTCACAGGATAGAGTCCAAGGAGTCCAAAAATAGCCACGCCACATTGCAGAGGCTGAGAATCCAGGCAGCTGCTCAGTCCACAAGGCTGGGTGTCTCAGTAGTCCCAATCCAGTGCTTAAGGCTTGATGTATTCTGGGGGATCTGCCTGTCTCAGTCCACGCTGGGATCCAAAGAGTTGATCACAGCAGCAAGACAAACTCACCAGTCAGAGAGAAAGGCAAGCAGCAGGAAAAAAAGGGACCAGCTCCCTCTGCCATGGCTGGCAGAAGGTAACGCCCACATTTAGGGTGGGCCATCCANTTTTTTTATTTGGGAGGCTTCTTACTACATCTTCAATTTCTTCATATATTATGGGTCAATCTCTTCTTGGTTGAGCTTTGGCGATTCCCAGGATTTCAGATATTCATCCATTTCTTCTAGGTTTTCAAACTTAGTAGAGTATAGGTTTTTGAAGTATTCCCATATGATTGTCTGGATCTTTTCATTGTCTTTTGTGATATTTCCCCTTTCATCACAGATTCTATTGATTTGGAGTTGTTCCTTCTTTCTTTTGGTTAACTGGGCTAGAGGTCTGTCTATCTTGTTTATTCTCTCAAAGAACCAACTTTTGGATTCATTGATTTTTGTATGGTTTTCTTTGTTTCTATTTCATTGATTTCTACTCTGGTTTTTGTTATTTATTCTTGTCTGCTGTGTTTAGGGTTCATTTGTTGTTGTCTCCCAAGTATTTTTAGCTTCAGTGTTAGATCATTAAATTGTGCTCTTTCTGTTTTTTTGATGTAGGCACTTAGGGCTATAAACTTCCCTCTTAGGACTGCTTTTAAAGGGTCTCATAGGTTTTGTTGTGTTAGCATTGTCATTCAGCTCCAGGAATGTTTTTATTTCTTTCTGTATTTCTTCCTTGATCCATTAATTATTCAGGAGAGTGTTATTTAGTCTCCATGTGTTCTTATAGGGCTTATCCTGGTGTTGATATTTAGTTTTATTGCACTGTGGTCTGATAGAATGCATGAAATTACTTCAATCTTTTTGTATTTGTTGATTTTTTTTCCTGTGTCCCAGTATATGGTCTATTTTGGTGAATGTTCCATGGGGTACTGAGTAGAAAGTGTATTATCTGGTGTTTGGGTGAAATATTCAATAGATGTCTGTGAGGTTCATTTGGTGTATTGTATCATTCAGTTCAGATGTCTCTCTGTTTATCCTTTGTCCTGTTAATCTGTCTAAAGGACTTAGTGGGGTATTGAAGTCCCCTACTATTAGTTTGCTGGGGTTAATCTGTGCTTTGAGATCCTGAAGAGCTGACTTTATAAAGTTTTGTGCACCAGAGTTTGGTGCATATATATTCATGATTGTGAAATCTTCATGGTCAATTGTTCCCTTAATAAAGATGTAATGGCCCTTTTTGTCTCTTTTGATTTCTTTTGCTTTGAAGTCTATTTTGTCTGATATTAAAATAGCAACACCTGCTTTCTTTTTGGTACCATTTTCTTGGAATATTTTTTCCATCCCTTCACCTTAAGTTGGTGCTTATCCTTGAAATTGAGATGGGTTTCTTGCAGACAGCACATAGATGGATTTTGTTTCCTAATCCATTCTCCCAGTCTATGTCTTTTGATTGGGGAGTTTAGTCCATTAATATTTAAGGTTATAATTGAAAGACGGAAGCTGGGCGTGGTGGCGCACGCCTTTAATCCTAGCACTTGGGAGGCAGAGGCAGACGGATCTTTGTGAGTTCAAAGCCAGCCTGGTCTACAGAGCGAGTTCCAGGACAACTGGGGCTACAGAGAGACCCTGTCTCGAAAAGAAAAAAAAAAACAAAAAACAAACAAACAAAAAAAACCAAAAGCAACCAAAAGCAAGGCACAGCAACACATGCCTGTAATCATGGCACTGAGGAGGTGGCGGCTAGAAGACCCTGCAAATCACTAGCTGGCCACCCTGCCCTAACTGGTAAGCTCCAGGCTCAGTGAGAGATCCTGTGTCAAAATAAGTTGGAGAGTGAGGAAGACACGTGGCATAAACCTCTAGCCTACACACACACACACACACACACACACACACACACGCACCCCACAAGCAGTTTAAACCCATATGTATTTATTACCTCACAGCTTCAAGCATTTTTAAAAATCATGGCTTAGGTAAGATATCTGTTTCAGGATCTTACATTTTCAAAGCAAGGTAGGTTAGTCTATGCTGTTTAGTGTCTTGGGTGTATTAAGTGTATTTTTAAAACTCTTTATTGTCCTTTAAAATCACGTGTATCTCTGTGTGTGAATATGTGCACATGAATGCAGGTGCCTGTGGCGACCAGAAGAGGCTGTTGGATCCCCTGGAGCTGGAGTAATGGGCAGTCATGAGCTGCCTGATATAGGTGGTGCTCAGATCCTCTGGAATAGTAGTAAGAACTCTGAACCACTCAGCCATCTCTCCAGTCTCTTACATGTAGTTTTAATTTATGATAATTTCCACTTAATGATGGTTCAAACAGAAAATGACTATGTTGTACGTTGAGAGGTAGCAATCAGTTCACCTCACCCATAGCTTGTGGTCCATCTGAGGCTCAGGATAGCTATGAATGTGGCTCAATACAAAGTCATAAATTTACTTTAAATAGTATGATATTTTGGGGTGATTTCCATTTTAGGTTTCTAACTTGACTGTGTGGTTCTTGAGTATGAACATTACAGATAACACTGACAGTATTGCAAAGTCAAATGATTAGACACACCTAGATCAAGTAGGCATGACTATAGAAAATATACTTTAATAAAAATTAGAAATTTTTAAGACTCAGCCAGGTGTAGTAGTGCATACCTTTAATCCCAGCACTGGAGAGGCAGAGGCAGGCAGATCTCTGTGAGTTCAAGGCCAGTCTGGTCTACGTAGTGAGTTCTAGGACAGCTGGGGCTACAGGGAGACTCTGTCTAAAAAAAAGATCAAAAGAAAAGAAAAGAAAACGTTAAGACTCGCTATTTCATACAAGGCCCTAGATTTAGTTCCTAACCCTGCAACAAAACAGCAAAGGCTTAGTGGCTAAAATCATCATTGTCAACTTAGCTGTTGAAAATCTTCAAAGCTGCAGATAAAGGATGGGCACCTTAAAGCTTCTTCCCATGGGTGTCTTTGCCTGTGTCTCTGAATTATTTATCATTTTGGAAAAGGGAAATCACAGAAAGCATCAATGTACTGTTTGTACAAGCACCACGAGAAGAAAAGCCCATCAGTGTATTCACCTCTAGAGATAACGCATTGGCCCTAAGTCAATGGATTGGTTACTGTACAAGCTATAGTTTTTTAATATTTTATTTATTTTTGTGTGAATGAGTGCTATGCCTGAATGTGTGTAAGTGCACCTGTGACATACAGTACCTGCAGAGGACAGAAGAGGGTATTGGATCCCCTGGAACTGAATTTATGGATGGTTGTTAGCTACCATGTGAGTGCTGGGATTTGAACCCTGGTCTTCTGCAAGAACAGCTAGTGCTCTTAACCACTGAGCCATTTCTCCAGCTCCCAAACCATAGGTTTTATTTTTGTTTTGTTTTTTGTTTTTTTGGTCTTTTTGAGACAGGGTCTCCTTCTGTAGCCCCAGCTGACCTAGAACTCGCTCCGTAGACCAGGCTGGCCTTGAACCCACAAAGATCCACCTGCATCTGCCTCCCAAGTGCTAGGATTAAAGGCGTGTGCCACCACGCCCGGCTCCAAACCATAGGTTTTAAAAAGAGAGCAAAGGCCAGGAATACAACTCAGTAGTTGGGACCTGAACTAGCATGAGCAAAGACCTAGGTTCAAGCCACAGTACCACAAAATAAAATAATAAAATAAAACAACACGGGTCTAGATTTGTTAAAATAAAAATAAATTTATGTGAAAAAAAATAAATAAAACAAAGGAAAATGTTCATATACAATTTTTCCATTTTGAAACATTTTTTGAGACAGGGTCTTATTATGTGGCCCTAGCTGGCCTGGAACTCACTGTGTAGACCAGTGTATTAGTCACTTTTCTGTTGCTGTGATAAATCCACCATGACCAAGGGAACTTATAAAAGGAAGAGTTTATAGCCGGGCATGGTGGTGCACGCCTTTAATCCTAGCACTTGGGAGGCAGAGGCAGGCGGATCTTTGTGAGTTCAAGGCCAGCCTGGTCTACAGAATGAGTTCCAGGACAGCTGGGGCTACATGGAGACCCTGTCTCGAAAAGACCAAAAAAAAAAAAATGAAAGAGTTTATTTGAGCTTACGATTGATGGTTCCAGGGAATCAGAGTCCATTGTGGTGGGAAGCATGGTGGCTGGGGCTGGAGCAGCAAGCCGAGGGTCACATCTTGCAATGAGCACAGGAAGTAGAGAGAGAGAGACTGGATACTGCAAGCGATGTTAAACTCATTAAGCTCTGCCCCAATGATGTACTTCGCATCCCAGCATGGCCATACCTTACAAGACCTCCAAAGAATCACAGTGCCACTCCAACTGGAGACAAAATTAAATTCCCTGAATACTTTAAAGCCTATGGAGGACACCTCATTCAAACCACCACAACCAGGCGTAATCTTGAACTCCCACTTCTTCACCTCTCAAGTGCTGGGCTATTAAAGAAGCCACCCAAACTTGAGAAAAATTTGAAGTTAGCATTCTCCAGTCTCCTATATCAGACCTAGCTGTTGACAGTGTCTTTACTTGTAGAGAGGAGTATCTCAAATGAGATATTTATCTAATACCTTCCTCTTCATTGCTCTTCTCTTAAGATGACACACCCCCACAGCTTTCCCACTACCTAATGGGTGACATTCCCTTCTACACTGCTGACTTTACCAACTCTCTTGGCCTACCTGGGTGGAGAGGTCTAGCTGATCAACATATGAACTGAGCTTGTCCAAGCTCTAGGTTTCTCTTGCTCTGGGACATGCTCAGTGGTAGAGTCAGTCGGTCAAGTAGTTGGCCAACTCTGGCTAAAAATCCTTCAGAATACCCGCCTACACATTAGTGGCCTGAGAAGCTTAAATAATCTTTTTCAAAAAGGGCCCCATTAGATATGGTGTCAGGTTTAGCTGCCACATCTCCCGAGAAGACTGGGATTTACAACCACTGTTCTTACCTAGATCTGTACTAATCTGTTTTCCCCCCCTCCTTTTGTATCGTTTTATGAAAACTAATTTACTAGTTATGCCAACTCAACCATTCTATGTTCATAATCCAAATATTTTCAACCTTATTCAAAGGCAGTGTGCAGCCTTCACTGCTTTAAACATTAGAACATTTATTATTAGCCTAACAGGAAATCCCATACCCAATTCTGAAACCACCAATGTGTCTTTCTTCAGTCTGAGTTTCCCCTTCTGGAATTTATTGTAAAGGACCACAAAATAGACAGTTGCATGCCTTTCTTCACATTCTTTGGATTTCAAGGTTCATCCCATGTTTTAGTTTATTAGGACCAGCCTTTATTTGAGAGTGACAGATTCCACTGCAAGATGGAAATTTCTGATAGCCTATGGTAAGTCATTATGCGAGATCACTCATCTGGCTAATCCTTTACAACGTTTTTTAAATTATTTATTTTTATCTTATGTTGTATAATTACCTTGTCCGCATGTATGGTTTGCTGCACCTGTTGTGCATCCGTGGAGGTCAGATGACGGCGTGGATTCCCCTGGAACGGATGTGAAAGACGGTTCTTCAGCCACCATTGCTGGGAACGATAACCCTGGGTCGTCTCGCATAGAGCAGCGGTGTTACCCGCTATGCATCTCTCCACCCCCTGTATAAAGTTTTGTCGTGGAACTTGGTTTTCAAAACGTCTCTAGGAATTGAATTGTCAGTTATGTGGAGGCTCTGGGGTTTTTAGGCCTCGATCGAGTATTTTTTTTTTTTTTTTGGTCTTTTTGAGACAGGGCCTCCCTGTAGCCCCAGCTGTCCTGGAACTCACTCCATAGACCAGGCTGGCCTTGAACTCATAAAGATCCACCTGCACCTGCCTCCCGAGTGCTAGGATTAAAGGCGTGTGCCACCACGCCTGGCTCGATGCGTCTTTCTAAAATAGAAAGTCAAAGCCGCCACCGCCATGCTCTTCTCTGGGCGTGTGGCTTCACTTCCTTGCTGGCCCCGCCGAGGCGGCTGCCAGTAACCTGCCTGGGAACAGGGAACGGAAACCCGGAAGGGGTCAATGAATGGTCTTTGAAGATAAGAAAGGGGATGAGAGTTGTTGACAGGCAAATAAGAGATATCCAAAGAGAAGAAGAGAAAGTGAAACGACCTGTGAAAGATGCAGCCAAGAAGGGCCAAAAGGATGTTTGTGTGGTTCTGGCGAAGGAGATGATCAGATTGAGGAAAACTGTAAGCAAAACCTATGCATCCAAAGCACATATGAACCCTGTGCTCATGGGGATGAAGAACCAGCTCGCGGTCCTCAGAGAGGTTGGCTCCCTGCAGAAGAGCACAGAAGTGATGAAGGCCGTGCAGAGCCTTGTGAAAATCCCAGAAATCCAGTCCACCAAGCGGGAGCTGTCCAAAGAGATGAAGGCTGGGATCATAGAGGAGATGTTAGAGGACACGTTTGAAAGCATAGATGATCAGGAGGAAATGGAAGGAGCAGCAGAGATGGAGCTTGACAGAATCCTGTTGGAAATCACGGCAGGGACCTTGGGCAAAGCACCCAGTAAAGTGACTGATGCTCTTCCTGAGCCTGAACCTGCAGGAGCAATGGCTGCTTCAGAGGATGAGGAGGAAGAAGAGGACCTGGAGGCCATGCAGTCCCGGCTGGCCACACTCCACAGCTAAGGCCATCCAGCTGAGGCTAAGTGTACGCACAGCCTCTGAGGAGCCGCTGGTCGTCTAAGTGTGCACAGCCTCTGAGGAGCTGCCAGTTCATGTATCTCTTGCACTACACGTCTGTTTTGAGGCACCGAACTTTGGAGGTTCTATGCTAATATCTCTTCACTCTCTGCAGGGGTTTGGGATCTTTAAGGATTGTTCTTAGGAAGGTGATGTTATTAAATGCATCATTTTCAGGAGCATAAACAGCAGAATTATCTTCTGGGGGTGGAGGGCATCATTTTCTCACAAAGAAGTTCTGAGAGGTTGATTGCTTGGATGTTGAGGACTGTATAGTTGGTATGTGTGTAAAATACCCGATAAGTGGTCTTTTAGTAAGTTTCTGACTTAACTCTTGGGCACATTGTAAATGATCACGTGTCCTGAACTTTACTTTTTTTGAGACAGGGTCTCCCTACAGCCCCAGCTGGCCTGAATCTCACTCTGTAGACCAGGCTGGCCTTGAAATCACAGAGATCTGCCTGCCTCTGCGTCCTGAGTGCTAGGGTTAAAGGCATGTGCCACCACACCTGGCAAAAGTCAAATTCTTAATTCTCAGAATGTAAACCGTATGCTTGGTTTAGTCACCATTCAGTTTAATCTTTTTTTTTAATTTATGTGTATGAATATACTGTCTGCATGTAGGTCTGTGCACCCATGTCGTGCAATGCCGGAGGTCAGAAGAGGGTGTCGGATTCCCCTGGAACTGGAGTTCTCCTGGAACTGGAGTTCTCCTGGAATTGGAGTTACAGATGGTTCTCAGCCACCATGTGGGTGCTGGGACCTCTGTAAGAGCAGTTGGTGCTCTTAACCACTAGGCCATGTACCCCAGTAACAAATATGTTGTGATCATTTTGGTCTGCACAGAGAAAAATAATTACTAACCTTATCAAGAATAGAACTAGGCAACTAAAAATGCCACATCTGAACATAAATGTCCAAGCATTTCTGATAAATTAGGAGCTGATAACTATGATTGAGCTTATTCACTATCCTTTTTTATTATTTGGTTTTGTTTTTTTTTTTTTTGAGACAGGGTCTCCCTGTAGCCCCAGCTGGCCTGGAACTCACTATGAAGACCAGGATGGCCCTGATTTCAAGGAGATCTGCCTGCCTCTTCCTCCCAAGTGCTGGGATTAAAGGCATGTGCCACCACACCTGACTTTATCCTGTATTTTTATATGTGTGAGTGTTTGGCTTGCATGTATGTAAGTGCACCTGTGCACACAGTTCCCATGGAGACCTGAAGAAAGCATCAGATCCTGTGGAACTGGAGGTGCAGATGGTTATTTTTTTAATTTTCATTTTTTATTGATGCTTTGTGTATTTCATACATCATTTTCCAATTCAGTTCAGGCATATATCCCTTTCCCTTCCCCCCACCCCACCCCAGCCCATCCCACATCATGCATTCTGCCGTAACTTTCCTGCATCTTTCTGTTTTTTTTTCATTTTTTTAACAATAAGTGATAATTTATGAGTACAAGCATCCTTCATGTAAAACCAATTTGCAAGCAGTCGTGCCCAAACCCACACAGCTCATAGGTCCCACCATCCAGCGGGGGGGGGGGGGG
>VZQC01004911.1:261074-281227 GCA_009823505.1 Rhizomys pruinosus
TTTTTTTCTCTCTCTAGTTCTTTCTGGAGTTTGTCAATCTCTCTCTTTACTTCTCTGAATTCTTCTTTATGTTCTTAAATTTCTCTGCATAGGTCTGCTATTATTCCTCTAAGGTCTGTTTCTGGGATCACCTCCAGGGGGATCCAATTGTAGCTATCTCCTACCTGGTTGGTAGAGCTTGGTGCGGAATTATCCTGCACCTTTCCCATGTTGTCCCTTTGTTGTGTCCCTGGCATGTGGGTTTCCCTTTTGTGATTCAAATCTCAAATGCCTTTTCAGTGTGTTGAAGGCTGAAAGCTTGTTTTATTTTGCTTGCCTCCTTCCGATGCTTTTTTCTTTCTTTCTTTCTTCCTTCCTCCTTGTTTATGGAGTGTTGACTTGTCTAGGTTTCAGGCTTTCACTTTTGTTTATATATTGGATATTGGAAGTTTCTTCCTTTCCTGTTCTGAAGGTTCTCTTAATCCACTGGATACTCTCTACTCAATTCCAGTTGTTGGCTGCCTGGAGCAGTGGTGGGCTGCTCCTGAGCCCTGACACAGGACCCCCCACAGATTGTTCTTAAGCACTATGTGGGTGCTAGGTACTGAACATGGATCCTCTGGAAGAGCAGCCACTGTTCTTAGCCACTCTCCAGCCCCAACTATCCTCTTTTTGTTTAATTAAATCAGACATTTTCACTCTCATAAATATGAAAAATGATGGATACTTTAGTACACAGCTTGTATCTCTCCAGTTTTATTTGGGCCGTTATTTTAGGACGAAAGCAAATGCAGAGGTTGGTCTTTAACATATTTAAATTTTTCTCTCCAGAAAAGTCTACAACCACCATCCTCTCCAATTTTCTGTACACTGCCTTAATAACCCCATTTCCTACAATATCCTTAGAGAGACATGGGTGTGTTACTTTTAAACAGTTGTATAAAGGGACCTAGCTGAATTAGCCAACAACTGACCTACTGTATTATTTTCCTTACCTTTAACACAATTTGAGTACAAACTTTTATCTTTACTCTAATTGCTCACTCCCCTATTTGCCTCAATAAGACCATTCAAGAAAAGGACAAGACAAAATGGAAGGCTAAGCAGAAAAGAGCTGTTTGGGGATAAATTGATACAATGGAAACACCCAGAAAAGATTTCTTCCTTGGCTGCCATCATTTAAACTTGACTTTTCAATAAGGTTTTTTAGGTTACATGCATTTCCTGTCATAGAGATGAATTAATCCTGAGGGATCTATTACCACACTAAAAATTTTATTACAGTATTTACTTAAAGTCTGTCTACAAGGGGGCTGCAGTTAAGAGCACAGGCTGCTGTTGTAGAGGACCTGGGTTTGCTTACCAGCACCCACAAGGCAACCAACAATCATCATTAACTCCAGATTCATGGGATCTTATGCCATCTTCTGGCATTAACAGGCACTGCATGACACGAGTGCACTTATGTACATGCTGGCAAAGCACCAAAACATATAAAATAAACATAAATAAGATGAATCTAGGGGCTGGAGAGATGGCATAGCAGTTAAGAGCACCGACTGCTCTTGCAGAGGACCTGGGGTCGATTCCCAGCACCCACATGGCGGCTGAGAACCATCTTTAACTCCAGTTCCAGGGGAATCCGACACCCTCTTCTGACCTCCGCGGCATTGTATGACACGGGTAAACAAACCTACATGCAGACAGTACATTCATACACATAAAAATAAATAAATAAATAACATTTAAAATAAATAAATAAAATAAAAAGATGAATCTGCTAGAGTATTGGCTCAGCAGTTGAGGGAGCTTTCGGCCTTTGCAGAAGATCCCAGTTTGGATGCCGGCAACTACGTCAAGCAGCTCAAAAATGCCTGAAACATTTTGGCCTCTTAGGGCATGTGCACTCCCCAGGGTATTTTCAAACAGACCACACATATACACATAATTGAAATTTCAAATCTTTAAAATATTTATATTATATTTTCACATTTGTATGTTCTAGTTTGTATGTAGATGCCTGTGCTGGTGCCCCCGTGCCACTTTCCTCTGCACAAGTACAGCACACAAAGCACAAGTTGGTTCTCTACTTCTACCATGTGGGTCATCCAGATTGAACTTAGGACCTCGGGCTTGGCTGAAAGGTCCTTTATCTGTGAGCCACCTTGCCAGCCCAAATGACACCATGTTGAATGCATAAACAAAACCTGGCATTTAAATCTGACTTATTTAGTATATGCATCTCTATGATCTTTCAAAAATCTGTTCTCTGGTTCTCTGTTGCCACAGTTTTGTGTTCAGGGCTCAAAGTCCAGTTGTCACACATGGTGTCAAGATCTTTGACCCCATGAGCCAACTTGAGGCCTTAATTTCACCTCCCCGAATGCATACAACATGAAATTCCTTTAAATTTTTATTGCTTTTTTAGTGTGTGATTGTGTGTACCTGTGGATATGAATATATCTGTGTGTGTGTGTGTGTGTGTGTGTGTGCATTTGCCCATGCCACAGTGCATGTGTAGATAGGTCAGGAGACAACTTGAAGGAGCTTATTATCTCATTCCCCAATTCAGACCTCTCTGATCAAACTCTAGTTGCCAGACTTGGCAAAAGGAGACAGTAGAAGGTGTACCATGTCAGTGGTCTTAATTCCACCACCTTGAATGCATAAAACAGAAAAGAACTTTTAAAACTTTTATTATTGCCAGGTGTGGTGGGGCAGGCCTTTAATTTCCAAACTCTGTAGGCAGAAGCAAGGTGCTCTCAATTATTTTGAGCCCAGCCTGGTTTATTTACCGAGATCCAGGCCACCCAAGGCCACACAGTGAGACCTTGTCTCAAAAAAAAGAATAATCTTAGGGACTGGAAGGATGGCTCAGTGGTTAAGAGCATTGACTGCTCTTGCAGGAAACCCACGTGTGTTTCCCAACACCCACATGGGTGGTTAACAACTGTCCATGACTCCAGTTCCAAAACATCTGATGCTCACTTCTGGCCTCCACAGGCATCGCACACATGGGTGCACTTACACATACAGGCAAAGCACTCATACATTAAAAATAAAATACTTTTCAAAACAAACACAAAGTGAATCCAATCAACTTAGATCATAAGATTCTATTAAAATAGTTTTAATTTTAAAAACCTAGTTGAGAGGGCTGGAGAGATGGCCTAGCGGTTAAGAGCACCAACTGCTCTTGCAGAGGACCCAGGTTCGATCCCCAGCACCCACATGGTGGCTGAGAACCGTCTGTAACACCAATTCCAGGAGAACTCCAGTTCCAGGGGAATCCAGCACCCTCTTCTGACCTCCGTGGCATTGGATGACACGGGTGCACAAACCTGCATGCAGACAGTACATTCATACACATAAAAAATAAAACAAAAATTAAAAAAAGAATTTAAAAACCTAGTTGAGACAGGCATGGTGGTGCACGCCTTTAATCCTAGCACTTGGAAGGCAGAGGCAGGTGGATCTTTGTGAGTTCAAACCCAGCCTGGTTTACAGAGTAAGTTCCAGGACAGCTGTGGCTACAGGGAGACCCTGTCTCGAAAAGACCAAAATAAAATAAAATAATAAAATAAAATAAAAATAAAAACCTAGTTGAAATATTAAAACCATGAGGGTTTTGTTTTTAACAATTCCTAATTTTATTTCCTGAAACTGATGTTACACAGTGAAATGAAAAATGATATCACAGAAAATTCACCTGAAAATTCACAATGCCTGAGCACTGCCTTTAAAACCAAGTTTTTATTTAAACTTTTATTTTAAAAAATTTCACACTTGAATACTGTATGTATATCATCCCACCTTCCCTCCCCCTCCTCTCCCTCCTTCCATGTCCCACTCACTCTCTCAAATTTTGGCTTCTTGTTCTATGAATATATATGCATAATATTTATATACCTATATATGTGTAGATAAGAGAGATGTGTGTGTATATATACAACTTACTGTGGCCATTTAGGAGTGCTTGTGTTTAGGGCTGACTACTTGGGATTAGATAACCTATCAGGGAGCATGTCCTTGGAGAAAACTGATTCTCCATCCTACCTCTAGTAGGACCTTGTGAAATCTCCTCTGTCCACATTGGCATGTGGACTGCTGTTAAAGAAAAGTTTTAAGAGCTGAAGGATGGCTCAGCAGTTAACAGCAGTGACTGCTCTTGCAGAGGGCCTGGTTTCGATTCCCAGCACCCACATGGCAGCTGAGAACCATCTTTAAGCCAGATGCAGTGGCGCACACCTTTAATCCTAGTACTTGGGAGGCAAAGGCAGGTGGATCTCTGTGAGTTCAAGGTCAGCCTGGTCTACAGAGTGAGTTCCAGGCCAACTGGGACTACAGGGAGACCCAGTCTCAAAAAAAGATAAAAAAGAGAAAAGTTTTAAAACTAAGTTTCGATATTAAAACAAAAAGCTTATTCTTCCAGGACAGAGATATTTTTTTGTGTGAGACACTAATGACTCTAAAGTTTGCAATGAATAATCACGCCAAGTGATCAATACCTGCCAGTCCAACCCTTCTTCCTTTGACTCTTAGAGAATCTAAAATGTTAAAAACTTATGCACTACTCCAAATACTAGAAAAACAGATGTTCATCTTATAGTTAATGTCTTAGTTGACTTTTTCTGATTGTGGAAGTCCTACATATTCATTCTACAAAAACATCTCGAAAATAGAAAGTGCTAGGAATGTATTCTTGGATGTGGACTCAATGATTTATGATGTGTAAGGATGTTTACTGTGGCATAGTTTGTAATGACCATACATCAGAAATAACAGAAATGTCCATCAAAAGATGGAAGAGTTTAATTACAGTATCTCTATGCAGTGGAATGTAGTCAACAGATTAAAAAGTACCATTAATGTAAATGAACTGATATGGAATGGTTTCCAGCATATGTATTTCTTTAAGATTAATTGCATCTTTATCACAGCCAGACAATGTTTTTGCTTTGAAGAGGCCAAGTCTTGATTGCCTTTTAGTAAAATATATAATCTTAACCCATAACTAAGGAGACAGTTTTGACTAGAAAAATTTACAAAGTAAACATATTTCCTCTTTGTGGATGGTAGATACTTTCTTCTTATCTATATAAATTTCTACATTCTGCCCTTTTTTCTGGGATGTTTTATTTTCATTTTAACCAAGTAATTCAAACACAAAGTTAAAATATATAAAATAGTCCAGTCTTTTAATTAAATGCAATGTCCCTTGTCTGATCTCTCTCCATTTATAAGTACACTAGCTAGAATTAACCAGTTTGAAATTATTACACTTGTTAATTGTTCTGCTCATCATCCAGTGCACTGGGTATCATACACATGATTCCAAAACTCACATTGTGCCAAATAGTCTTATTATGTAAAACATCAGACTTTTGACAGATTCTCTAAATTTCCTCTCTTCATATGAAACCTTTTTCTTGTCCTTTTATTTTCAAATAAATGAATACATCCATCTGATTCAAATGCTAGAACTGCATAAAGAGGTACAAATGAGCTGGGCGTGGTGGCACATGCCTTTAATCCTAGCACTCGGGAGGCAGAGGCAGGCGGATCTTTGTGAGTTCAAGGCCAGCCTTGTCTACAGAGTGAGTTCCAGGACAGCTGGGGCTACAGGGAGACCCTGTCTCAAAAAGACAAAAAAAAAAAAAAAAAAAGGTACACATGGACAATTCTCATTCCCTTTCCATTTTCACCCCTTTTATCTCTTCTCCAAGTGTTTATGAAAATACATTCTTTCTTCCTTTGTTATGCAAAAGTAGAACACGCTAAACACTGTCCTGTCAATTCTTTTTTTTTTCTTTTTTTTTATATGATCATCCTCTGCTTCTTCTAGAGTCAATTCATTTTTTAAGTTTAGACTCATTTCTCTACAGTGCATTACCATGGTGCATAAGCTCTGGAATCTAAGAACTCCTGTGGACTTTTTATTTCTTCTAAGACCTGGTACACATGAAATTTAAAATACTGATACAGTTTCTATGTTTTTTCCTCCAAAATTATTTTATTTATTCATATCGTTTTACTTATGTACTTACTTTTTATTTATTTACTTCTTTTTAAAATTTTATTTATTTTGGCATGTGTATGAATGTACTGTCTGCATGTAGGTTTGTCACCCCTGTCGTGCAATGCCGCGGAGGTCAGAGGAGGTGTCGGATTCCCTCGAAACTGGAGTTAAAGACGATTCTCAGCCTCCATGTGTGTGCTGGGGATCGAACCTGGGTCCTCTGCAAGAGCAGTCGGCACTCTTTTAACCGCTAGGCCATCTCTCCAGCTCCTTATTTACTTCTTTATTTATTTGAGACATGATGTCATGTATCCCAGGGTAGCCTTGAATAGCTATATACTCAAGATGACCTTGAGCTTCAGATCTTCATGCCTCTACCTTCCGAATGCTGGGGTGACAGTCATGTGTCAGCATGCCCAGTTTATGCAGTGCTGAGAATTGAACCTAGGGCTCTGTGCATGCTGGGCAAGCATCCTACCAACTTACCTATAGCCCCAGTCTAATTTTTTATTGTTAAATGACAGAATATTAAAATTATACACATGAATACAGTATCATGTGATTTTTGTGACATATGTGTATAATTTTTAAATCAGGTTAAACACATGTATCCTCAAATATTTATGTCTTTGTGATGAAACATTAAAAGTCCTTTACGTAGCATTATCGTCATCTATAGTCACCCTGCTGTGCCATAGCAAAGTAGAACTTCGTGCTCTGCTCTAACTTAGTACCCATTGGCCAAGCTTTCCCCATTCCTCCCTTCCTTCTCATCTCTCCAGGCTCTTGTGACCGTTATTCTACCTCCAATTTCAATGAGATCACCTTTTTTGGATTCTTCACGTAAATGAGATTGTGTAGTATTTATCTTCCTGTATCTGGCTTATTTCATTTAACATAGATTCATCCATGTTGTGACAAATGACATTATTGCCTCTTTTTCATGGCTAAATAGTATTTGATCCTGCATATATATATATATATATATATATATATATATATATAGAGAGAGAGAGAGNTATATATACCGTATTTTATGTATTCATTCATCAGATAACAGACATTTAGGTTGTTTCCATGAATAGTGCTGTAATAATCACAGGAATGCAGATGATGTTTCCTTGACAGACTCATTTCTTCTTCCTTTGGCTGTATTTCAAGGAGTGAAATTTCTGGATCATCTGGTGGTCGTATTTTTGATTTTTGAGCAACCTCCATACTGTTTTCCATAATGACTGTACTAATTTACATTTCCACCCACAGAGTGTATGTGTTCCCCTTTCCCCAGATCTTTACTTGCACTTACTATCTTTAGTCTTTTTTTTATAACCATTCTTAAAGAAAATGAGGTGCTATCATAGTGTATATGCTATCTATACTGTAGGTATGGCCAAGAAGAAAAGAAAAATCTGTAGGCTTTGTCTCTTAATCTAAAGTTTGTATACCTAAAACATAAAGTAAAAATACAATGTATAAAGTGGGAGAATGCCTGATAAGCTACTTGTATTTGAAACATATAGGGCTGGAGAGATGGCCTAGCAGTTAAGTACACCAACCGCTCTTGCAGAGGACCCAGGTTCGATCCCCAGCACCCACATGGCGGCTGAGAACTGTCTTTGACTCCAGTTCCAGGGGAATCTGATGCCCTCTTCTGACTTCCACCGCACTGCAAAACACAAGTGCACAAACCTACATGCAGACAGTAAATTCACACACATACAAAAATTTATAAAGAAACATATAAAGAATATAAGTGCCAACGAGATGGCTCAGCAGCTTCAAGACACTTGCTGCCAAATCTGATGACCTGAGTTTATTCCCTAGGACTCACATGGTGGAAGGAGAGAGCCAACTCCTAAAGCTGTTCTCAAACTTGCACACAGATACTTCGGGCATGTGCACATACACACACACACACACACACACACACACACACACACAGTTTAAGAAAAAGAAAGAAAGAATACTGGACTGAAGAGTCATACTTCAAAAAAATTGAGGTTGGAGAGGTGCCTCAGCAGTTAAGAACACTTGCTGCTTGTTCTAGTTTGGTTTCTTTTGCTGTGATAAAGCACTGAACAAAAGCACCGTGGGGAGGAAAGAGTTTAGTTGGCTTCCAGCTCCCAGTCCATCATGGAGGGCTACCAAAGCAGAAACTAAAGGCAAGAACCCAGAGGCAGGAACTAAAGCAGAGAACATGGAGGAATGCTGCTTAGCGGCTGGCTCTCCCTGGCTTCCTCAGTGAAACAGGCTCCTCAAGCGTCCCAGGCCCACCTGTCCCCCTCCTACATCAACCAGCAATCAAGAAAATGCCCAACAGACATGTCCCCAGATCAGTCCAACAGAGGACAGTCCTCATCTGAGGCTCCTTCTTCCCAGGTGTCTCTAGTTTGCATCAAGTTGTCAAAAACAAAGCAGTCTGGTGCTCTCGCAGAGACCCTGGATTCAGTTCCCAGCACCCATATTATTTGGCTCACAATTGCCTATAACTCCATCTCCAGGGTCTATGATGCCCTCTTCTGGCCTCCAGGCACACATGTGATGCACATACACATAAAAGTAAAAAAAAAATCTTAAAAAAAATGAATACATTGCAAGCCAAAAAAAAAAAAAAACAAACTTTTTTTGAGACAGGGTCTCCCTGTAGCCCCAGCTGTCCTGGAACTCACTCTGTAGACCAGGTTGGCCTTGAACTCACAGAGATCCACCTGCCTCTGCCTCCCAAGTGCTAGAATTAAAGGCACGTGCCACTACACCCAGCTTAAACAGTTCTTAGCCGCCATGTGTGTACTGAAAATTGAACCTGGGTCCTCTGCAAGAGCAGTCGGTGCTCTTAACCACGGAGCCATCTCTCCAGCTCCACAAGCCCATTTTTTTTAAATGAGAGGGGAAATCTCTATGGAAGAAAAAGAAATTAATAGTATGCATATGAAAAGATCCTCAACTTCATTTGAAGAATACAAATAAAAATTACAGTAAGATGCCATATACTGGAATGTTCATATTTTTAAATAAGACTATAATGAAACTCAACAGTAGAGGATTTGCAAAGCATAGGCAAGGCCTTAGGTTAGGTTTGATCAGATATCACAAAAATAAAGCAGTCCAACTATAAGACATGTGGGTGGAGATGTAGAGAAATTGGAACACCTGATACCTTGGCAGTGACAATGTACAATTGCATGCTCAATTTGGGGAAAAATTAACAGTATTTTGAAAGATTAAACATAAGTTTGCCATATGACTTAGGTATTCCATTTATTTTAGCCTACCAATATGAAATAAAATGTATGGGCATGACAAATGCAAGGTGGCTAAGTGGTTAGCGAAGCACCATTCATAATATCCAAAATATGAAAACAACTTCTTTGGGCAAAAAATGTTGAATGAATAAAGACTATTGGAATATGACTCAGCATAAAAATCACAGGTTAGGAAAATAACATGGATGACCTCCCAAGACACTATGCCAAGTGAAAGGAGCCATGCGCAAATATCACAGATTTTAGAACCTCTTTGTTATATAATGTCTGGAAGAGACAAATAGAGAAAAAGACAAAAAGTAGATTTGTGAGCCAGGACTGGTAGAGTTGGCCTATCAACACTGGAAGGCCAGCGTGAGCTATGCAGAGAGACTGTCTCAAAAAAGTAGGTACTGGTGGACTAGGCTTAGTGGTTACGGTGAATGAATTAGGGCTAATAATATGTAAGGGATTTCTTTGGGGGGGATGATAACAATATTCTCAAGCTACATTACAATAATGATTATACAACTTTTTAACTTAAACCATTGAGTTAAATGAATGAAATCAAAATATGGCAGAATAAGGAGTCCTTATAGCCACTGTCCCATGACAGCCGTACCTTTCCAGTATGAAGATGAGCTTTCTGTGAGAAATCCAGAACTGAACGAAAAGAAAGGTCTGTATATGGCACTGTGTCACATGATTGAGAAGAAAGCCCCACTTCTCCCTAGGGAGTGAAGAAATGCACAGGATAATATCAACAACATTCAGGGATTTGTGGGAGTTACTTGAGGGGCTAGATTTTGTTTTGCCTGATTAAAACACACTATATGGAAAGGAGGCCAGGTTGGGACCTTTTAAGAATAAAGGCATAGGTGCTGGAGAGATGGCCTAGCTGTTAAGAGCACCGACTGCTCTTGCAGAGGACCTGGGTTTGATCCCCAGCACCCACATGGCGGCTAAGAACCATCTGTAACTCCAATTCCAGGAGAACTCCAGGTCTGACCTCCGTGGCATTGCACAACACGGGTGCACAGACCTACATGCAGACAGTACATTCATACACATACAAAAATAAAAATAATTAATAAAAAAAAAGAATAAAGGCACAAGCTGGGCATGGTGGCTCATGCCTTTAATCCCAGCACTCATGAGGCAGAGGCAAATGGATCTCTTTGAGTTCAAGGCCAGCCTGGTCTACATAGCGAGTTCCAGGCCAGCTGGGACTAAAGAGAGACCCCATCTCAAAAAGACAAAAAAAAAAAAAAAGAATAAAGGCACAAATTTGGATAAGCACAGTGCAGTCACTATAAGCCCTTCTCCCTCACACTAAGAGTGAGTGAACAATCCCATTTCTCAGTTTCTCTCTGAGGAAAGATTTATACTACCATTGAATATTCCAATTTTTCAAAGGCTGCCTGAGGGACTAATTTCTGTTTCACTTGCCATGGAACATGGATGGATCTGGCATATTTTGGTTCCTAGGAAGCACTAGAAGATCAGAGTCCCTCAGCACAGCTCAGTGTGGCACAATTGAAACAACTCCCAGATCTTGACATATCCATGGTGGAGGAAAAGAAAATATTGAAACATATAGCTAGCATTAAGATTTTTAGGGGGCTGCTTTCAATCTCAATAGTCTCTGGACACACAAAGGAGCCAATGGACTTTAAGTACCAGGGCCTACAGAGAGCAGAACTAAGAACTTGGGTCATGGTAATACTCCAGAAACCTGCACAGCATGTGCATATGACAAGGAGTAAGATGTTGGCAACTCTAGAAAAAATAAACCAGCAAATCTTTCTCCTTGGGAATGCATCCATGTGTGTGTCCTTACAAACACACCCTGAGAAAATACATGCACAGAAAAAGGTTGAGTGGCTTCCAAAAATTCTGGCCAAGCGGATTAGTGCAAGTATTTTCCTTTACAAGTCCATGAAGAGGGAAAATGACTGTTCTGATGAACATGTGTAAACACAGAACCAAAAGAAAAATCAAGATATGTATAAACATGGCACTAAAATAAGGTAAAAGATAAACTCCAAAAAGGAACCTTAATGAAACAGAGTTTTATGAATAACATAATAAAGAAATCAAAATACACATCAGGAGGATGGTCAAAGACCTTGGAAAACCATGAGTTTTAAAAATGAGAATCTCAGGGCTGGAGAGATGGCTCAGCAGTTAAGAGCACTGGCTACTCTTACAGAGGACCCAGGTTCAATTCCCAGCACCCACATGGCAGCTAACAACTGTCCGTAACTCCAGTTCCAGGGGACCTGACACCCTCTTCTGACCTCCTTGGGCATTGCACGACAGAGGTGCATACAATGCAGGCAAAACACTCATAACACATAAACTAAAAATACTAAGTAAAATATTTTAAGTGAGAATTTCATCAAAGAGAGAAAAACATTTTTAAAATAACTGAACAGAAATTATGAAGATGTAAATTACACTGTCTACTAAACATTTTAATGGAAGAATTCAATAGGAGATTATATCAAACAGAAGAAATTATCAGTGAGAACAAAGTCAGACCATTTAAAATTATCCAGTCAAAGGAGTAAAAGGTAAAGACAATTAAAAACTGAATAATGATGCTGGGTGTGATGGTGCATGCCTTTAATCCCAGCACTCAGGAGGCCGAGACAAGTGGATCTTTGTGAGTTCAAGGACAGCCTGGTCTACATAGCAAGCTCCAGGACAGCTGGGACTAAATGGAGACCCTGTCACAAAACAACCAAAAAAAAGAAACAAAAAGTGGATAATGGCCAGCCATGGTAGAACATATTTCTAATCCCAGCACTTGGGAGTCTGAAGTAGAGGAAAACTTAAGTTTTGGAGTTGGAGAGAAGCTTGGGTAACATAGCAAATGAGTGAGCAAGCAAGAGAGACAGAAACAAAGAGAGACAGAGAAAGAGAGAGAAACACAAATAAAATAACAATAAAGTTTAAGAAACTTATGAGATGGCAATTATAGAACTACTATAGGCAGTGAATGATATTCACAAAGATAGAAAACATTCAGAACTTGAGTGCACAGAGCTTAGATCGGGGGATTTCACTGGACCACCTGAAGCCCAAGTAGGGGCCGGGCACTTCAGCCAGGTGGATTGTTGGATAACTGAATCACTCTTGTGTGGCTGTGGGGGCGGAGTTGCCCTGCTAGCCAGTATAAAAGGTGGGCCTGTTGCCACTGTGGGACTCGAGTACACAGAGCTTAGATGGAGGATTTTGCTGAACCACCTGAAGCACAGAGTACCAGGGTGGGCTAAGCAAGGCACTCCCCCCCCCAACTGAATTGCTGAGGGAGTGTTCAAGTGGGACCACAATAGTCATTCCCGGGCACAAGGCAAGGCAAAAAAATGAAACAGCGAACCTGAGACAACTCCAGTCCCGCATCATCAAGCCCTACAAACAACTTAGAGGAACTGGCTGGCAGGAAGTAGAGTGAGCACAGTACTCAGCAGGGTACCTATTGGGTGGTTCCCTACCTGGTTTTTGGAGAACCCTCAGAACAGAAAGGGAAGAGTGAGTTATACTTCCAATATATAACCAAAATTGAAAGCCTGAAACCTACACAAGTAAACACTCCATAAACAAGGAGAAAACAACGAAGGCATCTGAAGGAAGCAAGCAAAGCAAGCCTTCAACACAGTGAAGAAACATTTGAGATTCTCATTACAAGAAACCTGCATGCCAAAAGCACAACAAAAGAACATGGGAAAAGTGCAGAATAATTCCACACCAAACTCTAACAAACTCTATAGAAAATTCCTACAATGAGAACTCCCTGGAGGTAACCCAGGACACAGATCTTAGAAGAACAACTGGAGACATATTCAAAGAAATCAAAGAATATAAAGAAAAAGAGAACTAAGGAGAGAGAATGAAAAACTCAAGAAGGACCTAGAGGGAGAGAATGACAAACTTCGGAAAGAAGTAAAGGGAGAGAATGACAAACTCCAGAAAGAACTAGAAGGAGAGAATGACAAACTCCAGAAGGAAGTGGAAACACTGAAAAGATCCCATGCTGAAATAAAAAAGGAAACCAACCAGTGAAGCAAGGAGCTACAAGAAGAGATTGAGAAGCTCCAAAGGAAGTGGAAATACTAAAAAAAAAAAAAAATCACAGGATGAAATAAAAAAAGGAAATAAAACACTCAGTCAATCAAGAGGAAAGGATGGGAAAAAGCCTCAGAAGTAGAATGGAGGAAGCAGGAAAAAGAATATCAGACCTGGAAGATAACACAGAACAACTAAAAAGCTCAAGTAAACATTATGAAAAATTTTTTAAATACACAAAAGTGGAACAACCAGGAAATGTGAGACACTATGAAAAGATCAAACCTCCGCATCATAGGAATATAGGAAGGAGAAAAATCCCAAGAGAATGGTATTGTTCAGATCTTCAACAGAATAATAGATGAAAATTTCCCCAAACTAAAAAAAGACAAACCCGTACAAATACAAGAAGCACATAGAACTCCAAATAGACAACATCAGAAAAGAAACTCCCCATGCCATATCATAGTTAAAACGCTAGATGCACAAAACAAAGACAAAATTCTGAAACCCACAAGAGAAAAACAACAAGGCACATATAAGGGGAAACCCATCAGAATTACAGCTGACTTTTCAGTGCAACCTATGAAAGCAAGAAGAATGTGGACCAAAGTATTCCCAGTGCTAAATGATGATATATGCCAACCCAGGTTACTATACCCAGCAAAAATGTCAATTATAGTTGAAGGAGAGAGAAAAATCTTCCATGACATAAACAAGATGATAGCGTACATGTCTGGAAAACCAACCCTTCAGAGAATACTTGAAGCAATTCAAAGGACAGAGGAGAGGAGCAACTATCCCCAGGCACCTAGAAAGAAAAAGCATAACTGCAGAAGTAGAAACCTACACCAAAAATGCAAATGGATAATAAGGTGAAAGGAAGCAACACACATCTTTCAATTATAACCTTAACTATTAATGGACTAAACTCGGCAATCAAAAGACATACACCAGGAGAATGGATTAGGAAAAAGAACCCATCTATATGCTGTCTACAAGAAACCCATCTCACTCTCAAGGATAGGCACCAACTTAAGGTGAAAGGACGGAAAAAAAATATTCCAAGCAAATGGTACCAAAAAGAAAGCAGGAGTTGATATTTTAATATCAGACAAAATAGACTTCAAAGTAAAAGTAGTCAGAAGAGACAAGGGGGGCCATTACATCTTAATCAAAGGAACAAATAACCATGAAGATTTCACAATCATGAATATATATGCACCAAACTCTGGTGCACCAAACTTTATAAAGACAATTCTCCGGGACCTCAAGGCACAGAATAACCCCACCACACTCATAGTAGGGGACTTCAATACTACACTGAGCCCTTTGTACAGGTCAGTCAGACAAAGAATAAACAGAGAGACATCTGAACTGAACAATATGAGTCACCAAATGGACCTCACAGACATCTACCGAATATTGCACTTAAATACCAGAGAATACATTTTCTACTCAGCACCCCATGGAATATTCTCCAAAATCAAACACATACTGGTACACAGAAAAAAGCTCAACAAATAAAAAATATTGAAATGATTTCATGCATTCTATCAGACCACAGTGTAATAGAGTTCAATATCAACACCAGGATAAGCCCTAATATCTACAGGAACACATGGAGACTAAACTCCTGAATAATGAATGGGTCAAAGAAGAAATAAAGAAAGAAATGAAAGCATTCCTGGAACTAAACGACAATGACAATACAACACAACAAAACCTGTGGGATACCTTAAAAGCAGTCCTAAGAGGGAAGTTTATAGCACTGGGTGCCTACATTAAAAAACAACAACAACAACAACAACAGAAAGAGTACAAATAAATGATCTAACACTGCAGCTAAAAGCACTTGAGAGACAACAATAAATGAACCCTAAACAAAACAGAGAGAAAGAAATAACAAAAATCAGAGCAGAAATCAATGAAATAGAAACAAAGAAAACAATATAAAAAAATCAATGAATCCAAAAGTTGGTTCTTAGAAAGAATAAACAAGATAGACAGACCTCTAGCCCAGTTAACCAAAATAAAGAATTAACAACTCCAAATCAATATAATTTTTGATGAATTGGGAAATTTCACTTCATACTATGAATAGTTCCAGACAATCATATAGGAATACTTCAAAAACCTATACTCTACTAAGTTTGAAAACCTAAGAGAAATGGATGAATATATGAAATCCTGGGAATCACCAAAGCTTAACCAAGAAGAGATTGACAGCTTAAACACACCCATAATATATGAAGAATTTGAAAATGTAATAAGAAACCTCCCAACTAAAAAAAGCCCAGGCCCAGATGGTTTCACGGCAGAATTCTATAAAACATTTCAAAAAGACATACAACCATTATTACTCAAATTGTTTAGAAGGATACAAGCAGAGGGAAATCTCCCAAATTCCTTCTATGAAGCCAGCATCACTCTAATACCAAAACCAGGCAAAGATACAACCAAAAAAGAGAACTATAGACCCATCTCATTAATGAACACAGATACAAAAATTCTCAACAAAATACTTTCAAACCGCATACAGATCCACATCGAAAAGATCATCCATCATGACCAAGTTGGATTCATACCAGAGATGCAGGGATGGTTCAACATACAAAAAACTATAAATATCATAAAACACATAAATAGACTGAAAGCAAAACCACATGATCATCTCAATTGATGCAGAAAAAGCCTTTGACAAAATCCAGCATCCCTTCATGCTTAAAGTCCTAGAGGGAATTGGTTTGGAGGATCATTCCTCAATGTAATCAAAGCCATATACAAGAAACCCACAGCCAACATCATTGTAAATGGAGAAAAGTCAGAAGGATTCCCCTTAAAGGTAGGAAATCAGCAAGGCTGCCACCGTGGCCACTCTTCTTCAATATAGTATCTGAAACACTTGCTAGGGCAATAATGCAAGAAAAGAAAATTAAAGGAGTACTAATTGGAAAAGAGGAAGTCAAGCTATCCCATTTTGCAGATGATTTAAGGGATGTTAAAAATTCCACCAGAAAACTCCTAGACATGATTAAGAGTTTCAGTAAAGTGGTGGGATACAAAATTAACATAGAAAAATCATTAGCCTTTCTTTACACCAACAACAAGCAACTGAAGAAGGAATACAAGGAGACTTTCCCACTCACAAATAGCCTCAAAAACAATAAAATACCTAGGAACAAACCTAACCAAAGACACCAAAGATCTTTACAACAAAAATTTAAACCCCTGAAGAAGGAAATTGAAGAAGACATTAGTAGATGGAAAGACCTCCCATGCTCATGGATTGGAAAAATTAATATAGTAAAAATGTCCATTCTACCCAAATTAATATACAGACCTGTAGACCAATGGAACAAAACTGAAGATCTATACTTGAGCAGATATAATTTCAGCCA
Organism: Rhizomys pruinosus; assembly: GCA_009823505.1. Taxonomy (NCBI): domain Eukaryota; kingdom Metazoa; phylum Chordata; class Mammalia; order Rodentia; family Spalacidae; genus Rhizomys; species Rhizomys pruinosus. Next base: position 277,787 of record VZQC01004911.1, read on the forward strand.
TCTCATATTTGCAAGGGGCCCAAGAAGACTCAATGGAGGAAAGACAGCATCTTCAGCAAATGGTGTTGGCAAAACTAGATCATCACTTGTAGAAGAACACAGTTAAACCCCTACCTCTCATCCTACACAAAAATCAAGTCAAAATCTATCAAAGACTTCAATGTGAAACCCGAAACTCTGAGGGGATTGTGCTAGATAGCTTTAGTATCAACTTGACACACCTCGGTTAAGGGAGCCTCAATTGGGGAATTGGCTCCATTGGACTGGCCTATGGCCACGTCTGTAGAGTATTATCATGATTGTTGACCAATATGGGAGGGCCCAGCCCACTATGGGTGATGCCACCCCTGGGAAGATTGTTGTGTATGGTATAAGAAAGCAGGCTGGACATGGGCCAGAGAGCAAGCCAGTAAGCAGCATTCCTCCATGGTCTGTGCTCCAGCTCCTGCCTCCAGGTTCCTGCCCTGAGTTCCTATACTGGGCTTTCTCAGTGACCCAGAAGATGTGAGCCAAATAAACCCTTTCCTCCCCAAGTTGGAATTGATCAGTGTTTTGTCACAGCGATTGAAGACACACTATAACAGTGATAGAAGAAAAAGTTGGCAGTAGCCTACAAGACATAGGCATAGGAAAAGGCTTTCTAAATCAGACAGCAGCTGCACAGGAATAAGGTCGACAATTGACAATTGGAACCTCATTAAACTCAAAAGCTTCTGTATAGCAAAAGAAATAATCAAGGAAGTGAAGAGAAAACCCACAGAGTGGGAGGAAAGCTTCACCGCTGATACATCTGACAAAGCATTAACTTCCAGAATATATAAACTACTCAAAAAACAAAGAAGAAAGAAAAAAATGACTCATTCAAAAGATGGAGTAAAAAAAAGATGGAGTAAAGAGCTGAACAGAGACTTCACATGTGAGGAATTAGAGATGGCTGAGAAACATTTTAAACAATGTTCAATGTCACTAATAATTAAGGAAATGCAAATTAAAACCACTTTAAAATATCATCTCACTCCAACAAGACTGGCTATGTAGGATGAAGAAATAAATGATACCAAATGCTGGAGAGGTTGTGGGGAAAGGGGAACACTCATCCACTGCTGGTGGGAATGTAAACTCACAATAACTATGGAAAGCAGTGTGGAGAACCCTTAAAAGACTCAAAATGAGCTTGCCACCTGACTCAGTCATACCACTCCTGGGTATATACCCTGGGTATATAAGACTCATCCTACCATAGAGAAACATGCACAGCCATGCTTACTGCAGCTCTCTTCACAATAGTGAAGAGCTGGAACCAACCCAAGTGCCCCTCAACTAACGAGTGCATAGAGAAAATCCATCTACACAATGGAGTTCTATGCAGCAATAAAGAAAGAGGACATCATGAAATTTGCAGGTACATGGAGGGAACTAGAAGATACTATGTTAAGTGAAGTAATACAGTCCCAGAAAAACAAATGACAAATGTTATCCCTCATCTGTGGATGCTAGCACCAAGTACCTAGTTGTAAGGCAAACTGAGCAATGTTAATATTATATTCGTGATCTGAAAACAACTGTGCTCTTATATTGTGAATCTTTTAACAGGTTCTAGAATTAAGCTACCATTTATCTTCAGACTTTGGAATTTTTGGTATATGGGTGGAGGGTATGTATGCATAAAATCAAAAGAATGAGAAAAAAACTAGTTTGTCATGACATTGTATCTAACCACAGTATTTATTTTATGGGAGTGCTTCTTAGTATTTCTTAGACAAGGCTGCTTGAGCTTTTGTCCAAGCCTTTTTTAAAAATATTACACAGTAGTTATCAGGCTGGCCAGGTGTGGTGGCCCATGCCTTTAATCCTAGCACTTGGGAGGCAGAGGCAGGCGGATCTTTGTGAGCTCAAGGCCAACCTGGTCTACAGAGGGAGTTCCAGGATAGCTGGAGCTACAGGGAGACCCTGTCTCAAAAGAGCAAAAAAAAAAGTATCAGGCTGGTGTAACTTAGCCTTTGTAGATGCTTAATGACCATACTTAATGCCCATACCAATTTGGCTCAGGGACCTAAGGGATAACTTTGTTCCTTGCCCTCAGAGGTCAACTAAGTCCCAGGGGACTATGCATGGGGGCATCTCTTGAAATGTCCTGCAAATGTGTGTCACCAGTCTTCCTGTGCAGGGAGGTCTTGGAGATCCACTAATGGGACTTCAGCCAGTGTCCAGTCTATAAAGAGGAAAATCTGCTCATGTTTCAAAAAGTTAAGCCTGGTCTAGCAAGACCTGAGTCTGTCCTAGAGTGGATGGAACTGGTAAATGAAAACCAAAAGGAGCCAGTGGCTCCATCCCCCTCCAAAACCTGAGGACCAGATCCTCAACTGACCTTGAGAAAACAAAAATGTTGGTTAATCTGGGCTAACTGTGTGGCCTTAAATATCTAAAAGGAAAGTATAACCAGAAATAAATAATTAGTAAGGCTTGAGAAATTTTACTTCAGGTATAAAACTTGGGATCTTAGTTTAAAAAAAAACACTGTTGTTTTGCCTGTCTTCAATTCTTCTTACTGGCAAGTGCAGCTACCCTGTGGCTGCCTGCCACTGCTTTTGCCATCCTTCAAAGACATGAGACACAGCTTTTCAACCTTCCAATATGGAATAAAGACTCATGTCTCTCTGAGAATCCTGCAAACTTTCAGTGCCAGATGGGGATTGCTGAGACATCCAGCTTGTGGAATGAGCTACTACTGGGGTTTCAGCCTCTTCAGAGTATAGACTGCCATTGTTGGACTGCCCAGGCTGTATCAGAGAGACCAGTGCAGGAGGATCAAGACAGAACATGGTGCTTACTAAACCTCATTAGGTGAAAATGGGAAGGGAAGACCCCCGTGTGGAGCACAAGGGCAGGACTGATGGCTGTTTGGGCTTGCCAAGGAGGAGCCTTCAAACATGACATACTTCAGCCTAATAAAGAAAAACAATCATAAGCTGAAGATGCTAAAACCTATGATGTCATAATCTTGGTATATGTGGCATGCATACATACATATTTTGGAGTGGTGCAAAATGGAAGAAACAACAACAACAACAAGACTGGGTCAAAGAACTGACTGAAATGGTGAACTTCTGCTCGAAACAGTAAGCTTATGTATCGAAAATTTTGAAAGAGACTAAGCAAAACATGAAAAACATGTTTGTCAGAATGCATGAGCTCTGGTTGGGGGTGGGCAAGGAAGGGGAAATGGGTCTGGATTTGATTGGGAATTTTGTATGAAATGCACAAAGCTTCAATAAAAACTGGCTTTGGAAAAATAAAATAAAATACAACATTTCAACACTTGGGAGGCAAAAAAGGAAAGGAAAGAGGAAAAAGGAAAGGAAAGGAAAGGAAAGGAAAGGAAAGGAAAGGAAAGGAAAGGAAAGGAAAGGAAAGGAAAGGAAAGGAAAGGAAAGGAAAGGA
>VZQC01004911.1:293152-315385 GCA_009823505.1 Rhizomys pruinosus
CCCAAGCTACTCGCCCAGGTGGCTTCTGGGTATCCTGCCCAAAGGCGCAGCCGCCCTGGCCGCCGGACTCTCCGGACCCTCTGGCCCAGCGCCCGGGTCCTGCCCTCAATGCCCCAGCTCCCAAGCTACTTGCCCAGGTGGCTTCTGGGTATCCTGCCCAAAGGTGCAGCCACACTGGCCGCCGGACTCTCTGGACCCTCTGGCCCAGTGCCCGGGTCCCACCCTCAATACCCCAGCTCCCAAGCTACTTGCCCAGGTGGCTTCTCCTGAGTTTGGTTTCTAGCACCCATGGTGGGCAGCTCAGAAATTCTTGTAATTCCAGGTGCAGGGAATCTGACTCCCTCTTCTGGCCTCTGTGGGTATTGCACTCATGTACACATACATACAAACACACATAAATAAAAATGAATTTTTTATTTTTTAAAAAAGAGAATACATAATGACATTACACGTACTCAGGAATTTGCAGAATCCTCACATTCCTTTCTTGACCTGTGGAGCAAATACTTAAATTTTTATAATTTTTTATGTTTTATGCATATGAAGTTTTTGCTTGCATGTATATAAGTACACCATGTCATGCACTGCCACCATACACCAGAAGGGGGCATCAGATCCCCCGAAACTGATTTTTTTCTAAGAAATAGCTAGCATTTATGAAATATCTGCTAAATGAATGAATATAAAAGTTATAAATGATAAAAAGGGGAAAAGGAATAATTCAAGGACTAATTCTAACATTTCACTGTAGACATGGACAACAACTGAATGGTTATTTTCAATTTAAACAGGAATTGAGTACACTTTTTTTTTTATCCATCCTGGAGGCGGGTCCTTTACTCTCTGATCCATCCTAGAGACGGGTCCTTTACTCTCTGATCCATCCTGAAACTAGGTCCTTTACTCTCTGATCCATCCTGGAGGAGGGTCCTTTACTCTCTAGCCATCCTGGAGGCAGGTCCTTTACTCTCTGATCCATCCTGGAGCCAGGTCTTTTACTCTCTGCTCCATTCTAGAGGTGGGTTCTTTACTCTCTGATCCATCCTAGAGGTTTGTCCTTTACTCTCTGATCCATCCTGGAACCAGGTCTTTTTCAGAACTGATGTTATAAGCAATTGTGAGCTGTTCAGTGTGGGTGCTGAGAACTAAACCCAATTTCTCTGCAAGAGCAAACAGTGCTTTTAACGACTGAGCCATTGCTCCAGCCCAGGAACAATAACTTTTGTGGTAAGAAAAAGTCAAGTGGAAACCAGTTAAACTGCCTCTACCTATGAAAGCAGTGAACCCAAAGCAATGCCTCATTATTGGAGAGGTTACAGAGATTGGCATCATTTTCATAGACATAAAAGATGCAAGCACAACAATTCCCACCACTTCTGCACTCAACTCTCCTCTTTGGCTTGTGAAGAAAATAAACGGATCTTGAAGAGTGTCGTAGTTTGTCTTCCATTGCTGTGACAAAACACTCTGACCAACACCAACTTGGGGAGGAAAGGGTTTATTCAGCTTACATCTCCCAGGTCACAGATCATCACTTAGGGAGTTCAAGGCAGGAACTCAGGGCAGGAACCTGGAGGCAGGAGCTGAAGCACAGGCCATGGAGGAGTGATGTTCACTGGCTTGCTCTCTACTGGCTTGCTCAGCCTGCCTTCTTATACTGTCACTGCTCAACAATCAAGACAATACACCACAGATGTGGCCACAGGCCAATCCAATGGAGCCAATTCCCCAACCGAGGCTCCCTCAACCCAGGTGTGTCAAGTTGACACCAAAGCTATCCAGCACAATTGACCCCTTGTCAACTTGACACACAAACACATCACTATTAAACCACCATTCCAGTTCTTATCCCCAAAGTATGATGTTAACACTAATCACAACCTAAGACAGTACATCCTTAAAAGCCCCACAGTCCTTAAAATGTCCAAACACTTAAAAGTCCAGTCTATTAAAAGTCTCTTAACTGTGGGCTGCTGTAAAATCCAAAACAAGTACTGTCTTATTTCAAAGGGAAGAATCAGGCACTCTCAAACAAAACCTAAGTCCAGCAAGTAGCTCAAGGCTGGACACCTGGGATTCACTCACGATCTTCTGGGCTCCAAAGGGTCTCGGCAGCTCCCCCTCTCCGACTCTGCCGTCCGTGGCACACTCATCTCGCAGGCCCAGGCCGACTCCATTCTACACCTACCGCTGCTCTTGGTGGTCGTCCCAGGGTACCGGCATCTCCAAAAAGCTGGGGTCGCTACTGAAACTGAGGCAGCACCTTCACCAATGGTCTCTTCTGACCTCTCCTGGTGCAAAGCCTCAGCTTCTCTCCATGACCCCTGCAATCCTGGGGTCTTCACAGCAACCGAGGTGCACTTCCACCAATGGTCTTTCCTGACCTCTCACAGTGCCAAGCCTCGGCTGCTCTCTGTGACCCCCTCAAATTTCAACACCGGAACCATATAGGAGACTCTTACACGTTACCAAGTCCGGCTTCTGGCTCGAGATGGAGGCTCAGGCCCTTTCTGGGTCACAGCTTCTGTGTGCTGACCTTGAAGATATTCTCCCCAGAAGATTTCACCTCAGTGATGCTGGTCTCTTGTTACTTACAGCTGATTTTTCAGCCCCAGCTAACCAGCATCAATTGCCCCAGTACCACAAAAGTTTCACTTCAGGTTCTGGTCTCTTGTTACTTACAGCTGATTCTCCACAGCCCCAGCTGACCAGAACCCACAGATTACACAGTCCTGATGATCTCTGCTCTCCTTTGAAACTAGAAACTTCACAAGCCAGGCCTCCATCTTCTACAACTCCTTCAGCAAAACTGCTCCAAGCTCCACAGCAACAATCTTTAGGCATTCAATGATCTTCCCAGCCCAAAGTTCCAAATGCCTCCACAATCCTTCCCCCAAACACCAAGGTCAGGTCTGTCACAGCAATACCCCACGCCTCTGGTACCAATTTCTGTCGTAGTTTGTCTTCCATTGCTGTGACAAAACACTCTGACCAACACCAACTTGGGGAGGAAAGGGTTTATTCAGCTTACGTCTCCCAGGTCACAGATCATCACTTAGGGAGTTCAAGGCAGGAACTCAGGGCAGGAACCTGGAGGCAGGAGCTGAAGCATAGGCCATGGAGGAGTGATGTTCACTGGCTTGCTCTCTACTGGCTTGCTCAGCCTGCCTTCTTATACTGTCACTGCTCAACAGTCAAGACAATACACCACAGATGTGGCCACAGGCCAATCCAATGGAGCCAATTCCCCAACTGAGGCTCCCTCAACCCAGGTGTGTCAAGTTGACACCAAAGCTATCCAGCACAAAGAGTGACAGTGATCTATCATAAGTGTAACCAGGTGACGATACCAACTTCGATTGCTCTGCAGATGCAGTTTCTTTGATCGAATAAACCCACCCCCTGGTTTCTTGTATCCAACTTTTGATCTGGCCAATATCTTTTCTTCCGTGAATGTCTATAAGGCTCTGAGAAGTCATTTGCCTTCAACTAGAAAATCCAATACAGTCACTGTTCTACTACAGGTATGAGTCATCTCTCCAGCCTATGTTATAATTTCGTTTTCAAGAATCTTGATTGTCTTTCCCATCTATAATGTATCATCACGTCAGTCTATTACATTAATGACAGTATGCTTGTTGGACATAATGAGCAAGATGTAGCAACTACTCTAAAACGTGTTGGTGGATGTTCTCATGTTGGAGGGTAGGAAATAAATCTAAAGAAAATTCAGCAGTCTTCTATCTCCAGAAAATTGCTAGAGGTCTGCTAAATGAAGCAAGTTGAGACATTCCTTGTAAGATGAAAGGTGAGTTATTGTACTCCCTCCAAAAAACAGTAAAGAGGAATGATGTTTTCTGGACCTTTTTAGGTTTTATAAGCAATATCTTCATCACATGGACTTGTTACTCCAGTCCATTTACTGATAACCAATGAAGCTATTCTTTCACTTGGGCAGCTTGATCCAGCATATACAATGGTACTTGTGAACAGTTTGTAGAATATTGGAAGATGTTCAATGCCTTTGGCAGGCCATTTAGATTTTTGAGAGCAGAGGCATGTCTTCTTACATAAATTGTTTTCCTTTGAAAAATAATGCCTTGCCTTCTACATTCAAATAGGCCTTTGTAGAGTTTGGATGCTTAACCATACACCATCCTTTTATCTTTGTTCCTAAGCTGCCCATCATGAATTGGGTATTAACTACTCCACAAACACCTAAAGATCAGCGCACAGCATTCTATCATCAAATTGAAGGGGCATATATGTGAATAGCAAAATCAAGTCCTGAAGGTACAGTTGAGTCATATGCAAAAAAATGCTACACTGTCTTCTCTCTCCCAGAGCACATCTGTGGCTTCATGGGATATTCCATACTGCATTAGTTACTTTTTTCTTTTTTGGTCTTTCCAAGACAGGGTCTCCCTGTAGCCCCAGCTGTCCTGGAACTCACTTTGTAGACCAGCTGGCCTTGAACTCACAAAGATCCACTTGCCTCTGCCTCCCAAAGTTACTTTTTTCATTGCTGGGACAAGACACATGTCAAAAGCAACTTAAAGAAAGGAGGATTTCTTTTGGCTCAGATTTTGAAGGTAAAATCGTGATAGCTAAGGTCAGGCAGTGACAGCATCTCTACCTGTGGTGGCTGGAGCTTGAGGCAGCTGGTCACATTGTACCCACAGTCAGAAAACAGAGGGAGATGCATACCGGTGCTCCAGTCACTTTTTCCATTTCATTCATTCAGAGACCAAGTGCAAAGAATGCTGCTACCTCCATTCAGGATGGTCTGCTCTCCTCAGTTAAAACTGGATGGAAATTCCCTCCTAAGTATGCCCAGACGTTGATTTCCTAGGTGATTCTAAATGCAGTCTAGTTGATAGTGAACATTAACCACAAATCTATCCCTTGTCAACTTGACGCCCAAAAGCATGGCTTCCAAATTTCACATGCCCCCCTTTAAGTTCATAGCCATCTCATAATGCAACATCCATTTGTTCCAACTTCAAGAGTCCCCATAGTCTAAGTGACCCAATACCATTCAAAAATGAAAGTCTCTCCTGAGCATTAAGTCAATTTCTTTCTTTTTAATTTTTATTTATTTATTTATTTATTTATTTATTTATGTGTATGAATGTACTGTCTGCATGTAGGTTGGTGCACCCGTGTCATGCAATGCCACGGAGGTCAGAAGAGGGCATTGGATTCCCCTGAACTGGAGTTAAAGACGGTGCTCAGCCGCCATGTGGGTGCTGGGAATCGAACCTGGGTCCTCTGCAAGAGCAGTCAACGATATTAACTGCTGAGCCATCTCTCCAGCTCCCTAAGTCAATTTCTTAACTGTGAGCCTTGTAAAAGCAAAAGACAAGCAACTTCCAGTATCCAATACACAGAGTAAATATTCCTATTCAAAAACAAGGAACATGTGCACAGCAAGGCAAAAGCAAAACCAGAACCCAACAGGGAAAACACCATACGCTACGGCTCCATGGTGTGAACTGGAGCTCTTGGTGGTATCATCTGAGCTTCAATGTATTTCAGAAGCCCACATCTCCACATCTGTGCACAGTACACATAGCCTCTCTCTTGGGCCAGAATGACTCTGTGCCTGGAGATTTCCTCAGTAGATATTTGACCATCCTGATATCTTCAGATTTTTAAAATATCTACTGACATTTAGGCTTCACCTTCTCAGCTTCCTGCAATGATCTTTCAGGTCAGTGTCCTCTTGAAAGGAATTCAACTCCTGAAACAAATCACCTACCCTAGTGGCTTTCTGGAACCTTGGGCTCACTCTCTTTCTCTCTCTCCCTCTCCCTCTCCCTCTCCTTCCTGTCCGTCTCCTTCTCCCTGTCCCTCTCCCTCCCCCCCTCCCTTGCTGAATAGGAATAGTAAGCAATAACCATACCCTAGCCTAAATTCTGTTCTGTTTTGAAATTTCCTCCAACAAAGAATAAGTCCATTATTATAAAACTCAGCCTCACTCAAGTTTTCAGGACACAGTCAGAATGAAGCCAGATCTTTTTTTCTTAAATTTTTATTTTATTTATTATTTTTATTTTATGGGTATGAGTGGTTTGCACCATGTGCATGCAATGCCCGAAGATGCCAGAAGAGGGTGTCAGATCTCCTGGAACTGGAGCTACAGATGGTTGTTAGCCACTATGTGTGTGCTAGAAATCAAGCCCAGATCCTCTGGATGAGCAACAAGTGCTCTTAACAGCTTAGCCATCTCTCCAGCCCCAAGAATGAAGCCAGATTCATGATGGAATATAACCTAAATGGCCCAGTGCCCTTGCTCCCCCTGAAACCTCATGAGAGAGTTCTCCATTGTCATTCCGTATTTCTCTCAACCTTCTGGTCTTCCAAATTCTCAGCAGAATGCCCCTTTAAGCTCAGCTTGTAGCATTCTAGGGCTTCTCTAGCCTGTAACTCCAAATTTCCACACTACTCCTGAAAACCAGTTCCAAAGGCCTACAAACCACATGGCCAGGTTTATCACGGCAGTGACCCCACTCCTTGGCACCAGTTTCTATATTAGTTACTTGTCTTACCGCTGGGACAAAATACCTAACAAAAGCAACTTGTATCAAGAAAGGTATATTTTGGTTCACAGTCCATAGTAAAGGAGATGTAGTAGTGAAAGTAGCTCTACAATGGCAGCCAGGAGTGTGAGGCAGCCAGTCTACTGCATCCACCATCAAGAAACAGAAAGTCATGAATTATATTATTCAACTTGCTTTCTCCTTTTTATCCCATTCAGGACCCTGACCCATGAAATGATGTTGCCTACATTCAGGGAGGATAAGATCATTCATTTGATGGATACCGGTTAGCTTCTCCCCAGCTACCTCATGGCATTGCTTAGTTGTCTTATGAGCAAAGTGGCCCTGGTGGCATGGATAGAAATTGATCTGATCTATTTCTGTTACTTCAGCAGAGTATCTGAGACTGGGTGCTTTGTAAAGAAAAGAAGTTTATTATTTACCTCACAGTTCTACTGGATGAAAGTGCAAGATTGAGAAGTTGCACCTGCTTGGATTTCTGGTGAGGGCCAGGCATGAGTGAAAAGAAGGGCAAGCAGTATGTTCAAAGAGATGGGATAAAGGAGACCAAATACTAAGTAACAAAACCCACACTCATTAGAAGTAATCCAACCTCAGAAGAAGTGTAGTAACTCCCCTTAAACACTGCTGTATCGGCAACTAAGTTTCAACACGACGTTTGTGAGAGAGAAACCATATTCAAACCACAGCAGTGGTTATACATGGGTTTAGCAACATGAAGTTTCACTCATCAAGACTGATTTGGGCCACAGTAACTGTTGAATGGCAAATCTTCATCAGTAGAGACCAAACACTGAGTTCCTAATATATCATTCCCCATAGTGATCAGCCAATTACCTATGGCAATTGATTACATTAGATCACTTCCTAATGAAATATACATTCTAGACATGGATTTGTCTTCTCTATGTGCCGTGCACTTTCCAAAACTCCTATCTTTGCATTTACAGAATTTCATGCCTACCATTACAGTAGTTCACATAGCACTGCTTCTAAGCAACGCACCTGACCTTAGAAGAAATCCATCAATGGACCCGTGTTCTTGGGATTTACTGATATCATTATGTTCAGAAAATGTTGGAATGGCCATTTCAAGATTCTGCTCAGTGGATGGCAACACCTTGCTGGATTGGGGTAAAGTTTTCTATAAGGCTACAAATCCTCTGATTTAGCAGTATTTGATATGTTGTACATTCATTTCCTCTTATAAGAAGGATCAAAGGTGGAAATTGGTGTTTTACTATTCATTATTGCTCTTGAAGGCTCATTACCCCAAATGTTCCTCTTTATTTCCCAATTTTATCCCCTTTTGGCCTAGAGGTCTTGGCTACAAATATACCATTTAATTGGATGTTAAAATAGTCATCTAGAGCCAGTGAAATGGATAAGCAGATTAAAATACTTGTTATGCAAACTTGACAACCTAAGTTTGGAGCCCACAATAATAAAAAAATTAAAAATCTGGATAGAGTGGTGCCCATCTATAATCCCAGATCTCCTACGGGGAGATGGGAAGTGGGAACAGGAGGATCATCTGGAAGCTAGAGTGTCAGAAAATCTAGCATATGCAGCATGGCACAAACAATAAGAAAGACCCTGCCCTCAACAAGGTGTAAAGACAGAACCAACCTGCAAAATTGTCCTCTGACCTACACATGCACACTGTGGTACTTACCCATCTGCGTGCATACACACACATCATACATACATACATACATACATACACCAATAATAAATTTTTAAGTTATATGTTGTCTAGGGGTGGAGAGCTGGCTCAGTGGTCGAGAGCAATGGCTATTCTTGAAGAGGACCAGAGTTTGGCTCCCAGCACCTACATAGCAGCTAACAATTGTCTAAAACTCCAGTAGTGGGGCTGGAGAGATGGCCTAGAGGTTAAGAGCACCGACTGCTCTTACAGAGGAGCCGGGTTCAATCCCCAGCACCCACATGGCGGCTGAGAACCGTCTGTAACTCCAATTCCAGGAGAACTCCAGTTCCAGGGGAATCCAATGCCCTCTTCTGACCTCCGCAGCATTGCACGACATGGGTGCACAGACTTGCATGCAGACAGTACATTCATACACATAGAGAAATAAATAAAATTTAAAAATAAAATAAAACTCCAGTAGTTCTAAGGGATCTGACAGTTTCTTCTGGCCTCCATGAGCACTGCATACACATGATGCACTTACATACACGCAGGCAAAATACCCATATACATAAAATAAAATTTAAAACACATAAAAAATGTTAACCAACTAGTTTGGGCTTCTCGTATCTCTAAGTCAACAGGCTAAGAAGGAAGTTCCAATGTTGGATGGGGAGGTTCGTCCTGATTAAAGAGAAACTTATACTGCTATTCTGCAGTGAGAGTCAGGAATAGTGCCTGAAAGATGAGTTATTCTTTAGAACACTTCTTCTTTCCACTTCCTGGGACTAAGGTCAATGGAAGAATAAAACAATCTCATCTAGGAAGGACTTCTTATTTGAAATAACTCCAGGAATGAAGGTTTAGGTCATCCCACCAAGAAAAGAATCATGTCCAGCAGGGATACTTGCTGAACACAAAAGGAATATTGAATAGTGGGTAGGATATAGTGACAAATGCCACCTGTGACTGAGTGACCACTTCCGGAAATGACGACTGCCATGAGTATTATGAGTATATTTATGGGACTCAGTCTGTCTTTGAGTCTGCTGTTTTCTTTCCTCTCTTAGACCCTCATCATGTAACATAACATATATTTACTTTGTAGGAATATTTTAGCATTTTTTTTTAATAATTTACTTTTGCTCTTTTTGAGACAGGGTCTCCCTGTAGCCCCAGCTGTCCTGGAACTCACTAGGTAACCATGCTGGCCTTGAACTCCCAGAGATCCACCTGCCTCTGCCTCTTGAATGCTGGGATTAAAGGTGTGTGCCATCACACCCAGCACCATTGCTTTTCTGCATCATACTATTTAAATCATAGGCTATTAAGAAAAATAAATATCAAAAAAAAAAAAAGAAAGAGCCGGGCGTGGTGGCTCATGCCTTTAATCCCAGCACTCAGGAGGCAGAGGGGGGGGGCAGAGGCAGGCAGATCCCTGTGAGTTCAATGCCAGCCTGGTCTACAGAGCCAGCTCCAGGCCATCTGGGACTAAAGGGAAACCCTGTCTAAAAAAGACCAAAAAAAAAAAAAAAAAAAAAAAAGGAAAAAGAAATATCAATGATTTTACCTCCTCTTCTTGTCAAGGAGTTAACCATGTTTCAATTGAGCACATTATACTTTTGCTATATTAAGTGAAATTATGACTGGTTATTGCCTTTATTTAGAGACTATTATTTAATAGGATGCATATGGATATCATTATGACAAAGAATAGATTTTTGTGGGCGTTTTTTTAGAATAGATTTTTGAAGGTTAGTTTTATTTATTTTTTATTTTGTAGGGGTCTTTTTGAGACAGGGTCTCCCTGTAGTTCCAGATGGCCTAGAACTCACTATGTAGACCAGGTTGGCCTTGAACTCACAGAGATCTACCTGCCTCTATCTCCTGAGTGCTGGAGTTAAAGGTTTGGCCTTGAATGTTTAATTTTGTGGACTTGATTACATCATGGGATTTCCAGATTAAACATCATTTCTGGATGTGTCCATGAGCATAGGTCCATGTGAAGTTGGCATTTGAATTGGTGGACTTAGTAACTAGGCTTCTCAATATTCATGGGTTCTAAATAGAACAAAAAATTAGAGGAATGAGGAATTCACCGTTTCCTTCTGGCTTTCCTGCTTGAGTTGGCCACTGGTATTTTCCTTCTACTGTACTAAGATTACTACTGATTTTTAGGCATTAGGATTCAGACTGGAATTATTTCATTGTCATTATTAGATGTGGGTATCAAACTTAAAAATGGCAGTTTGATGGAGGCATCTCTTGAAATGTCCTGCAAATGTGGGTCACCAGTCTTCTTGTTCAGGGAGGTCTTGGAGAGCCACTAATGGGACTTCAGTCAGTGTCTAGTCTATAAAGAGGAAAGTCTGTTCATGCTTCAGAAAAGGAAGCCTGGTCTACCAAGACCTGATTTTGTCATCGAGTGGATGGAACTGGTAAATGAAATGCTGAAAGGAGCAAGGGACTCTCACCCTCCTCCCCCAAAAAAACTCTGAGAGACCCCTGAGGACCAGATCCTCAACCGACTTTGAGAAAACAAAAACCTTGGTTAATCTGGGCTAACTGTGTGGCCTTAAGCATCCAAAAGGAAAGTACAACCAGAAATAAATAATCAGTAAGACCAGAGAAACTTTACTGAAGACATAAAATTTGAGATCTTAGTAAAAAGACAAAACAAAAAAAGAGAGAATACTGTTGTTTGGCCTGTCTTCAATTCTTACTGGCAAGCGCATCTACTCTGTGGCTGCCACTGCTTTTGGCACTCCTCAAAGACATGAGACACAGCTTTTTAACCTTCNACCATTTGCTGAAGTTGCTATCCTTCCTCCATTGAGGTCTTTTTGCCCCTTTGTCAAATATGAGGTGGCTGAAATTGTATGAGCTCAAGTTTGGATCTTCAATTTTCTTCCATTGGTCAACAAGTCTGTTTTTGTGCCAGTACCAGGCTGTCTTTATGACTGTGGCCCTGTAATATAGCTTGAAGTCTGATAGAGCAATCCCCCCTGTATTGCATTTTTCAATCAGGGATGCTTTAGCTATTTGGGATCTTTTATTTTTCCATATGAATTTAAGGATTTTTTCCCAAGTCTTTGAAGAAGCTCATGGGGATTTTGATTGGGCTTGCATTGAATCTGTATATCAACTTGGGTAAAATGGACATTTTTACTATATTAATTTTTCCAATCCATGAGGATGGGTGGTCTTTCCATCTTTTGATGTAATTTTCAATCTCCTCTTTCAGAGGTTTAAAATTTGTGTTGTACAAAAGAACTGGAGAAAAACTCTGGAAAGACTCAGAAAAAGATGCAGAACATGTATGGCAGAGTACAGGGACTCGGGTGGGGAGGGAGGCATGGAAAGGGAAGCAACTCTAGATTTGATTGAGAAATGATGTATGACATATGGAAAAAGTTTAATAACAATAAAAAATGGCAGCTTGTTGGACCTCTAAGCATATATGATCATAAGAGTGAGCCAATTCTTTATAACATATCTTCTGAAATACATGAATAAATACACAGACACAGACACAGACACAGACACACACACACACACACACACACACACTTTATTGGCTCATTTCTTGGGAAAGCACTGGCTGATATAGTTCTTCTAAATTATTTTTTAATTTTTAGACATTTATTTATTAATTTTGTGGATGAGTGCACACATGACCCAGTGTGTGTGTGGAAGTCAGAGGACAACTGGCAAGAGTCCATTCACTCCTTCTGCCATATGAGTCTCAGGGACTGACCTCAGGTCGTCAGGCTTGGCAGCAAGTACTTTTACCTACTAAACCATCTTGCCAGCCTTGTCCATTTCTTCTAGGTTATCGGTTTTGTTGGTGTTAAAACCTAGACCAGGGCTGGAGAGATGGCACAGCAGTTAACAGCATTGGCTGTTCTTGAAGAAGACCCGGGTTTGAATCCTAGCACTCATGTGGCATATAACAACTGTCCATAATTCCAATCCAGAGGATCTGATGCTCTCCTCTGTCCTCTGTGGACAATGCATGACATGGGTGCACTTACATACATGCAGGCAATACACTCACACATATAAAATAAAAATAAATTTAAAAATTTAAAGAACTCAGACTAGACACTGGCCAGATCACACCTATAAGCACCTGTGTCTCTCTCCCCCCCTCAGAGCTAATTCTTTGTACTTGCACCAAGCTAACAGACTCCAAGTCTATCAGACATTACTTGTGGCATGTCCATATGATGGATACATATTAGCTAAATGGGCCCTGAAAGATTTTGGGTTTAGGATTCAAGGGAGACACTAAGATGGATTTCTTCTTCTTCTTCTTCTTCTTCTTCTTCTTCTTCTTCTTCTTCTTCTTCTTCTTCTTCTTCTTCTTCTTCTTCTTCTTCTTCTTCTTTCGTTCTTTCTTCGTCTTCTCCTTCTTCTTCCTTCTTCTTCTTCTTCTTCTTCTTCTTCTTCTTCTTCTTCTTCTTCTTCTTCTTCTTCCTCCTCCTCCTCCTCCTCCTCCTCCTCCTCCTCCTCTTGAGACAGGGTCTCCCTATAGCCCCAGCTGTCCTGTAACTCAATATGTAGACCAGGCTGGCCTTGAACTCACAGAGATCTGCCTGCCTCTACCTCCCAAGTGCTGGATTAAAGGTGCGTGCCACCACACCTGGCCCAAGATGGCTTTTAGCGGCCATGTGGGTGCTGGGAATCGAACCTGGGTCCTCTGCAAAAGTAGTCAGTGCTCTTAACCACTGAGCCTGCTATCCAGCCCCCAGGAATGTACTTTTTTTTGTCGTTTCGAGACAGGGTCTCTCTGTAGCCCCAGCTGTCCTGGAACTCGCTCTGTAGACCAGGCTGCCCTTGAACTCACAAAGATCCACCTGCCTCTGCCTCCCAAGTGCTAGGATTAAAGGTGTGCACCACCACACCCGGCAACCTGGGATGTACTTTTATAAGAGATTTATTTCAAGAGATAGTAACACCATAGGCAGACAGACAGATCACAGACAGACAGCAGCATGGTAGGAGTTTTGAGGAGGGTTCAACCCCATGCAGCAATGTGGTAGTTTCTTCTTAAAGTTTGCGTAGGAAAAGGAGTGAGAAAGAAATTGAAATTTTTCCTTTTTGCCTCACAGTTGGGCATTGCTAGGGGTAACCAGTAGTCAGTTAAAGAATGTTAGGTGGTTGATAAACATCTTTCCTGGCTGACCATTGCTTGGGGTCAACAGGGCAGGGAAGGCAAGAATCTAGAGAAACAAATTATTTCAGTTCTAAAAACCAAATTACTACTTACTGAAATTGTCCCAGCTCAATCAGCATGGGTTGGCCCTGGCTAATGGGCCACTCCTTCCACTGCCCCATGTCCTCAGTGTCACAAATTCCTTCCTCAAAATGCAAGATCCTATGCCCTCTCCCTGAGGCCTGGGATTCAGGGACAGCCTGACAATAAGCAGATCCTATGCACTAGCTATTGACCACATGACATGAAACCTCCTCCCTTCTGAAATCTGTAAGAATGAGCCCGTACTCTACCACTGGGCCTGAGCTTTCTGCTGTCTATCAATGGTACTGACATCTATTTTAATAAATCTCTTACCCCCAAAGATAATCCACATCAGCCTCCCCCTTGAATTCTAAACCCTGTATCTTTTAGTTGTATATATAATTATTTCAAGTATCTTACCATGTTATCCCTGCAACATTAGTTGCAATGTCCTTCTTTCTCTCTTATTCTCCCCAACATTTTATCAATTTTGTTTATATTTTCAAATAACAAAATCTTAGTTTCATTTATTTCTTTCTATTTTCTATTCCCCCCTCCTGTCTTGTTTTTCTGAGACAGTCTTACAATGGATCATTTCCTTCTGCTATAATCTTTATTTTTTTCTATGCTTAGTTTCTGGCTCCTTTTGCTACTTCCTCTAGGTGTTATGTTTGGTTGTTGATTTGAGACCTTTCTTTTATTTATATGTGTGCTTGTTTGTATATGTTCCAGGTGCTGAGGTACCCTTGGAAGACAGAAGTCAGCATCAGATGCCCTGGGACTGGGGTTACAGGCAGTTAGGAACCACCCAATATGATGATTACTAGAAATCAAACCTGGGTTTTCTGCAAGAGCACCAAGTGCTCTGATCATTGAGCCATCTCTCCAGCCACTTTCTTGTTTGATTGTTGAAGCGTGTGTTTGTGTGTGTGTGCGCACACACACTTGTATACACAAACCCATGCCACATCAAGTGTGTGGAGGTCATTGGACAATGTCAGATGTAGGTCCTTACCTTCTATCTTGTTTTGACATAGGGTCCCTTGTTCTTCACTGGGGTATACACTAAACTAGCTAGCCTATCAGCTTCTATGGATTCTCCTACCTCTAATTCCTCATCTCACTATAAGAGTGCTGGGATTACAGATGCTCCTGACTATATCTGGCTTGGTACAGGTTCTGGAAATCCAACTCAGGTCCTCACGTTTTCACAGCAAGACCTTTACTGGATCATCGCTTCAGCCTGAGATCTTCCATATAACGTAGCTATTTACTGCTAGAAATTTCCGGTTTTGCTGGCTGTGGTGGCACAAGACTTTAATCCCAACACTTGAGAGGCAGAGGCAGGTGGATCTCTGCGAGATCAAGGCCAACCTAGTCCACATAGTGAGTTCCAGGCCAGCTGGGGCTGCAGGGAAGACAGTCTCTCAAACAAAACAAAACAAAACAAAACAAAACCTCTGTCTTAATATTGGTTTTGTCCATCCTGTAGGATTTGGTATGTTTTTATTTCCTTATCATTTGTCTCAAGGTATTGTTAATTAATCTTTTGTTTTTTATTTGACCCATTGATTATTTAGGAATATATTGCTTACTTTCTACGTGTCTATGACTTTTCCAATTTTCCTCCTTGTTGACTGATTTCTAGTTATAGGTGGTATGAATTCAGTCTTTTTCAAATCAGTTAATATTTGCTTCTCAGCCTTAACATAGGAACCATTCTGGAGAATAATTTATGTGTACTTGAGAAGAATGTGTATTCTGCTGCTATTGGATGGAATGTGCTATGGATATCTGCTTGATCCATTTGGTCTGAAGTATATATCAAGTCCAATATTGCCTTATCGATTTTCTGTCTGGAAGATCTATCCATTGTTGAAAGGGCAATATCAAAGTCTCCTCTTATTACTGCATAGCTGTCAATTTCTCTCCTCGGTCTTACCAATATTTGTTTTATATATGTAGATGCTATTATGTTGTATTTAGGGCTATTATAAAAAGGCTTTTTTCATTACAAAATGCCTATCTTTGTCTCTTGTGATACTTTCTGAACGAGAGCTCACTTTGTCTAAATACTGTCACTTAAGCTCTACTTTGGTTTTTTATTACTTATATATTCAATCACTTCACATCTTGTGATTGGAGAATTTAATTCACTTACACTAAAGGTAATTATGAAGAGCTTACTATTGTGAATGTTCATTGTTTTCCATGCTTTTTATACAGCCTTTGTGTCCTTTTATCCTCTTGTGATGTGATGATCTTCTGTAGTTCTAGCTGTGATTCCTTTATTTTTACCATTTGTGTATCTACCCATGTTTTTTTCCTTTCTTATCATCATGAGGTTTACATAAATATCACATAGATATTTTACATGCGTAACTTTGGTCACACTGAAAAATAATTTTAAAAACACTTCCTACTCTTTTATTCCCACAATTTTTGATGTCATAATTCAACTCTATTTTTGCTTAGTTTTGTTCTTGTTTTTTGAGACAAGGTCTCCCTGTAGCCCCAGCTGGCCTGGAACTCACTATGTAGACCAGGCTGGCCTCAGTCTCAAAGAGATCTGCCTTCCTCCACTTCCTGAGTGCGGGATTAAAGGTGTGTGCCACCACACCAGAGTTTATATCTATTTTATACTGTACATCCACTAACAAATTATAACTATGCATCATAGAAGAATACATAGCAATATATTGTACCAATATATAATTGAGATTGAATTTCAAGATCCTGTAAGACAAGTTTTAATAACTCCTCTACCAATTTAGCAATACCTTCAGAAACTTGGGTAATCCATTTTGCCTAACCTCTTTTATTTTTGGCTGAAAGCACGTTTTTGGTTCTATGTTTGAACCAAAGGTTATCAGATACATAGGCTTCTCTAGAAAGAAGTTTTCATCTTTAGCCAGGCCATTGACATGTGCCAAGGAGCTGATCATGTCTTTTGGCAAGAAACTGAATCTCCTTTATAGAAATTTCTGCTTTATGAGAGAATATAAATGCAGTATCAGTTTAGTCAAATGCTCTGGTGTCTGACTTTAATTCCCATAGACTTGTGATTATGGAATTTATTTTTACACTGAAATGAGAGAATATGAGTACTTAGGTTTCTGCGAAATGATTTTTGTCAACAATTTTGCCAGTCAGTGAAAAATCATTACTCCATTTATTTGCTGTGAGTGCTGATGGACTTCCTGTCAGTTCAGTAATAACTGTCTCATCTTGCTGTCTGACACAATCCTGTGTATGGTAGACTATGAAGAAATCTGTGCTATGTGAATGAATGGTGCATTTTTTTGTGTTTTTTTTCATGAGTGGTAGAGATTCATAAACAAATACTTTATATCATGATTTAGTCACCAAGAAATTAATTCTATCATCACTTAAATGACATGCCCAATACCAGGAAGCAGATGAGCAGTTGGCATGGTGGAATTAGTGTAGACTGTCTTTGTTCCTAGCCAAGGACAGGGACCTAGGAGTCTGGACTCTCCAACCAGGCTCTTATGGGTGGAAAAAGGGAATACATTAATCCTGACAAACCAATTTAAGAAATGCCTTGGTGGGCTGGAGAGATAGCCTAGCGGTTAAGAGCACCGACTGCTCTTGCAGAGGACCCAGGTTCGATCCTCAGCACCCATGTGGCAGCTGAGAACCGTCTTTAACTCCAGTTCCAGGGGAATCTGAGACCCTCTTCTGACCTCCATGGCATTGCACGACACGGGTGCACAAACCTACATGCAGACAGTACATTCATACACATACAAAAATAAAATAAAACTGTTTAAAATTTCATATTCTATATAAAACGTTCAGGTTGTATAATTTTTGGTCATGAACTCGTCATGAATGAATTTCTCACTGGGAATCCTTGGGAACCTGGTTTGAGGGTTGAGCTTGGAGCCACCTACTTTTACCAGCAGCTCTAATTCTCCCACAGGGACTCATTTTTGCATCACTGCCTGGGCCAGAGTCCCAAATGCTGTAAGTGGTGCAGATGTGACCTGAGATTGGCTACATGCTGCTGGGGAGCTTCGTTTGGTCTCCCTGGACAGGCAGCATACTTTTTCTACTCTGGACTATTTCCTCTTTGCCACATTCAGACTCCAGACCCTGCATTAGAAAGACCAGGGAAGATTTTCTGACAACACACTAGTCAGGTTTCTNCTTCTGCTCTAATCTTTCTTTTTTTCTACTGCTTAGTCTCTGGCTCTTTTGCTACTCCTCAGGTGTTATGTTGTGGTTGTATGATTTTGAGACTTGTCTTTATTATATATGTGTGCTTGTTTGTAATGTTCCAGGTGCTGAGGTACCCTTGGAAGACAGAAGTCAGCATCAGATGCCCTGGGACTGGGGTTACAGGCAGTTAGAAGCCCACTATATATTTGATTACATAGAAAATCACACTGGGTTTCTGCAAGAGCACCAAGTGCTCTGATCATTTGAGCCATCTCTCCACCACTTTCTTGTTTGGATTTGTTGAAGCGTGTGGTTTGTGTGGTGTGCGCACACACACTTGTATACACAAACCCATGCCACATCAAGTGTGTGGAGGTCATTGGACAATGTCAGATGTAGGTCCTTACCTTCTATCTTGTTTGAGACATAGGGTCCCTTGTTCTTCACTGGGGTATACACTAAACTAGCTAGCCTATCAGCTTCTATGGATTCTCCTACCTCTAATTCCTCATCTCACTATACAGAGTGCTGGGATTACACGCACTGCTTGACTATTATATCTGGCTTGGTACAGGTTCTGGAAATCCAACTGCAGGTCCTCACGTTTTCACAGCAAGACCTTTACTGGATCATCGCTTCAGCCTGAGATCTTCCATATAACGTAGCTATTTACTGCTAGAAATTTCCGGTTTTGCGGCTGTGGTGGCACAAGACTTTTAATCCCAACATTGAGAGGCAGATGGCAGTGGATCTTGCGAGATCAAGGCCAACCTAGTTCCACAATAGTGATTTCCACGGCCAGTGGGCTGCAAATGAGAAACAGTCTCTCAAAACAAAAACAAAACAAAACAACAACAACCTCTGTCCTTAATATTGGTTTTGTCCATCCTGTAGGATTTGGTATGTTTTTATTTCCTTATCATTTGTCTCAAGGTATTGTTAATAATCTGTTTGTTTTTTATTTGACCCATTGATTATTTAGGAATATATTGCTTACTTTCTACGTGTCTATGACTTTTCCAATTTTCCTCCCTTGTTGACTCGATTTCTAGTTATAGGTGGTTATGAATTCAGTCTTTTTCAATCAGTTAATATTTCTTTCAGCCTTAACATAGGAACCATTGGAGAATAATTTATGGTACTTGAGAAGAATGTGTAGTTCTGCTGCTATTGGATGGAATGTGCTATGGATATCTGCTTGATCCATTTGGTCTGAAGTATATATCAAGTCCAATATTGCCTTATCGATTTTCTGTCTGGAAGATCTATCCATTGTTGAAAGGGATATATAAGTCTCCTCTTATACTGCATAGCGTCCAATTCTCTCCTCGGTCTTCCAAATATTTGTTTTATATATGTAGATGCTATTATGTTGTATTTAGGGC
Organism: Rhizomys pruinosus; assembly: GCA_009823505.1. Taxonomy (NCBI): domain Eukaryota; kingdom Metazoa; phylum Chordata; class Mammalia; order Rodentia; family Spalacidae; genus Rhizomys; species Rhizomys pruinosus. The sequence continues at coordinate 312,176 of VZQC01004911.1, forward strand.
TATTATAAAAAGGCTTTTTTCATTACAAAATGCCTATCTTTGTCTCTTGTGATACTTTCTGAACGAGAGCTCACTTTGTCTAAATACTGTCACTTAAGCTCTACTTTGGTTTTTTATTACTTATATATTCAATCACTTCACATCTTGTGATTGGAGAATTTAATTCACTTACACTAAAGGTAATTATGAAGAGCTTACTATTGTGAATGTTCATTGTTTTTCCATGCTTTTTATACAGCCTTTGTGTCCTTTTATCCTCTTGTGATGTGATGATCTTCTGTTAGTTCTAGCTGTGTGTGATTCCTTATTTTACCATTTGTGTATCTACCCATGTTTTTTTTCCTTTCTTATCATCATGAGGTTTACATAATATCACATAGATATTTTACATGCGTAACTTTGGTCACACTGAAAAATAATTTTAAAAACATTCCTACTCTTTTATTCCACAATTTTTGATGCATAATTTCAACTTATTTTTCTTAGTTATTTGTCTGTTTTTTTGAGACAAAGGTTCTCCCTTACACAGCTGGCCTGAACGCACTCTATGTACGGACGTGGTGGCCCTCAGTGCTCAATCGGGAGGGAGAATCTGCTTGCCTCCACTTCCATAGTGCGGGATTAAAGGTGTGTGCCACCACACCAGAGTTTATATCTATTTTATACTGTACATCCACTAACAAATTATAACTATGCATCATAGAAGAATACATAGCAATATATTGTACCAATATATAATTGAGATTGAATTTCAAGATCCTGTAAGACAAGTTTTAATAACTCCTCTACCAATTTAGCAATACCTTCAGAAACTTGGGTAATCCATTTTGCCTAACCTCTTTTATTTTTGGCTGAAAGCACGTTTTTGGTTCTATGTTTGAACCAAAGGTTATCAGATACATAGCTTCTCTAGAAAGAAATTTTCATCTTTAGCCCAGGCCATTGACAATGTGCCAAGGAGCTGATCATGTCTTTTGGCAAGAAACTGAATCTCCTTTATAGAAATTTCTGCTTTATGAGAGAATATAAATGCAGTATCAGTTTAGTCAAATGCTCTGGTGTCTGACTTTAATTCCATACTTGTGATTATGGAATTTTTTTACACTGCAATGAGAGAATATGAGTACTTAGGTTTCTGCGAAATGATTTTTGTCAACAATTTTGCCAGTCAGTGAAAAATCATTACTCCATTTATTTGCTGTGAGTGCTGATGGACTTCCTGTCAGTTCAGTAATAACTGTCTCATCTTGCTGTCTGACACAATCCTGTGTATGGTAGACTATGAAGAAATCTGTGCTATGTGAATGAATGGTGCATTTTTCTTGTGTTGTTTTCATGCGTGGTAGAGATTCATAAACAAATACTTTATATCATGATTTAGTCACCAAGAAATTAATTCTATCATCACTTAAATGACATGCCCAATACCAGGAAGCAGATGAGCAGTTGGCATGGTGGAATTAGTGTAGACTGTCTTTGTTCCTAGCCAAGGACAGGGACCTAGGAGTCTGGACTCTCCAACCAGGCTCTTATGGGTGGAAAAAGGGAATACATTAATCCTGACAAACCAATTTAGAAATGCCGTGGGGGCTGGAGAGATACCTAGCGGTTAAGAGCACCGACTGCTCTTGCAGAGGACCCGGTTCGATCCTCAGCACCCATGTGGCAGCTGAGAACCGTCTTTAACTCCATTCCTCCGGGAACTGAGACCCTCTTCTGACCTGCCATGGCATGCACGACACGGGTGCACAAAACCTACATGCAGACAATAATTCATTTACATGCAGACAGTACATTCATACACATACAAAAATAAATAAAATTAAAAAAAAATGCCTTGATCAGGAAATGTGGCATATGGAAGACCCACTCCCTGGCACCGCTTGTGGGGGGCCCAAGTTCTTCTGATCTAGCCCCCCCAAAAAAGAAATGCCTTGATCAAAAGAAATAAAATAATCAGAAGTGAGTCTTAGCCAACTCTAGCAGTTAGTGAATAGGGAAGGATCCCTTTCAAGTTTTCAAGCTGCTTTTATTACTTTCTTGAGGATGGTAGTGGCTTGGGCTACTGAAGTCCATGCCCTGATTGTCTTGTCTTACCTTACTTCCTAAACCTTTTTCTTCTTTTTTCAGTAGAGGGAAGACCCACAATTGGTCAAAGTGCAGAGAATAAGAGACTGTGGCGTACTCAACCGGAAATGGGACTATATCACACCCTTCCCCTGAGGCCCAGGTATAATCGAAAAAGAGGTGGACAGAAACATTGTAAAAGCTAGAGGCAGTGGATGTGTGCAGCATAATGGTATTTACTGGACAGGACGTGCTGTTGCACATGTGAACTCACAGCACAAGCCCAAGTCAGCATGAAGTGGAGATGGTCATGCGGTCCGTACTCTAGCTGAAGAGTTATTGATGAGTGACAGATGCTGGGAGAAGGAGAATTAGTTTCTTTAGGGGCAGAACCCATGTTCCAGTAGATGACCCTACAACCATGCACATGCAGGCAGGACTAAGTGGACTCAGTGGGTTTATAAAGAGAGCACATGAAGTTGGGAGGGAAAAGTGGGAGAGGGGAAGGAATTGGAAAGCAGAGAATGGGAGAATGAATTTAATGAAAATATATATGCATGTATGAGATTCATAAACAATAAAAGATGAAATTCAAATAGAAAATGTATTTCTTTAAATTTTTTTATTTTTTTATTTTTATTTTTTTATTGTATTTATTTATTTTTAACAAATCTAGACCCGTGTTCCCGCTCATTCCCCCACCCCGTCAGAGCTCGTGCATTCTGCCAAACATGCTTTCCATCTCTTAGTCTTTCTCAATATTTTCCATGGGGACATTGACTGTTTTGAGCAGAAGTTCACTGTTTCAGTCAGTTCTTTGATGCAGTATTTTCTGTTGTTGTTGTTGTTTCCAAAATGCATTATGTCCAACTGCTTTGTACAGAAGCTCAGGGGGCCCTACACAAGAAATACTTACAACTGGGTAATTGGCACTAGCATCCACAGATGAGGGATACCATTCGTCGTTTGTTTTTCTGGGACTGTGTTACTTCACTCAGCATGATGTCCTCTAGCTCCAGCCATTTTCCTGCAAAGCTCGTGATGTCGTCTTTCTTTACTGCTGCATAGAACTCCATTGTGTAGATGTACCACATTTTCTCTATCCACTCGTCAGTTGAGGGGCATTTAGGTTGGTTCCAGCTC
>VZQC01004911.1:318299-332484 GCA_009823505.1 Rhizomys pruinosus
CTGGGCTCAAGAGATCTCAAATCTCAAGAGTCACACAAGCGTGCCTTTAATACCGGCTGGGAGGATAACTCCGCCCCCACAGCCACTAGATCTAATCAAGCCAAAGACCACACCTTTAATCCCAGCTGGGGGGATAACTCCAACCTCACAGCCACAAAGGCCAATCAAACCAAAGACAGCAGGACCAAACGATCAGCAATCAGCTCGCCAAGGCACCCAGTTCCTCTAAATTTTTTTAAATTAATTTATTTTTTTATGTGTATGAATGTACTGTCTGCATGTAGGTCTGTGCACCCGTGTCATGCAATGCCGCGGAGATCAGAAGAGGGCGTCGGATTCCCTGGAACTGACTGGAATAAAAGATGGTTCTTAGCCTCCATGTGGGTTCTAGGAATCGAACCCAGGTTCTCTGCAAGAGCAGTCAGCACTCTTAACCACTGAGCCATCTTTCCAGCCCCTGTATTTCTTTTAGAAGTTTTACAGTTTCAGGTCTTACATTTACATCTTTAATTTTTTGAGTCAATTTTTTAAACATTTTATTTATTGTTTTATTTTATGTGTTTGACTGGACAAAAATTATTTTATTTATGTGTATTTTATTTTCTATGTATTGCCTGGATGTCTGCAAGTGTACCTGTGTTGTGCAATGCCCACAGAGGTCAGAAGAGAGTGTCAGATCCCCTTGACCTGGTGTTAGGGACAGTTGTTAGCTGCCATGTAGGTGCTGGGACTTTAACCCAGGTCCTCTGCAAGAACAGCCAGTGCTCTTAACTGCTGAGCTATTTCTGCAGCCCCATCAATAATATATTTTTATTTTATGTGAGTATATCGCCTGCATGTCTGTAAGTGTACCCATGTCATGCAATGCTCATAGAGGTCAGAAGAGAGCATCAGATCTCCTGGAACTAAAGTTATGGACAGTTGTTAGCCACCATGTGGGTGCTGGGAATCAAACGTGGGTTCGCTGCAAGAGCAGCCAGTGCTCTTAACCACTGAGACATCTCTCCAGCCCCTATTTGAGTCAATCTTTACATATGGCATACATTCATAAGATAAAGCCCCAATTCCCTTCTTTTGTGTGTGAATACCAAGTTTAAGCAACTGTTGCCAAAGAGACTATCCTTTCCCGTTACCTGTTCTCATCCTTCTTGATCAGCTGAGCATAGATGCATGTGTTTATCTCTTGTCTTCCACGATTATCTTCCGGTGCTTTGTGTGCCTGTCTTTATGCCAGTTCTATACTTCTGCTAAATTTTCTTTTTACCTAATGCATAGCAATTGTAATAGTTGAGGTATAGTGTGCTGCTTTGACACATGTATCCATTGTGTAATAACACATATCTGTCATGTCTTTATTAGAATAGCATTCAAAATCTTCCCTTGTAAAACTAGGTGTCTGCCGGGCGTGGTGGCACATGCCTTTAATCCTAGCACTTGGGAGGCAGAGGCAGGCAGATCTTTGTGAGTTCAAGGCCAGCCTGGTCTACAGAGTGAGTTCCAGGACAGCCAGGTTGGCAGGGAGACCCTGTCTCAAAAAGAACAAAAAAAAAAAAAAAAAAAAAAACTAGGTGTGGTTGCATTTCTGTAACCCAGCACTTGAAGGTAGGAGGCAGGAAGGTATGTAGTTTTGAGATCAGCCTGGGCTATTAAAGCAAATTCTGCCAGAAAGCCTGAGCTTAATACTGGACACTTCTTGCAATAAAAGAAGGGAGGGAGGAGAGGGAGGGAGGGACGGTAGGGAGAGGGAGGAGGGAAGGGAGGCAAAGGAAGGAAGGAAGGAAGGAAGGAAGGAAGGAAGGAAGGAAGGAAGGAAAAGGAAGGGAAGGGAAGGGAAGGGGAGAGGGAGGGATTGAAAAGAGATAGAGGAGAGATAAGAGTGAAGAGAGGAAAGGAGAGATCTATGGAGGGCGAGAGACAGAGATAATGAAAGAGAAAGAAAGCAAAAATAAAAATTCCTCTCCCTTCTAGCTATTTTGAAATATGCACCATAATATTGTTCCCCGTGGTTATTCTACTGCAATTGAACTGCAGGCCTTTTCTTCTTTTCCACCTGCATGTCTGTGTCCATTACTCAATCATTCCACATCCAGTGTCTCCTTTCTGGTATCTCTACTTTATTTCTAATCTTTCCTTTTTTATTCTTTGCTTTTTTACTGTTCTGCTCTTAATTTTTATTTTTCATTTTATTTTAAGCATTCAGTGTGTGTGTGTGTGTGTGTGTGTGTGTGTGTGTGTGTGATGTGCGGCATGGCACATGTGTTGAGGTCAGAGAACAATTTGTGGGACTTGCTTCTCTCTTTCCATCCAGTGGAACCTGGGAATCCATTTCAGTTGTCAGGCTTGGCATCAAGCATCATTACACACTCAGCCATCTCATCAGCCCTGGTTTGCTTTCTGAGGTTTGGTTTATCTGTTTGTGTTTTGTTTTGTTTGTTTTGTTTTGTTTTGTAAGACAAGATCACACTATGTAGCCCCAGCTGGCCTGGAACTCACTACATAAAACTAGCTGGCTTCAAAGCTGTGACAATCCTTTTGCAGGTACTTCCTGAGATTCTAGGCATGTGTCACTGCTCCCAGATTTTACTAAACATCTCTATCAGCTTTTGTGGAATCTATGTATGTGATAATGTAGTATTAATATTTCCAGGTGTGGAACACTTAGGTTAGCATACTATCCTCCAGGTTCCTCAATGTTATCAGAAATTACAGGATTGCAGTCTTTCTACAGTCAAATACTACTCCATTATGTGTATAAAGTACATTATTCATTCGTGTGCTGATGGACAATTTTGGCTATTTCCATATCATGGATGTTGTAAATAGTACTACAGTAATATTGATAGTGCTTGTTTCTCTAATACTCTGACATGGTTTGCTTTTCCAGTGGTGGAATTGCTTTTTAAATTTTTTAGGGAGCCTCCATATTGGTTTTCCATGATGGCTGTACTAATTCACACTCTCAATAGAAATGGTCAAGTGTTCTCTTCTCCACACCCACATCAGCATTTATTATTGCCATGTACTTTTTAATTTGCTTATATTAAACGAGAGTAACAAACTCAAGAGATCTATCTTGCAACACTGTGACTCTAGTTAAAAGCAAAGCAATATTTTTTGAGACTGAATCTAACTATGAAGCTCAGACTGGCCTGATGTTTGCTATGTAGCCCCAAACTCACGGCAATCCTCCTGCTTCAGTATCCTGAGAGCTAGGATTATAGGTGTGGGCCACCATGCTAGGCTACAATGCACTCTTCAAAATAGAACTAAGGTGATCAATTTTAGGTGCTTTCACCCCTCAAATTAATAAACGTGATGGAATGCATATGCAAATTAATAAACGTGATGGAACGCATGTGTTAACCAGCTTGAATTAGCTAAAACATAACATACATAGCGAATATATAAAAATCTACATACAAGACTTTGTATGATTTTATAGACAATCTTATTCATGATCCAATCCATATAAGACATGTGAAATAGTCAAGCAAGGAATAAACTGGTGGTTGCCAAGGGCTGGTGGAGGAGAAGTGGAGAGTTCAATGGATATAAATTTCAGTTTTACAACATCTGTTGCACAACATTGTCTCAATGTTATATTCTACTGGCTATTTCAAGCTTTTTTTTGGGGGGGGGTCTTTTTGAGACAGGGTCTCCCTGTAGGTCTGGCTGTCCTGGAACTCACTCTGTAGACCAAGCTGGCCTCGAACTCACAGAGATCCGCATGCCTCTGCCTCCCAAGTGCTAGGATTAAAGGTGTGCACCACCATGCCTGGCATTTATTTATTTCTGTATGTGTATCAATGTACTGTCTGCATGCAAGTCTGTGCACCCGTGTCATGCAATGCTGCGGAGGTCAGAAGAGGGTGTTGGATTCCCCTGGAACTGGAGCTCTCCTGGAATTGGAGTTTCAGATGGTTCTCGACCCCCCATGTGGGTCCTCTGTAAGAGCGGTTGGCACTCTTAACCGCTAGGCCATCTCTCCAGCCTCTACTTCAAGCTTTAAGAGGATAGATCTTAAGTGTTTTTGCTACAAGAAAAAATTTAAGAGATTAGTAACTACATTTTTAAGTTTTACAACCGGATTTCTCAGCACTGTGAAGTAGTGTTTAAAAGTCCAAGAGAGGGGCTGGAGAGATGGCTCAGTAGTTAAGAGCACCGACTGTTCTTGCAGAGGCCCTGGGTTTGATTCCCAGAACCCACATGGTGGCTAAGAGCCATCTTTAACTCTGGTTCCAGGGGAATCCGACGCCCTCTTCTGACCTCTGAGGCATTGCATGACACGGGTGCACTAACCTACGTGCAAACAGTATACTCATACACAAAAAAAGTTTAAAAAAATTAAGTTTGACAATATTCCTTTAAAAAAATAATTAAAAAAAATTTTTTAAGTCCAAGGGAGCTGGTAAGATGTCTCAGCAGGGAAGGCATTTGGTATGTGTATTAGTCAGGGTTCTCTAAAGAAACAGAAGCAACAGGACGAATATATAGCTATATACAATTTATTGATTTGCTCACGTGACAGAGTTCAAGGAGTCCAACAGTAGCTGCACCACACTAGAAAGGCCAAGAATCCAGGGAACTGCTCAGTCCACAAGGCTGGATGTCTCAGTAGTCCCAATCTAGTGCTGAAGGCCNTGCCTCCATACTATTCTTTAACTTCATGTGTGACCCTCTGTGACAGAGCACAGGGCCTCCTCTTGAGATGTGCAAATTTAACAAATTAACTTTCCAGTGGCAATTTGGTCTTGATCTTTTGGCCTTTCCACATAGTAATAGTAATAAAACCTACATTATAAAACAGCAGATGGTTGTTATCTCTGCTAGAAAAGCCTCATTGGTTTCTGTATCTATTACTAATTATGCTTTTATTGCAATGTTATAAAATGCTGTTTGACTAATTTCTACCTAGTTGATTTTTTATAAAGGTCCATTATATACTTATTGTCATTTTAATCTTAGAGAGAGGTGTAAAAACATCCAGTTCTTCATATGTATCTATTAATGTCACTATATGTGATCTATGGTGTCTTCCTTATACAGGTAGTAAGTTAGCTCCAATGCTCATAAACAAGACATTTCTATTTTGAATTGTGAGTTTCAGGTAAATTGGAACTGTTCCACACCTAATACATTTTGACTTGAATGCTACTCGTCCATTGTCACAGTAGCAACCCACACTTTTTCCTCATTTTCATTTGCCCATTTACTTCTGTACATCTTTTACTTTATTTATTTATTTATTTATTTATTTATTTATTTATTATGGTCTTGTTGAAACAGGGTCTCCCTGTAACTCTGGCTGTCCTGGAACTCATTCTGTAGACCAGGCTGGCCTTGAATTCACAAAGACGTGCCTGCCTCTGCCTCCCAACTGCTAGGATTAAAGGCATGAGCCACCATGCCCAGCCACATCTTTTAGTTTTTAAACTCTCTAAATCCCTTTGTTTAGATGTACTATTGAAAACATCACACGATTGAGTCTAATTTGCTAACTAAACTGAAAATTCTTTCTACAGGTCTGTGGGCATTTGTTGAACTTAGTCTCTATCTTGTCTTATTATTTAGTTATAATTCCTGTGTCTGTTATATTTATTTTCTTTACATGATATGCTTTTTACTTGTTTATTTCCAAATATCAATAATTTTCTAGTTTTGTCCTAATGGCTAACCTTGTACTTTTTCAATGGCATCCTTTTTTCTGGTTTTCTTACATAAGATTTTACTGTCTGGTAGTCAGTGTGTGGTGGTGGTGTTTGACTATTACCATTGGTAATGTAGATGATTGAGTGTGTCCCTCTTTGTGTTTTCAGAACCCTCCTCTCACTTTCAGCTACGTGATTACTGCTATCTAAAGAAGTGATGTCCATGTGTTATTTTTAATCCTCATCTCCACTTCTGTTGAGTCTTAGCTCATCAATTAAAAATGTTCAATGCCAGCAACTCTTCTGCTGAGGGTGCCTTAGTCATCTCTCTTGGTTAGATAAATCTCATCCTCTCTTAAATCTCTAGTGTCTTGAAAGTTTAAAATTCTTCAACAGCCTTGACATTTAGAGTTTATTTAAATAATATATCCTTTGTTCCTATGTTCTTTGCTTGAGTGTCCTGAAAATGTTTCTCATTGTTTTGCTGCTTTGGAGAAGACATATAGACTTTTTAGGAAATATATTAATTTATTTATTGACTGATTGATGTGCTTATTAATTAGACATGGGGTGTCAGGTAATTATTTCTGTTATCTATAAATGGTTTTATTAAACTCTGTAAATAATTTGATTGTCCTGAATAAATTTTCACAGGTAACTAGAAATTCTTGTTGCTTTGTCTATTTTATTTCTGGGAAGTGCTCCTGTTGTAAATATTAATAATTTTCTTTTAGTGGTAGTTTGCTCTTCAGTAACTTTAATGCACCTATTCAAGTCTTTCTCTTCTCAACCACCATCTCTCTAACTGATTTTACTTTTTTTTTGAGGTTTTTATTCTTTTTATTTTTTCTGCTTCTCAAGCATCATCTAATTTTTCTTTATTACATGATTTCCTCTTTTTCTTGTTTGTTTCCTGAAATGAAACAAGAACCATTTTGTTTCTTCATAGTGTAGGTTCATTTCTGTCTCTTTTTGAATGTATAACTCAATATTATTGACTTTATTATTATCACAAGTACTTGAGAATGTTTGTATCAGAATATTGGTTGCTGTTCATTCTGCTCTGTGTAAGAAGACAGGAAATTTCAACAACTAAAAAAAAAATACAGAGAACAGGGGCTGGAGAGATGACTTAGTGGATAAGAACACTGACTTCTCTTGCACTGGACCTAGGTTCCATTCCCAGAACCCGCATGGCAGCTAACAACTTTTGATAATTCCAGTTCCTAGGGAATCCATTGCCCTCTTCTGACCTCCTCGGGCATTGCACTTCCGTATATGTAAGCAATACATTCACACACAGAAAATAAAAATAAATATTTTTTTTAAATACAATGAATGCTGGAGAGATGGCCTAGCGGTTATGAGCTCTGACTGCTCTTGCAGAGGACCTGGGTTCGATACCCAGCACCCACATGGCAGCTGAGGACCGTCTTCAACTCCAGTTCCAGGGGAATCCGATGCTCTCCGCAGCATTATGTGTATGAGTGTTTAAAAAAAGTGCAATGAACAATTTGGAATATAATCAAATAGCTTAGGTTTTAGTCTTCTTGCCAGATTACTTGCTAATAGATAGTATACTGGGGGCATAAAAATTATATATTGATTGGATCCAAATAATTTTTATTTATTTATTTATTTTTTGGTCTTTTTGAGACAGGGTCTCCCTTTAGTCCCAGCTGGCCTGGAGCTCACTCTGTAGACCAGGCTGGCCTTGAACTCAAAGAAATCCACCTGCCTCTGCCTCCGGAGAATTTTTATTTCTAAGTGCTTGATAGCTAATTTAAAAATTAGTACATTGCCAGGTGTGATGGTGCATGCCTTTGATCCCAGCACTTGGGGAGGCAGAGACAGGTGGATCTCTGTGAGTTCCAGGCCAGCCTGGTCTACATAGCGAGTTCCAGAGCAGCTGGGGCTACAGGGAGACCCTGTCTCAAAAATACCAAAAATAGTTAGTACATTGCATGTATATGATTTTTTCCTATGCATTGTCTTCATGCCAAACAGATAATTCATTTTCTTTTTAAAATATTTTATTACTTTTATTTAATGTGTATGAGTGTATTGCCTGCATGTAGGTACGTGCACCCATGTTGTGCACTGCTCTCAGAGATCAGAAAATGGCGTCAAGTCCCCTGGAACTGGAGTTTTGGACAGTTGTTACCCATCATGTGGGTACTAGGAATTGAACCTGAGTTCTCTGAAAGAATAACTAGTTTTCTTAACCACTAAGCCATCTCTCCAGCCCCAAATAATTCATTTTCTTTCTTTTTTTAAATTTTATTTATTTCTGTATGTGTATGAATGTACTGTCTGCATGCAGGTTTGTGCACCCATGTCGTGCAATGCCGCGGAGGTCAGAAGAGGGTGTCAGATTCCCCTGGAACTGGAGTTTTCCTGGAATTGGAGTTTCAGATGGTTCTTGGCTGCCATGTGGGTGCTGGGGATCAAACCCGGGTCCTCTGCAAGATCAGTTGGCACTCTTAACCGCTAGGCCATCTCTCCAGCCCCCAAATAATTCATTTTCAACATGCTTCCCAGAAAGGGTTAAACCACAGCCATATATGTAGTTGGGGGTAAAAAGCACTATATAGTTCATAAACTAAATTATTCTTTGTTATAAGTCTATTTTTGAGTAGCTATGTATGGAGAATAAAATTGGTGCTTCCTGAGTAACAAAATCATAAAACCAAATCAAAGTTTACTGGAGTCATATCCTTCTGTTGCCTTTGAAATTTGTGCCATTAGGTTCCAGAACTAAGCTACCATTTATTTTCAGAGTTAGGAATTTTTGGTATATGGAAGAAGGATATGTATGCATATTTTAGAGTAATATAAGATCAAAGGAATGTGGAAAAAACTAGTTTGTCATGACATTATGTCTAACCACAATATTTATTTTATGGGAGTGCTTCTTATTATTTCTATTTTTATATATGTACACCATTTATTATGTTTATGTATTATGACAACTATATGTAATAATAAACCTTCAAAAAGTAAGCACCTATAATGTAACAATGTCAGTTTTGTGAGATTTCTGGACCTTCCCTTAACATATAGTGACAGAAACAAAAACTGGACTAGTTCACAAAGAAACACAGACTAGATAGAGATGCCATATGAAATGCAATGTATACACAGAAAATAATTCTAAAGAGATATACTTTCACAATTGGCTCCAAATACCATCATCCATTTATGCTCCTTAACTGTCAATTTTTAATACAAAAATATCTTCAAGCTGATAATCAAGAATATTTACAGTGACTTACAAAACTGACAATATTTCAATACCACACAAAACTATTCTATACACAGCTTGAAGTTTTAAAGTTCTTTGCTGGCACTTGAGTTGACCGACACTGTTTTGGTTTTTTTTGGCTTTTTATTTTTTTATCTTTTTATATATATTTTGTACAAGATTATCAAGTCTAGACCCGTGTCCCCCCTCCGTCCTCCCCTCCACTACAACAGAGATCATGCATTCTGCCAAACCTGCTTTTGATCTCTTTCTCAGTTTTCTCAAAATTCTCCATGTGGAAGTTGACCGTTTTGGGCAGAGGTTCACTGTTTCAGTCAGTTCTTTGATGCAGTCCTTTCCGTTGTTGTTGTTGTTGTTGTTGTTGTTGTTGTTGTTGTCGTCACTGTTTCAGTCAGTTCTTTGATGCAGTCCTTTCTGTTGTTATTGTTGTTGTTGTTTCTAATATGCATCACTCCCAACTGCTTGGACAAAGACAGACACTGTTAACTACTGACCTCAATAAAATACTTTTAACTTATAAGCATTTTCTTTTTTTTTTTTCTTTTTGAGACAGGGTCTCACTGTAGCTCCAGCTGTCCTGGAACTCACACTGTAGACCAGGATGGTCTTGAACTCACAAAAATCCACCTGCCTCTGCCTCCCAAGTGCTAGGATTAAAGGCATGCACCACCACGCCCGGCTAAGCATTTTCTTTATTTTATTTATTTATTTTAATATGTGTATGAATGTACTGTCTGCATGTAGGTCTGTGCACCCGTGTCGTGCAATGCCGCGGAGGTCAGAAGAGGGTCTCCAATTCCCCTGGAACTGGAGTTCTCCTGGAATTGGAGTTACAGACAGTTCTCAGCCGCCATGTGGATGCTGGGGATTGAACCCGAAAGCCAGTATTATCTCACAAAACATTAAAGAATAAATCACTTTCTGCTGATGAAACCTCTAAGAAGACTACTAAAACTACATAGTCAAGAAATTTGGGGGAAGTAAAGAAACTTTTTATGAAAGTACATGACAAATGAATAAAAATTTACATTATACTTACGCCACCACAGAGATACATGCATGGCCATGTTTATTGCAGCTCTCTTCACAATAGCAAGGAGCTGGAACCAACCTAAATGCCCCTCAACTGACGAGTGGATAGAGAAAATGTGGTACATCTACACAATGGAGTTCTATGCAGCAGTAAAGAAAGACGACATCACGAGCTTTGCAGGAAAATGGCTGGAGCTAGAGGACATCATGCTGAGTGAAGTAACACAGTCCCAGAAAAACAAACGACGAATGGTATCCCTCATCTGTGGATGCTAGTGCCAATTACCCAGTTGTAAGTATTTCTTGTGTAGGGCCCCCTGAGCTTCTGTACAAAGCAGTTGGACATAATGCATTTTGGAAACAACAACAACAACAGAAAATACTGCATCAAAGAACTGACTGAAACAGTGAACTTCTGCTCAAAACAGTCAACGTCCNCTTGGGCATCAAATCTAAGGTCTTTCCTGACTGGTCAATTTAAGGGTTTAAAATGCTGCTATTATCCAGGATTTCTCTTTGTTCCTTTCAAAACTTCTCTCATTTTGGTCATTATCCTTGAAACCATATGGTAGGTATGTCATTGATTTTCAGGAAAGAATGTATGACATATGCTGCTTCTGCACATAACAGAAATATAAGGTTGCAATAAATTTGAGTATGGCTCAATTTTATATACTGTTTGTGTGCATGTGTGTAAATGTGTATACCCGTGGGTGTGCGCATGTGCATATGGAGGCCAGAAGTCATCACGGAGTATTTCCTTCAGTAATATCTACCTTAATTTGAGACAGGATCTGTAGCCAAATCTAGAGCTCTCTCTCAGTTATACTGTCTGCCCAGTTATCTCCAAAGATCCTCCTCTCTCTCTGCCAGTGCGAGATTCCATGCACCTTCTGCCATGCTCAGATTTTTTTAAATTTTTTTAAATTTTATTTATTTATTTATTTATTTATTTATTTATTTATTTATTTATTTATGTGTATGAATGTACTATCTGCATGTAGGTTTGTGCACCTGTGTCGTGCAATGCCGCGGAGGTCAGAAGAGGGTGTCGGATTCCCCTGGAACTGGAGTTCTCCTGGAACTGGAGTTACGGATGGTTCTCAGCCGCCATGTGGGTGCTGGGGATCGAACCCGGGTCCTCTGCAAGAGCAGTCGGTGCTCTTAACCGCTAGGTCATCTCTCCAGCCCGGGTTTGTATAACTTTTGTACACTGCATTAGTACTTAAAATTGCTACCCCTTCCTAAACTGAATCTCAACTCCTAATTTTTTTTTTCTTTCAGGAAAAAGGGTATCATTTTAAGATACATTTCATATAACAGTAGAAACAGGTTACCATCTCAAAATACTTACAAAGAACTCTATTGATTTGGTGCATTTCGCTGAGGTGCAACCTGCACCGGAACGTCATCATCAGAAAAAGAACTTGAATTTCTTGACTCAGAGTCCAGTTCACTGAATCCATCTGAGTCCGGCTCAGTACCAGACTCACTACTTGTGTCATCTTCGTCAGTGATGAAACTCTGCCCAGGTTCAAGACAGGAAGGATAAACTCGAGCACACAGGCAAACAAAGCCGGAGTCAAACTGCAAAAGACCTAACATGGTACCGATATTAATCCACTGCTCTTCCCTAGTATCATATTCATATATTGACACACGGTTCTTTTTCCATCGTGGGGTGGTAGACATGATGAGCAGCAACTTTTGGTCATGATTGACGATCTGGTAGTTGTGGATTGCTGGGTTCAAAGGAATATTACTAATCCGTCTCCACTCTCCTCTAGCTGGGTTGTAGACCTTCATGACCGGGATGTCACAAATACAGTAAATTTCATCTTTGAAGACACAGGCTTTCTGAAAGTCTCTCCGTTTAAGGGATACACAGTTCAGCCACACATTATGGCTAGGGTCATAGCAGAGCATCTGCTTACTGGTGACAATGTACAAATAGTTCTGAACCACTATTAGTTCAAAGTAATTAAAAGAATGGGGTACTGGAGCCACCAATGCCCACTGGTTCCTCTGAACACTGTAGCATTCCACCTCCTTTAATTTAACTCTAGTGACAGGGTCTCGCCCACCCAGAATGTAGATGTGGCCATTCAGATATGCCACATCCATGCCCTCCCGACACAGCAAGTGATCTGCCAGTTGATGCCAACTATTTTGTGCCGGTTTATATACCCAAAGGTCTTTCCTGGGCTGGGCAGTTAGATAGATGTCATGGTCTGGAGAGACACAGACAGCTAATGAGGTGATGGTCTTAGTGTGGGCCAAGCTGGTTAAAGGTGATGGCATTGTGCAAATGTCTCCTGAGTAAGGGTCGTAGCAGAGAAAGGGATCTCTAGAGTGTCCAAAGAAGATTACCATCTCTTTGGCATACATGCCCAGCCTTTGAGGTGGATTTTCTGCTAGAGAGACGACAGAGCTACAGCCACCACCACCGGTGCTGCTGTTGCTGTTGCTGCTTCTATTTGGCATTGACACCACAGACTTGTACAAACTGTCCCCATTCCACAGATGCAGAAGGGCCCCCGAGATGACGTCCAGGCAGTACTTCTTTATGATGGGCTTGGTCAGCAGCGCCCGCAGGTAGTCCTGATCTTCTGGCCTGAAGTGTGCCCAGCGGATACACTTGAGGACCTCGGCCATGCTGGGGCCTCTCTCTTTGGGCGCTGCCTCCAGCCACTTCACTGCCACGTGGCACACCGTCTTCTCACTTTTCACGTCCAGGCTGTCCAGGCGCAGGACAGCCAACAGCTGGGCCAGGCTCAGATCCACCAGGCTCTCCTCCTGGACCGAGCCCATCCTGCTGAGCTGCTTGAAGTTGTGTGCAATGAAGGCCTGAGCCTGAGCCCGCAGCTGGTGGTGGTTGAACGAATCTGCGAACTTGAGGATGGCCGTGCAGTTGCTCAGGTCCAGGTGGCGCACCAGGAATGAGACACAGGCCTCGCGCACGTACTCCAGCTGCAGCATGTCCGACGCCGCGTACAGGCGCTGCACGTTGGCCTCGCTCAGCGACACACGGCCCGTGTAACAGTAGTCCACCAGCACCTCGAAGGACTCGGCGTCCACGTCGTGCAAGGTCACACTGGCCTGCTGGCTCTCGTACATGTGGCCTGTGAACATGCTCTTGAAGTAGGGGCAGGCGGCAGCCAGCACGTTGCGGTTGCAGTTGAACACACGGCCGGTGCCTGGCCCGCTGCCGGGCGTCACCACCTCGATGGTCACATCACACAGCAGCCCCGCGTCGTAGAACGACTTCAGCTGAGCCAGGAGCGCAGCCAAGTGGGCCGTGTCCTTCAGCTCCTCCGGACCTGTGAAGAAGGCCGACACCGAGGGCTTGGAGGTGAGCTTGGGACACCTCCCGCCGCGGGGACGCGAACGCAAGGAGTCTTCGCGGGATTGCATGGCGGAAATGGCGCCGGGCGCTAAGGCCGAGGACCTCTGAGGGATGAGCCAAGCTCCTCCTCACGCTTCCCTCACGGAAATGGCGCCGGGCGCTAAGGCCGAGGACCTCTGAGGGAGGAGCCAAGCTCCTCCTCACGCTTCCCTCACGTAGGCCTGGACCGCAGAGTACGCTCTGGTAAGCTACTATTGGTCTGAGCATCCCCAGTGGTCCCGCCCCCTTTTATGACATAAACAGTGCGCGACTCAGGACTGGAGAGATGGCCTAGTGGTTAAGAGTGCCGCCTCCTCTTGCAGAGGACCCGGGTTCGATTCCCAGCACCCACATGGCAGCTGAAAACCATCTTTGACTCCAGTTCCAGGGGAATCCAGGACCCTCTTCTGACCTTGGCATTGCATGACACGGGTGTGCAGACCTACATGCAGACAGTACATACACATAAAAAATTAAAAAAAAATTAAAAAAGTGCCTGACTCACCCTTTCACAACCTTTCTCCTTTAGCTCACCCCAACACAACCCTGAGCTCCAGCCAGGAAAGCCGACGCTTCTTAGTATTTCTTTTCTTTATTGGTTTAGTGGCCTTTGATAACACTCTCTGGTATTCCAGAGACCAACTGTACAATTGCAAGTGTGGTCTCAATGCATCTTTCCCATGCTTACATCAGGTCTTCGACAGCAGGGCCTTATTGCTTCTCTTCTTGCAGGTATCCCAGTTTACAGGCAAGAAGCTTTTACCTTTTGTGGGGACTTGGATCCCCTGTCCAACATCTCCTTGGTAGAATAATCCATTGCTGATATCAGAGCTCTCCTGTATTAATATATTTTGC
>VZQC01004918.1:0-35000 GCA_009823505.1 Rhizomys pruinosus
CATCTATTGGGGTGTGATTGGACTACCAGGGAGAAGACCCTTTAAGAATATTGACTTTCTCATCCAGAAGTCATCAGTTGTCATTAGCTCCTCTCTTAGGGGTGGGAGCAACTGAGCCCCTGTATCCTCCATGCTAGAATTTTGACTGACTTGATCTTGTGCAGATCTTATGCAGGCAATAGCAGCTGTTGTGAGTTCATGAGAAAAGTGATCTTGTCATGAGCAGAAGACACTTTTCCTCCTTTCTTCCCTCATTTCTCATCGCCTCTTTTCACTGTCTCTGCCTCTTCCTTCCTTCTCTTCCTCCTTCCTTCTTCCTTCCATCCTTTTCCTTAGCTTCGTTTCTTTTCTTCTTCTTTCTTGTCTTTTCTCTCTTTTCCTCCTCCCTTCCCTTCCTCTCCTCTGTCCCTCCCTTCCTTCCTCATTCTTTTTTATCTTCCTCCCTCCTTCTTTCCCTTCCTTTCATTGTACCTTCTTCCCCCCTTCCCACACCACCATGCGGGCTTTGCATTTGTTTTATGCTAAGTGCACTATCCATCTGAGCTACATCAAAAAGGAACCCATATTTATTTTTTTATTCTCTCTTTTAAATCTTTATGTCATTGGGTAGCGTGTGAATAATTCACTGGATTATAAGTCCATTTAAGAAATCCTACTTCCTATGAATACTTGTTACAATATTCATCTTTAGACACCTCAGAGTCCTGATTTACTTGTGATTATTTTTCACTAGTTATAATCAGTAGCTGTCATATTTCTTTTATTCCTTTGTTTAATATTTATTGAAGTTTTGTTGCATTTCATACATCCAATCTTTCCAGTTCAATGTAGACTCTACGACAATCTCCCCTCCCTGCTCCCTCACTCCCCCACTATAGTTCATGCACCCTGCCATACCTGCCGTGTATCCTTTTTGTGGTCTTTTCGAGTTTTTCAAACAGAGGATTATTGTCTTGGAGAACTTTAAACTAATTATCAGTCTGGTTCCCACATCCGTTCCTCTGATTGTTGCTAGTTCCTCCAATCTTGTGATTGCTTACATGAATATCCATATATATATATTATATATATATATCATATGCGTGTGTGTGGAGACGCCGATATCTAAAATTATATCATTCTGTAAACAAACTGTCATTTTCCAATCCATATTTCAGGATTATATTTTTCGTTTAAATATTTATAATTACTCTAAATAGTGCGTACATACCCTCCACCCACATACCAAGACTACAAAGTCTGAAAATAACTGGTCGATTAATTCTAGAGCTTGTTAAGGGATTTACATTATAAGAGCACAGCTGCTTTCAGGAAAAGGGGAATATAACTTTGACGTTGCTCAGTTTGCCTTACAACTAGGTGCTTAGTGCTAGCATCCACAAATACGGGATCCCATTCCTCATTTGTTTTTCTGGTACTGTGCTACTCTCACTTAGCATAATGGCTTCGGCTCCAATCCAGTTTACCTGCAAAGTGCTGGTGTCCACTCTTTCTTTTTTACCTGCTTGCACAGAACTCCATTGTGTAGACTGTGCCACATTTTCTATATACAACTTGTTGGATTGAAGGGCCTTGATTGGTTTCAGATTCTTCGCTATTGTGACGAGAGCTGCCAAATAAAACATGGGTTATGCTCATTGTATCTGTGTGGTAGGCATGAGTCTTTGGATAATATACCCAGGTACGTGGTAGTGTCTGGGTCAGGTGGTAGGTTCTTTTGAGTCATTTTAAGGGTTCCTACAACTGCTTTCCATGTGGTTTGTCGAGTTTTTACATTCTCCCAGCAGTGTATGAGTGTTCCCCTTCCCTAGCAAACCTCTCCAGTATTTGTCTAATTTCAAAAAAAAGATCACAGAAAAATGCGCAAGATATTTTAACCCATTCTTAACAAAGTTTATTTTATTTTATTGTGTATGATAGGTTTTGCCTGACATGTGTGTCGATGCACCCTTAAACATGCATGTACATGGTGCCTGATGAAGAAGACGTAATATGGGCATATAAATTCCCTGCAGAAATGGATGCTACAGACTTGCTATATAAGACACCATAGCTGGTACTAGGAGAAAAAGCTGTGGCTGTCTCAAGAGCAGAGTCTCCTAACACTGGTTTCTCTCCAGCCCCCAATTTTTTAATTGTATTTTTTAATTAAAATATAATATGATTCCTGTGAGAGTATCTGTTAGGTTGGTGAAGATGCCATTGGAGTCCAGAAGAGGGTAATTGATCTCCTAGAGATGGAGTTCAGTAGTTGTTGGGAGCTGCACATAGTTGACTGGGAACCAAACTTGCATACCATCGTACAAGAGCAGCCATGTTCTTAACCACTGAGCCATCTCTCCAGCCACTTATTTTATTTTTATTTTTTTCGTCATTCTTTTTTAAATTTTATTTCATTTTCTTAACAGTAACTGATAAGTGTAAGTACAAGCATCTTTCATGTAAAACCAATTTGCAAGCAGCATGCCAAACCCCACACAGGCCAACACTCCCACCATCCAGCTGGAGGGCTTGTATGTACATTCATGTTGTCACACATAAGTGTCCAGCTATTGCTGTAGTTTCTACCATTCACCCAATCGCAGCCTTCATTCTACCACCCCCTCTTCCGCAGATTGTCCCTAGGCTTAGAAATGGGCACAGGTGGGCGAGAAGCAAACACAGTCTACTTTCTCTGGAGATGTTTGTGAGTTCTGATAAGTTCAGGCTGTTTTCCTTTCATGGGTTGACAGTGTCCAGGAATAACCTTTCAGTCTACTAATGAAGCACAAGCAATTAGATATACAGGCATTTAAATAGTACTAATTATTATGGTAGGTTACTTTGGTATAGACACAGATGTTTGGATGGCATGCTAATCCATGAACTATAGTTTTTCCGTAAAAGATGACAAGGTTTTACAGTGCCAGCCACTTATTTTAACACATTTTAGAGGACCTGGACATTACCATTGAATTAATAATGGTATAATATTCTCACAAAATAGAAAGTGTTACAAATTTGAAAATTCAAAAGGAATTAACCTGTTCATAATGCCTAGGCACTTTTAGAGGTGCCTTAATTTTTGATTTCTACTCAATTTAGCATTTATCGTTGCTATTAATGAAAAATGTATAGTATAAACTTAGATCAGCAATTTGAGCTACATTTGATTTTTGTCAACATGTGATAACTGAGAGAAAATATCCTTGGAATTTATGAGTTAAAAGAGTAGTGCTCAGTGCATAATCTTAGTATGTATGTGTAAATGTGATTAATATAAGATCAATCTGTGATTAGTCTTACTCAGTTGAAATGTGACATGCAGTTCCCTCTTCCTTAGAAACAATTACAACAACAATTCAAGATTTATTTCCCAAAGCAATGAAAAAAATGAGGATTCCTATAACTTTGGGTTGCTGCTTGCTTCTGTTTCTCCTTGGTCTTGTCTGTGTGACTCAGGTATAGTGTACCTTTTAATTTGTGTAGACAAATACTAGTTTGAATATGCTTTAAAATCTAAATAAATATACTAAGGCTTAAGGGGGGGTGTTTAGAGGCATGTCCAAGTTCTAGTTGGATGGAGGTTTTGCAAATTTAGGGCCATTTTTCATTATAACTTTTTTAGTACACATTTTGTGGAGGAGGACCAATAATGACAATTTTCCAAATAACAAAAGGATTATAAAATTTAAGCATACACTATAAGCTTTTTGGTGGCTTTTACATTGCATATCGATACTGTATGCCATTTGCATATCCAACGATTCTAAATGCTTATATTTTCCCAATGACTCAGTATAGTATAAAAATTTGAAAGAGAGTTTAAATATGATTTATTCGATAAAATGAATTGTACATGTTTTTCTTTTCGTGTGTGATTTCTTTTTCATTGAATTTTTTCAAATTTCATACAAACTATTTTGATTAAATTTAGATACCCTTCTCCATCTGCACCCCCACTATGACCCACTCACTCTATTATACATATGTTATATAGATAGCTAGATATTGATACATATATAAAATATGCCTAGCAAGTCAAATTTGTATTCCCAAATGCCCTTGCATGTGGATTCTTCCATGGGAGCTTGGTCAACCTACCAAGAGTCTTACCTGTAAATAAGACGGACTGTCTCCTTCTCAGCAGCTATCATTTGTCAGTAGTTCCTCAGGTGGAGTTTGAGTTTCTTACCTACCTCCCCATACCATGCTGAGGCTTTGTCCAGCTTGAGCTTATGTGAGATGCTATGCATTGCAAC
The DNA here is from genome assembly GCA_009823505.1 of Rhizomys pruinosus. Classification (NCBI taxonomy): domain Eukaryota; kingdom Metazoa; phylum Chordata; class Mammalia; order Rodentia; family Spalacidae; genus Rhizomys; species Rhizomys pruinosus. The sequence continues at coordinate 4,242 of VZQC01004918.1, forward strand.
TGACCAGTTAGCTGGTGTAACTCTCTTTCCTTATGGTCACCAACACCTCTGGATACATCACCACCTCTGGCTTTTTACAATCTTTCCACCTCCTTTTCTGCAATGATCTGTTCGTTTTGAAATAATATTTGAACTTATATTTGAACATACTTTTTGCATATTAACATTAAGTTCAAATAATATATTCTGCTTGAAGACTTCATGAAATTATTAATAATTAAAATATAATTAGAAGTAATTTTTTATAGGCTGGAATTTACTGGTTCACCTGATTGATCACTTCTGTGCTGGATGGGACATTTTGATTGCAGCTATACTGGAAATTGTAGGAATCATCTGGATTTATGGTAAATAGTGACTATGGAATTATTTGTAAATTTTACTATAATAGATTCATTTTTATTAAGATTACATAGCCATATGTTCTAGTTTGTCTTCCATTGCTGTGACAAAAACACTCTGACTGACACCAAATTGGGGAGGAAAGGGTTTATTTCAGCTTACATCTCCTGGGTCACAGTTCATCACTGGGAGCCCAAGCAAGAACTCAGGGCAGGAACCTGGAGGCAGGAGCTGAAGCACAGTCCATGGAGGAATGCTTTCACTGGCTTGCTCCCCTGGCTATGCCCAGCCTGCCTTCTATACGGTAAACAACAACCTGTCAAGGGTGGCACCACTCACTGTGGGCTGGCCTCCCACACTGCTGCTTGACAATACTCCACAGAGTACTCCACAGATGTGGCCACAAGGCCAATCCAATGGAGCCAATTCCCCAATTGAGGCTCCCTCAACCAAGGTGTGTCAAGTTGACACTAAAGCTATCCAGCACACCATACTATTAATGATTACAGTATACTAATAAAATGTGATATATTGTACAAAATTTATTGTAAATGAAATGAAATTGTAGGTGTATGCTTCCTTGTTGGTTTAGCAGAATAATTAATTGTAAATGGATAATTTGGGTGATTAATTATTTGAGGAAGGTATGAGAAAGGACTCACAATTTGAATTGTTTTCTTTAGGGGGAAATAGATTCATTGAAGATATAGAAATGATGATTGGTGCTAAGAGGTGGATCTTCTGGCTCTTTTGGAGAGCTTGCTGGTTTGTCATCACACCAATTCTGATGTCTGTAAGTAATAATATACAACGAATTTGGTGTAAGCAATATGATGTATAGCTTTAAACATTAATAAGGTTCTTATAGAACAATTAACATCAGAGACACTAAGTAAATAATGTTGGAAATGAATGATTATCAAGTTTTGTAGTATTTATGGCTAGTGCTTCTACTGCCCTGCCTGAATTAAAATGCCTTTAGTGTATTATTTTTAAAGCCACGGGTTTAAACATTACTCATTTGAGAAAAGAAAGATCTTCCTATAGACTTTAAAGGTATCAATAACTTAAAAGTTACCAAAAGGATAAAAATATCAGTAGGATAAACAAATGGAAATGATGACTTTATTCATTCTTTCAAATATATGTTGAGTATATATGAGCTTAACCTTTATGCCAGGTGCATAAACTACAAAGAGTCAAGGTCCAGATGATGCCTTTAAAGAATTCTTTTCTTAAAACATTCAGATACTAATGTTTATGTTTCTAGCTTATCTGGGAGGTATTTATTATCAGAAATTGCTAAAAGAACCTATGTCAATATAGGCAGTGGTTTATAGCAATAAATTCAATAATTGGTACTGTTTAGGAGCCATAAATTCAATAAATGGTACTATTTAGGAGCCATAAATTCAATAATTTGTACTATTTAGGAGCCAGGGAAAGCAAATGATGGCTTCTTGAAAAACTATGAGACAGATTTGAGATCTTTATTTTTTTTCTGAGGCAGGGTCTTCCTGAAGCCCAAGCTGTCCTGTAACTCACTATATTGTCCAGGCTGGCCTTGAACTCACAGATCTCTCCTCGCCTCTCAAGTGCTGGAGTATTAATACGGCATTGACAACCATGCCTGGCTAGTTTTGAGACCATTAAGTAACTGTCTAGTAGAGTAAATTCTCTTCTCAAGTGTTAAAACAATGGGAGTTAATCCTACAGTTTGAGAGTAGCAAAGATTTGGAGTTGTCTTTTTGTTTTCAGGGCATTCAAGGGCTTTCCTAGAATGAACCATGCAATAATTTGATTTGCTTCACTTCTGAGGTATAATCTTTAATATTATGTTTTGAATTTTAATAATATAAGATCACTTTTTAACAGAAGTAGGACTATATTTGATGAACCTAAACATTTGCATGCTCCATAGTTTTGCTAGATGCTGTTGAAATTACCACTAAATATCATAGTCCTAATCCCCCTCCCCAAAATGGAAATGACCACGTAATGAAATAAGCATCTTGTCAACAGGTAGGAGCTAACAAGGATTCTTAACCAACTATTCCTTTTTTTGGTCATACTGGTCAATTAACATAGACTTTCCAGTAGTTAAGGAAGCAGTGTACCACTGAGCTGTATTATATCCCCAGAGCCTTTTAAAACTCACTTGTTTTTTTTCTTAAGACCAGTACCCAGTTACTCAGTTTCCCAGGCTGGCCTTAAACTCACTGTGTAGTTGAGGCAAGCCTTGGGTTTATGTTCTTCCTACCCCAACTTCCCCCATAGGCCCAAGCCACCAAGCCAAGTACTAACACTCATTTATTACATATGTTGAAATAACAGGATAAAAAGGAGAAGTGATAGAAATTAAATGATACACTTTCATTTTGAATAGTCATGTATGTTAGACATTGCTGTCTTTCACTCATGTTAGATTACATAGGATACATAAGGACTGTGGTACTTGATAATATTTCAGTTACTATATTTAAATTAACTGAATTATTCTAATCCTAAAATACTTACATCTCTATATAAATGTTGTTATATTCCATTAATTTTACTAAATGAACACAACTAAATCTAGAAACTGCTACATCACTTGGGAGATTTCATTTGTTCTGTTTCAGTTTTCAGTTTTCTTAGTAGCCAGCATACAAGACAATGGATTTCATTATATGTTCATCCGGGTGCCTTATTTTACTCTTCTCACATTTGCTACTCTTGGCTTCCTTCCATCCCTGCTGGTTCCTCTTCTCCCCTCAAGTAGTCCTCCTTTTGCTTTCATGCTGTACATATGTATAAGTATACACATTTTCACATATGAGAGAAAATGTGATGTCCTTTCTTCATTCCATTAATCTCTTGTTCCTTCTTTCCTCTCTTTGTCTCCTTTCCACTCTTGTAATAGTCCCCATTCTACCTTCACATACATAGTCTATGTTGATTCCATGTTGAGCGAAAAAGGTGGGATGTTGGTCTTTCCCAGTGTCCCTTATTTAACTTGGCATAATGATCTCTGGTTCTAGCCATTTTCCTCCAAAGGACATAATTTCATTCTTCGTTCTAGCTCGATAAATCTCTACTTATAAATTTATATTTACTATAAAATCATAAAGTATTTGCACAGCTATTTTTCTTTTTCTGGAGTCTGCTAAATGGAGCTGTGGACATTACTATGCCTTGTGTTTCTAATCATTTTGGCTTGTCCTGGCCTTACCCAGTTCAGTTTTGATGTTCAGTAGAGCTGTTTTTTTTCTTAGGAGCTTCCCTTCTTTGTGTGTCAGGAACCTCTGCTGGCCACAAATGGCTTTGCATCCTATGGGCTGGGCAGATTTACCCATGGACCAGAAACTCCTTAGTTTATAACATTCAATGTAGCTTACGGTTAAGCCATACTTTATCTCCTAGGTGCATTAGGGACAGTAGGAAACAAAGCACTGAGATATATTCTAGAAGACCAGTTTCAGTGCTTTAAAATCATAAATGTTTAACACTCTAAGGGAGGCAAGGTTCTGTGGAAGGTGTGAGCTCAGCTGGACCTGGGCTTCAGAGATTTCTGTCCTGTCAGCAGTGACCCATGGGACAGATATGTGGTTGGAGATATTGGGCTGCCCACTGAGCTTGAGCCTGGAGTTATTAGTTTCTGTAATTATCAAGTAATGGTGTCTATTCCTTGACACTGTGTGAAGATATTGACTACTGTGCATATACTTATTAGTTTTTACTTTCGGCTAGATACAAATTAGAGTCAACTGGGAAGAAGACACTTCAAATGAAAAATATTTTCCTCACATTGGCCCACGTGCCTGTCTGTGAGAAACTGTCTTGATCAATGTGGATGGGTCCATCCCACTGTTGGACATTACTGGCAGTCTGTGTCTCCTTGAGTGTCAGTCAAAAATCAAAGGACACAGGGGATGGAGATTTGGCTCAGCAGTTAAGAACACCAGCTGCTCTTGCAGAGCACCCAGGTTCAATTCCCAGCACACACATGGCAGTTATCAATCTCTGTAACTCCAGTTCCAGGGGAATCCAATGCCTTCTTCTGACTCTGCAGGCCTTGCACAGCATAGGGTGCACTTACATACATGCAGGCAGTACAATTACACACATAGTATAAAAATAATAATATAATTTAAAAAATGATCCACCTTTAATCCCAGCACTTGGGACAGAGAGACAGGTGGATCTTTGTGAGTTCAAGGCCAGCCTGTTCTACATAGCAGGTTTCAGGCCAGCTGGAGGTATAGAGAGACCCTAATTCAAAAAGAATAAAAAAAAATGAGAGGAAGGGAAGAATGAAAATCCATTTCTATGTAGCCCTTGTTAGCCAAGAACTTGCTATGTAGAGCAGGCTGGGCTCGAACTCATATCATCTGCCTCTTAAGTTCTGGGCTTAAAGGCATGTGCCACCATACCTGACTGGATTGGTAGCTTTTTGAATTAATTTTTAGGTTAGCATACAATGTCTTTAGTTTCATCATTCTCTCTCTCTCTTTCTCTCTCTCTCTCTCTCTCTCTCTCTCTCTCTCATCTCTATCTCTATCTCTCTCTGCTTATGGAGGTCTGAGTTTGGAATCCAGTGTCTTTTTTCACTTGTTCTTCTCCTTGTTACATGGGTTTTATGGGTTTAGGGGATCCGGAATCTTGTCCTTTTGCTTTCATAGCAAGCATTTTACCTTTTGAGCTATCTCCCACCTCTGGATTTTTCTTCTTTTTTTTCCCCACAAAACTGCATTTGTTTCTATTTATTAATTTTTAAGAAAATATTTCATTGGTGTTTTGTGTATTTCATACATCATTTCTCAGTCCAATTTAGACACATTCTTTTTGCCATATCCCCCACCCCACCCCAGTTCATGCATTCTGCCATACATGTCTTGCATCTTTTTCTCAGTCTTTGTAGAGTTTTTCTCTGCAGAGGTTTATTGTTTGGCTGGAAGTTAACTGTTTTAGTCAGTTCTTTGACCCAGTCCTTTGTACTTGTTGTTCCCTCGCATTTGTATTGCTCCAAAATATACCTGTATATACCTCACATATATACTAAAATTATGACCTGTGAAAATAAGCTGTATGTTAATTCCATAATATGTTTAGGAGTTCACATTTTTCCCTTTAATTTTATATTACTCTAAAATATGAATACATACTTTCCACCCATATACAGTAATTACAGAGTCTGAAAATAATTGGTGGGTCAATTCTAGAGCCCATTAAGAGATTTACATGATAACATCATAGTTGGTTTCAAATAAACAGAAGTATACCAATAATGTTTTTCACCTTGTTTTTTTAACTGGGGATTTGGTGTTAGCATCCACAAATGAGAGAAACCATTTGCTGCTTGTTTTTCTGGGACTGTGTTACTTCACTTAGCATAATGGTTTAGAGTTCTATCCATTTACCTGCAAAGTTCATGATGTCATCTTTATTTACCATTGCATAGAATTCCACTGTGTAGATGTATCACATTTTCTCTATCCACTCATCAGTTGACGGACACTTGGATTGCTTCCAGCACTTTGCTATTGTGAAGAGATCTGCAATAAACATAGATGTGCATTTATCTCTGTGGATGGATGAGTCTTGTGGGTATAAACCCAGGAGTGGTATGACTGGGTCAGGTGGTCGGCTCATTTTCAGTTTCTTAGAAGAGTTCTCCACACTGCTTTCCATAGGGTTTTCATGAGTTTGCATTCGGACCAGCAGTGGGTGAGTGTTCCCCTTTCCCAACAACCTCTCCAGCATTTGGTATCTTTGGTTTTCTGGTTCATAGATAGTCTTACCAGAGTAAGATGAAATCTTAAAATGGTTTTAATTTGCATTTCCCTAATTATTAGTGATGCTAAACACATTTTTAAGATGTTTCTCAGTCATCTTTACTTCTTCATTTGTGAAGTCTCTGTTCAGCTCTTTACTCATCTTTTAAGTGGGTCCTTTGTTTTCTTCTTCCTTTGTTTTTTGAGTAGTTTATACCCTCTGGAAGTTAATGCTCTATCAGATATATCACTGGTGATGGTTTCCTCCCACTCTGTGGGTTTTCTCTTCACTGATTGTTTCTTTCGCTGTACAGAAGCACTTAAGTTTAATAAGGTCCCATTTGTCAATTGTTGACCTTATTGTTTGGACAGCTGCTGTCTGATTTAGAAAGTCTTTTCCTACACCTATGTCTTTTATGTGACTACCAATGTTTTCTTCTATCGTTTTCAGAGTTTTGGGTTTCACATTGAGGTCTTTGATCCACTTGGATTTGATTTTTGTACATGGTGAGAGGTAGGGGTTTAGTTTAATTTTTCTACAAGTGGTGATCCAGTTATGCCAACACCATTTGATGAAGATGCTGTCTTTCCTCCATTGAGTCTTCTTGGCCCCTTTGTCAAATATGAGATGGCTGAAATTGGAAGTGTTCAGGTTTGGATCCTCAATTTTGTTCCATTGATCTAGAGGCCTGATTTTTGACAATACCAGGCTAATTTATGACTATAGCTCTGTAATATAGTTTGAAGTCTGGTATGGCAATCCCCCCTGTATTGCTCAGTGTTGTTTTGGCTATCTGGGTTCTTTTGCTTCTCCATATGAACTTTAGGATGTTTTTTTTCTAGATCTGTAAAGAAACTCATGGGGATTCTAATTGGGATTGTATTGAATCTGTATATTACTTTGGGCAGGATGGTAATTTTTACTGTATTGATTCTTCCAGTCCAGGAGCATGGGAGTTTCTTACATCTTCTAGTATCTTCCACAATCTCCTTAAGAGATTTAAAATTTTGCTTGTAGAGATTTTTATTGTGTTTGGTCAGGTTTGTTCCTAGATAATTTATTTTTGGAGGCTATTGTGAGTGGGAAAGTCTTGTATTCATTCTCCAATTGCTTGTTATTGGCATAAAGAAAGGCTACTAATTTTTCTAAGTTAATGTTGTATCCCACCATTTTACTTAACCTGTTGATGGTTTCTAGAAGTTTTCTGGTGGAGATTTTGGTGTCCCTTAGGTAAACTATCATGTCATCTGCAAAAATGGATAGTTTGACTTCCTCTTTTCCAATTAGTACTCCTCTAATTTCCTATTCTTGTCTGATAGCTCTCACGAGCATTTCAAGCACTATGTCGAAAAGGAGTGGGTATAGGGGCAGCCTTCCTGGGTTCCTGACTTTAAGAGGAATGTTTATAGTTTTTTCCCATTTAGGATAATGCTGGCTGTTGGTTTTCTATATATGCCTTTAATTGTGTTGAAGGATGTTCCCTCCAGTCCATTTCCCTCTAGGGCTTTAAATATGAAGGCATGCTGAATTTTGTCAAAAGCTTTTCCACATTGATTGAGATAACCATGTGGTTTTTGTCTTTCAGTCCATTTATATGCTTTATGATGTTTATTGATTTACATATGTTGAACCATCCCTGCATCTCTGGTATGAATCCAGCTTGGTCATGGTTGATAATCATTTGGATATGTGCCTGTACACGGTTTGCAAGTATTTTGCTGAGAATTTTTGCATCTATGTTCATTAAAGAAATGAGCCCATAGTTTTCTTTTTTGGTTATGTCTTTGGCTGGTTTTGATGTTGGGTTCGTAGAAGGAATTTGGGAGATTTCCTTCTGTTTCTATCCTCTAGGATAATTTGAGTAGCAGTGGCTGTAGGTCTTCTTTAAATGTCTTATAGAATTCTGCCCTGAATCCATCTGGACCTGGGCTTTTTTAGTTGGGAAGGTTTTTATTACAGTTTCAATTTCCACCTTTATTATGGGTATATTTAAGCTGTTTATCTCTTCCTGGTTAAGTCTTGATGGATTCCATGATGCCAGGTATTCATCCATTTCTCTTAGGTTTTCAAATTTGGTAGAGTATAGGTTTTTGAAGTGTTCCCATAAGATTGTCTGCACCTTTTTACTATCTGTTGTGATGGTTCCCTTTTCATCTCTAATTTGGTTGATTTGGAGTTGCTCTTTCCTTCTTTTAGTGAATTGGGCTAGAGGTCTATGTGTCTTGTTTATCCTTTCAAAGAACCAGCTCTTGGATTCATTGATATTTTGTATTGTTTTCTTTGTTTCTATTTCATTGATTTCTGCTCTGATTTTTGTTATTTCTTCCTGTTTGCAGGCTTTCGGATTCATTTGTTGCTGCCTCTTAAGTGTTTTAGTTGCAGTGTTAAGTCATTTATTTCTGCTCTTTCTGCTTTCTTAATGTAGGCACTTAGGGCTATGAATTTCCTTCTTAGGACTGCTTTTAAGGTGTCCCATAGGTTTTGCAGTGTTGTATCATCCCTTTCATTTAGTGCCAGGAATGCTTTTATTTCTTTATGCTCTTTATTTCCGCTTTGACCCATTTGTTACTCAGTATTGTGTTGTTTAGCCTCCATGTTTTCTTGTATTTAGTAGGGCTCTTTCTGGTGTTGATATTAAACTTTATTGCACTGTGGTCTGATAAGATGCATGAAATTATTTTAATTCTTTGTATTTGCTGAGAATTGCTTTGTGTCCCTGTATATGGTCAATTTTGGAGAATGTTCCATGGGGTGCTGAGTAGAAAGTATATTCTTTGCTGTTTGGGTAGAATATTTGTTAGATGTCTGTTAGGTCCATTTGGTGTATTGTATTGTTCAGTTCAGATGTCTTTCTGTTTATTATTTGCCCAGTTCACCTGTCCAATGGACTCAGTGGGGTATTGAAGTCTCCCACTATTAGTGTGCTGGGATTGATCTGTGTCTTGATGTCCTTCAGGATTGTGTTTATGAAGTTTGGTGCACCAGTGTTTGGTGCATATATATTTATGATTGTGAGATCTTCATGGTTGATTGATCCTTTGATAAGGCTGAAATGACCCTCTTCATCTCTTCTGATTAATTTTATATTGAAATCTATTTTTTCCAGATATTAAAATAGCAACTCCTTCTTGCCTTTTGGTGCCATTTGCTTAAAATATTTTTTCCATCCTTTCACCTTAAGATGGTGCCTGTCCTTGAAGATAAGGTGTGTTTCTAGTAGACAGCAGAAAGATGGATTCACTTTCTTAATCCATTTTCTCAGGCTCTGTCCCTTGATTCGGGAGTTTAGAGCATTCATGTTTAGGGTTAATATTGAGAGATGTATATTGCTCCTCCTCAGATTACTTTCTGTGTGAATTTTGGTCTATGTTTGTATTTCTGTGCTTATACCTTCATTAATTACTCTCTCTTGCTTCTTGGAGATAGCTGCTCCTTACCTCTGTCGTCCAAACTGTTTCAAGTACTTTCTGGAGGGTTGGTTTTCTAGACATGTATTCCTTCATTTTGTTTATGTCATGGAATATTTTCCTTTCTCCTTCTATTATAATTGACATTTTTGCTGGTTAGAGTATCTTGGTTTGCATCTGTAGCCATTTAGTACTGGAAATACTTTGGTCCAAGTTCTTCTGGCTTTCATCATTTGCGTTGAAAAGTCAGCTGTAATTCTGATGGGTTTTCATTTATATGTAACGTTGTGTTGTTTTTCTCTTGTGGCTTTCAGTATTCTGTTTGGTTTTTGAGCATCTAGAGTTTTGATTATGATATGACATGAGGAGTTTCTTTTCTGATTTTGTCTATTTAGTGTTCTATGTGCTTCTTGTATTTGTATGGGTGTGTCTTTTGGGGGAAATTTTCTTCTATAATTCTGTCGAAGATCTGTTCCATATCATTATCCCTGGATTCTTCTCCTTCCTCTATACCATGATGCGCAGAGTTTTTCTATTTCATGTGACCCACACTTTCCTGATTATTCTCCCGTGGTTTTTTTTTTTTTTTTGTAATTTTCATTGTCTTTGCTTGATCTCTTCAGTTCTTCCATGCTTTCTTCTAGAGGTCATATTCTATTTTCTGCTTTGTTCATTCTGTTACTGAGGCTTTCTCTTGCCCTTTCCTGTTGACTGGATGAATGTTCAATTTTCTTTTTCATTTCAGCCTGAGATTCCTTTCTGGAGTTGACCATTCTCCCCTTCTAGTTTTTTAGTTTCCTTTTTCATTTCAGCCTGAGATTTTTTTCAGTGTTTCCATTTCTTTCCGTATTTGGTCATTTTTGCTTTTGGCATGTGGATTTGATTCCTTTTTTTAATAATCTGATGTGAAATTCAGGTGTTTCTTTGTTCTAGTGTAGTCCTATTCCTTTAGTTTGCCTGGGCAGGGGGTGATTTGGCCCACAGGCAGGCAACCTGGCTGCAGCTTCACTGTCCCTAAATATATGGGTTCCCAACAGGGTGGGTCCGCTCTTACCCTGCCTGTGGTGGAAGCTGAGGTGCAGCTGGCTGCTGCCTCACTGTCCCTGAACACCTGTGTTCCCAGCCATGTGGGCCCACTCTTACTAGGCCTGTGGCAGAACCCAACGTGTTGTCGGCTGCTGCCTCAGTGTCCCTGAGGATCTGAGCACCCAACAGGGTGAGCCCACTCTTTCCAGGCCTGTAGCAGAAGCCAAGGTGCCACTGGGTGCTGCCTCAGTGTTCCTGAAGACCCGAGTTCCCAGCAGGGTGGGACAGCTCTTATCCCGCCCAGCCTGTGGTGGAAGCCAAGGTGCCTGGATTTTTCTTTGCAAGTTATAATATGAAAGCTCTTTCATATTACATGTAATCCATTTCATCCTACTTTCCTATGTCCCCTATGATCTTTTTTCTCTTTAAAATGACATAAAACACAAATATGTATATACTTTTTTTTTGTCTTTTTGAGACAGGGTCTCCCTGTAGCCACAGCTGTCCTGGATCTCACTCCATAGACCAGGCTGGCGTTGAACTCACAAAGATCCACCTGCCTCTGCCTCCCAAGTGCTAGGATTAAAGGCGTGCGGCACCATGCCTGGCAATATGTATATATTATAAATTGAGGTTCTGCATATGAGAAAATTTATAAATTGAGGTCCTGCATATGAGAGAACACGTGGTCTTTGTGTTCTGTGCCTGGATTTCTTTCACTTTACATAATGATTTCTAGTTGTACTCATTTTCCTATAACTGTCATGATTTAAGGTTTGCTTATGGCTTCATAAAATTCCATCCTGTATATGTACAACGTTTTCTTTAATCTCAACACCTAGGAGGCAGACAGGGGGATCTCTGTAAGATTGTGGTCAACCTGTTCTCCATAGAGAGTTCCAGACCAGCTCTGGCTACAGGAAGAACCTGTCTCAGAAAACCAAAAAGGAAAAAAAAATCACTTAAAGGAATTTCAGCACATATTTTGAGAGTCTCTATCTCAGATTGGTCTTGAAATCACTCCGTAGTTTGAATGCCCAATCCTTTTGCTTCTACCCCTTGAGTGCTGAGATTTTCAGCAAGCACCAACATGTTTGGCTTATGCTGTGCTAGAGTTTGAACTCAGAGCTTCATGAATGCTAGCAAGCCCTGGACCAACTGAGCTATATCCTAAGATTCAATTTTTTAAGTTTTTTTTTTTTCCTTTTTTTGGTATTTTTGAGGTAGGGTCTCCCTTTTAGTACCAGCTGTCCTGGAGCTCGCTCTGTAGACCAGGCTTGCCTTGAACTCACAAAGATCCACCCACGTCTACCTCCTGAATGCTGGGATTAAAGGTGCGCACCACCACACCCGGCTTGGACTCAATTTTTTTAGGCTCAGATTTTGCCTTATTACTTGAATTTACATTGAACTTTTTTTCTGCTTAGGAAGAACCCAGGAGAGAAATGTGTGTTGGTAAACATGTGCCAGTAATGTGAGTTTAAATTTCAGTAAGTTATGAGCAGAAGAATGTAGTGTTCTTTGCAATGAATAACAGTTGCTAAGCAAGAAAGGAAACATATCTATTAAACTGTACTTGCACATTCTTGCTGGACTAATACATATGCTGGTCAGCTTATGACATAGAATGAAGCCATGCTAACAGTTTAATTTTCTTGGCTATATACCGAGGAATGGGATTGTTGGATATGGTACTTCTAGTTTTTATTTTGTTTTGAGGAACCTCTATGATGCTTTCCACAATGATGTTACTGATTTACATTTCCAGCATTAAAGGGAAAGGATTCTATTTTCTCATGCCCTTGTTAACAGTTCTACAGGATTTAGGCTCAAGGATACTTAGTATTATTATATATATATATATATATATATATATATATGCAGCAGTTGCACTCCATGTTCACTGAAGCACTATTAATTATAGCCAAGGAATGGAAATAGCCTAAATGCTTTCCAAGTGAATAATGGCTACAGCAAATGGGGTACATGATACATATACCAGGGATGGTAGATCACACTGGTAATGCAAGTACTCGGGGAGGCTGAGATGGGACAATCACCATGAGTTCAGGGCCAAACTGGGTTAAAGATTAAGTGCAAGTTCAGCCTGGGCTATAGAGTGAGACTGTGTCAAAAATAAGAAGCAATCAAAGGAAAGAAAGAAAATGTGGTACACACATACAATGCAATACTATGAAATCTTGCAAATTTTGACATGAATAAAAGGGGACAAAGTTATGTTAATTGAAATAGGCCAGGTGCAAAGAGGAAAATACTGCATGAACTCACTGAGATGTGGAATGTGAGGAAATTATCTCCTTGAAGTTGGGAGTAAAGTGGTGATTATCACAAATCTTGGACCATGGAAAGAGAAGGGGATAGATCAATAGTTACAGTTGGATCGGAGCACAAAAATCTGGTGTGTAACTGAATGCATAAGACAGAAAAAAACAGACAACAATGTACAACTTAAAAGATTTGTAATATGGGGCTTGTATGATGTCTCAGTGGTTACGCGCCATGTTTTTACTTATCTATTAAAAAGGGAAAATAAAATTTAAGTTACGAAAAATGTTAAATGCTCAATAATAAATATATTTCAAATGTATTCTACTTATGTATTATACATGATCAGGTGTTTTCCTGAAATATACACTGAAAAAAAAATATATATATGAGAAAGCATTAAATTTTGCAGAATTGCTTTGAAGTGGGGCTGGAGAGATGGCTCAGTGGTTAAGAATGCTGACTATTCTTGCAGAGTACCCAGATTGGATTCCCAGCACCTACATGGTGGCTAAGAACCATCTTTAAGCTGGGTGTGGTGCTGCACAACTTTAATCCTAGCAACAACTTTAATCGGGAGGCAGAGGCAGGTGGCACTTTGTGAGTTCAAGGCCAGTCTGGTCTACAAGACTGAGTTCCAGTACAGCTGGGGCTATAGGGAGAACCTGTCTCAAAAAAAAAAAAAGAATTGCTTTGAAGAAAAAATCAGAAATTTGGTTCATTTCATGTTATTGTCTTCTGTCTTGTTACACAATTATTTTAGTCCCTTAATTGCTGCATCATTTATTTACTTATTTATAAAGATTTTCTTTTTGTTTCATGCATGTGAATGTTTTGCCTGCATGTATGTAGATGTTGGTGTTGGAACGCAAATCCTGGTCCTCTTCCAGAACAACCATTGCTCTTAACTGCTGAGCCATATCTCTAGCCCCATTTTATTTGTTTTAAATATTTTTTCTAAAGATTGGAGTAAAATTGTGAACACTTGTAATATAGAAACTAATCTTTAGTTTGCTTTTTTTGTGCTTTACTTTCACAGGCAATTTTGTCTGGTCATTGGTCCAATTTCAAAGACCTGATTATGCTGGTATTCCATATCCTGACTGGGGAGTTGCTCTAGGCTGGTGTATGATTATTTTCTGCATTATTTGGATACCAATTATGGCTATCATAAAAATATTTCAGGCTGAAGGAAACATCCTTCAGCTAAGTACATTATACTCTTAAGTATTTTATATATGAGCACTGATGAGAGAACTGCAGGTTACATATGAAAGAGAGGTAGGAGATTATAAAAAGTGAAACTCATCCCTCTCCTCTCTACTTTTACACCCATCATAATGATCTGCTTTAGCATATTGTGTCTGCTTGCGCCCGTGTGTGTGTGTGTGTGTGTGTGTGTGTGTGTGTGTGCTCATCTACCTGGATTTTACTATACAATCCTCATGAAAAGAAGCCTGTTGCTGAATCCTCAGGCTCTATTAGAATGCAATAATTATGATCCCTGTATTTGTCTGAAGTTATCCTCAAAAATGACTCATCAGTTTCTTCTATCCATCATCTCTGCATTTAATTCACATATGGCTATAATACGAATACTAATTATGTATTTATAGCAGAAAATCTTGGTAAGTTATCCTGCAGCCTGTGTACACTTTGGATCATCCTTCTTCTATAGATGCCCAGGGTAATAGATTTGACTCAGTCTTCATACTAGAGAAATGAGAAGGTAGGTTCAGGAGACTTAGATTTTAGCAAATTCCCAAGCTCATGCAAGAACTAATCCAAATAAATGGCTTCATCTCTGAATCGCCCTTTCCTTGGTTCTTGAAACACACACCAGTGCATAATAATTTAGATTCTTTTATTTTTCCAGATTTTTTGAGACAGGGTATCCCGTTAGTCCCAGCTGGCCTGGAGCTCACTATGTAGACCAGGCTGGCCTTGAACGCACAGAGATCTGTCTGCCTCTGCCTCCTGAGTGCTGGGATTAAAGGTATGCTCCACCACAACTGGCCTAAGATGGTTCTTAGCCGCCATGTGGCTGCTGCAAATTGAATCTGGGTCCTCTGCAAGAGCAGTCAGTGCTTTTCACTGCTGAGCCATCTCTCCAGCCCCAATTTAGATTCTTTTTTTTTTTTTTTTAGTTGTAATGGAGGGCTTAATTTTATTACGATGATGGGCCGACACTCAACTGGGGAGGAGTATGGCCCCGAGGTTTGGGCCACAGGGTAATTTATAAGTACAACAGCCAATCAGAGTTTAGCATTACAATTAAAGTTACCAATCAGTGCTGGGCGTGGTGGCGCATGTCTTTAATCCCAGCACTTGGGAGTCAGAGGCAGGCGGATCTCTGTAAGTTCAAGGCTAGCCTGGTCTACAAAGCAAGTTCCAGGCCAGCTGGGGCTACTGAGAGACCTTGTCTCAAAAATACCAAGAAATAAATAAATAAAATAAAGTTACCAATCAAGTACACCGGCCAATCAGAGTTTAACCCCACAGTTAAAGTTACCAATCAAAAAGAAATGCGCCAAGCAAGCACACCAATTATTCTTAGAATGACTAAGGAAAAATGGCTTAATGGTATCTGAGAACACTATCCCTGAATTTTTATAATCCTCTATTTCATTTCTCCCTCTTGTTATGTGGCCTTCAAATACTTGAAGGAAGTTCGCAAGAGTCAATAATTGGTGTTTCTCAAAGATGGAATGATCTCCACTAGGGGGGTTGTATTGTGTCCTTAGCATGGTGGTTTTAATGGAATTTACCCATTGGTTAATAAGTCTGACAAGTGAGTTAAGGATGCATGGGCCACAAGTCAGATCAACTAGAAGGATGTTTACTGTCAGATCCAGGAAGTCTTTAGCTCTCAGCTAAGAAAGGAACTGGCTCTTTGGGGATTCTTGACCTTAAACTGCCTAGCCAATTTTTAGCTCCTACTTTTATCACATTACCCTCTGAGGAGTTTACCCCAATTGCCAAGAGGGAATTGGAGCACTGACCATTCTTTTTCCATGTTGAAAAGGGGCATGGGGGTGGCTACTGGGGTACCCCTGCTCAGTGGGTCTATCTAAAAGACCCCAAAAGTATAGTTATAGAGAGAACAAAATCCTTGACCAGTGCCTGTGAAGGCAAGAGTAGCTAGGTACATTTTCTAGGCAGGGAACCAGGAGAGGAAAAGGGTGAATTAAATGTCCAACTTAAAAGTCCATTAGAATTTCTCAACGAGGGGTTACAAAGCATCCATTATTGGGCTTCTCCTTTTGTTCATTTGGCCATGGTGTCTGGACTCAGGATCTGCTTTCCAGGAAATTTCAATGGTCACAGTGTGAGTTTTCCCTTAGGTAGTTACTTAAATAGAAAGAGGAAACTTTATTATTTGGTAACAACAGATCTCATATGACTTTAAATGACTTAAAATCTAGTGTTTGGAGGCACAACCTCTCAGACTTTAAAGGAAACATAATGATTACTTATATTTTGGCTATACATTCCTTTTGGGTGTTTAAGTCCGTATAGTTAGCCCTGAAACTTTTGTTTTTTCAAGGTCAGTTGAGGGTCTAGTCCTCAGGGGCCACTCAGATTTTGGGGGGAAGAGGCCTCTGGCTCCTCTGAGCTTTTACAATGTTAAACAATTTCAGGCTTATCTTAAATGTAAACTGTTCATTACAATTACTACAAACAAAAACAATCTCTTTCTTTTTCAGACACCCCCCCATCCTGATTTATAGTTTTCCCAGACAGACAGGAGTTGTACCACATACCAGAAGACAGGAAATAAACTGATAAAGATTACCAAACTCATCCAAAACTGTCTTCTGGTCTGCATGCAGTTGGTTCAGGATGATAGAACCTAGCTTTTTTGATCCAAATTATCTGGTTAAATCAAAGGAAATATCAAAAGCAACTCTTGCAAGAAACATAAAGTACATTTTCAGTAGCCATAGGTAACCCACTATTTTTCTGTGTCCATTTAATCCAAACCTATAACAGGGAGCCCAGTTCAAGCCAGGAGTGGACTGAAAACTAACAACAATTCAGTATATCTTATCCTTTTACTAAACCTTGAAGTGCCATGTGATGTATAGATAAGGCTTGGGCAAAAACTAAACACTCTTAAATAAACATTGACTAGATATACGTTTTGATTCTTAAACTAGTTGAATGAACCTTAGAAAATTAAGCTTATTCATATAGTCTCACCTTTTACCTGCCATAACAAGCCTCCTTATACTTGTATCACTTGGATAGACTTTCTCATCATCTTCATATAAATCCTTATAAAAATATCTCCATTTCTATATCTCTCTAACATTTTTCTCACCTTCTTATTTCCTTTGTTAATACCATGAGATATAACAACATTCATAAACAGATTGACCCTTAGTTGTGAAGAAATACTAAGAAGCACTCCCATAAAATAAATACTGGGGTTAGACACAATGTCATGACAAACTAGTTTCAAAGCCGAAACTTTAGAGCATTTTCAGAAATGTAGTAAATATCCCTAACTGGATTTTCGACTTAATAAGAGATGGAAAATGAGATAGTCCAGCTAAACTCTGTTTTGTTCAGAAATCAGTATTTCTGACCTTAACCTAAACCATGGCTCTGCTGTAATTGAAGGCATGCCAAGATTAAATGCATTGCCCACCACAGCTGGCTGGGGAACTCCCGGAATGGCCAGACCAGCAGGACAGCAGTTCAAGCCCAGGGAGGTATATAAACCACTGCAGGAACACAATAAAGCCCACTAGCTATCCCAGGCTGCCCTCTGCCACCCCTGGAGGCAAGAAACAGGGCTGGCCCAGGCCATTCTGGTATCAGTTGTCCACCCAAACCAGACCAAGATATACACATGCCTCTGCCTCCAGAGTGTTGGAAGAGAGTTTGGACACCAAAGGAAATATCAGGACTTCAGATTAAAAATAAGTAAAGCTTAAAAAATAGTTATCCAAACATATAATTTTGCATTAAAATAGACTGGTCATGTGATGGGTTTTAGATTCTATTGTCTAGGACTTTAGTTGAGTGCACATGCATAAAGAAGTAGTACTTTTGTAGAACAAGATATTTTTAGGGTACCCAGGTTATATCATTAAAATATTTATATTTCTGATGAGGCATGTCAGAATAAGATCTCACTAAGTATGAGGTCTTAAGGTACTTACACCCTCCAAATAGGTTCATACCCATAAGCTGAACTGAAGTTGGATAGTTTTAGAAAGACTCAAACTCACATCCAAAACATCAGGAACCTTGGGTGAGAGGGCTGCTCTAATATCTTAAAGTGATCACAATAATTTAATATAATGCCTTCATGAAAATGGATCCTAAAAGCATGGAGTGAAGTACAGTTTTCATGAGTTCAATTCACCCAGTTCTCTGAGATCAACTCTTCCTCAAACACAAACATACAGCATGCAGGACAGATAGCCTGCCAGAGCAGCAAGGAGGGCACAGACCCAGGGAAATCCCTTTGCTTCCCAGACATAGAACATCCTGGAGATCAGCTCCTATAATGCACCCCCAGAAGCCATGTGGCACCCTGACTGATCCAGGTGCCAGACCCCAAAATGGGTCTTTAGCAGAGACCACACAGTTGACAGGTGGTCACTCTAGGGAGGTCAGGAATTCCCCAAGCTCCGGAGACCTCCACCCAGGCCAGACCAAGATTCCTTACAACTGCTGATGTAAATTTTACTAGCTAGCAAAAGGAAGTTTATCTCTGGTCCTTTGAGATAAAGTCTCCTTGTAGCAGTGAGTGGAAATTCTCCAAAGCAGACCAGATGGGCTATCCTTGAGCTCACAAAGAACTGCCTGCCTTTGCCTCCCAAGGACTGGGATTAAAGGTGTGTGCCACCATACCCGGCCCAAGAGGCAGCAAAACTGCCCACCCAGCACAAAAGCCAGTCCAAGAATTCATTCCCAGTGCTGAAGCCAAGTTGGTATGTTAAATCAGGGCTACAACCAGCCAGAGAATCTGGCCCACAGAGGTCTCAAAAACAACAAAACAAAGTAGACTGAACATCTTGAAAGCAAACACAAAACAAAAAGTCTTCTAGAAAATATGATCCTTAAACAATCAACTCAGAGGCTAACTCATATAAACAATTACCACCTGTTGTGAAGCATTTGATAGAAAGAGGCCCACAGTATTCAAATTTTAGGTCTTTAAATGCATTTTTAAATATCCATATTTTAAAGTTTGCACTTGCATATCTAGTCTGGCATGCCAAAACAAATGATTCTGTGCACATAAAGGGTGGCAATTTGAAGTGCCCATTTTGTTTGACAAAACCAACATGAGGCAATTACAATGACTGAATTACAAACACACATGAAAACTTAGACACATGAGGAGCAGGACTACATGAATCTTAGACACACTGAATAACAGTTACCATAAATACAAGACATGGCTGCTTAGAATTTCCCATCATGAGATCTTAGAGAATGAAAATGAAAGCAACAGACAACAGAACAAAGAAAACAACACCAAAGACTATGCAGACACGAAGAGAACAAGCACTGCACCAAGGAACTGAGCCCCTGCCAGTTCTGGAACCAAAAATCCGGTCCCCTCGCCTGGATTCCAAATTGCTGAGACGAACTCCCTGTTCGTACTCTACCAGGGGAGAGTTAGGGTGTTCCCCCATCTCTGCGCTCAAGGAGATATACTGCATCCAGTTTCTTCTAACCAAGTACCCCAGATCAGAAATTCAAGTTTAACCAGAACCAAAGTGAAAGTAAAAAGAATTGAGCTCTCTCTTACCCAAAAAACACCGCCTGGGGGCTGAAGAGATGGTTCACCGGTTAAGAGCACTGACTGCTCTTGCAGAGGACCTGGGTTCAATTCCCAGCACCCACATGGCGGCTAAGAACCGACCTCCACGCCATTGCACGACACGGGTGCATCAACCTACATGCAGACAGTACGCTCATACACATGAAAATTAATTAATTAATTAATTAAATAAAAAAAAAAAAGACACCGCGGGCCAAGCTAGATGTCTCTAGTCTCTCCAGTGGTCTTTGGGGATGCAAGAAAATCCCCCAAGATGTTAGGGTCTTAGGGTCCCCCTCAAGTTGTAAAGTTGCAGTGGAGAGACCACTCACTCACTTAACCAGGTGGAGTTTTAATGGAGGGTTTCATTTTCTTACAACACCGGGCCAACACTCAACTCGGGGGGGAGTGTGGCCCCAATTTAGATTCTTAATTTGCTGTTTTTCTAAGACTGAAATAGAAATGTGAGAATTCAATCAATGTGCTGACAGTGAGACAATTATTTTAATGGGCTGACTCACATGCCTTCTTCAGAAATCACTTTGTTTTAGTAGTTAGTATTCATTTTACTAACAGTTAATAGTGATTAATTTGATTATAATTTCTTGCTAGATTGTTTTCTCAAGAGTTTAGAACATCACCTTTTTACTTTTCTCTGCTATTTCATTGTTGTTAGCAAAGAAACGTAAAATTGTAAAATAAAATATAGTTAAACATTTGTTTACAAATGAGAACACTTGAATTCTAAAACAAGAATTATTTTTATCTTCGTTTTGCATTTCAGCGAATTATAAGCTGCTGTAGACCAGCTTCTAACTGGGGTCCATACCTGGAAAAACATCACGGAGACAGATATAAAGACATGGCTGAGCCTACAAAGGAGACCTACTATTAGTGGTGGCAGAAAACCAGAATCAGATGTTGCTTTTAACATATCTGGTTGCTAAATAATGTGATTTTTTTTTTAGAGAAGGGGAATGTTTTTTATTTATTTGTATGTTAATCAAGTGGGAAAATGTACATGCTATGTTCACTGTAGGGTTGCAAGTACTTTTCTTCATTTAATCAAGAATGAAATATAAAAATGTGAATCAATGTTTAGCAGCCTGTTTGTATGTTTTTAAGGATTAGGTATATGTATAGTACACATGCATAACTGTATTACAATGATATTTTATAAATTATAATAATGTAATGTTTTTCAAATATACTGAAGGTTTGTTGTGAGATGATTACTTAGGAAGTAGTTACACTATCCATTTTGCAATTTTAAAGGTATTTGTTTCTGTATTTTTAATATGTACCTTTTCTTTTTGACAGAATGGGGAAAGAGTAAATCAGTATAGTTAAAATCAAGTGTTGGGGCTGGAGTGATGTCTCAGTGGTTAAGAGGACTGGCTACTCTTGCAGAAGACTTTGTTTTGGTTCTCATTACCTCCGTTGTGGCTAAAAAAATATCTGTAATTACAGTTTCAAGAGATTTGATGCCCTCTTTTGATCTTGTCAGGAATTATATATGGCACAGGTGCACTTATGATGCCTGCAATACACTCATACAGATAAAAAAAAATAAAAAAGCAAGCGGTAAAATAAAACGTAAGGTTATCTCTTAGAAATGTGACCAATATGTGGGAAAAATGGACAGTGTATTATATTAAGACTGTCATTTAATTTTTATGATCCAAATGTGTCTAAACATGTCATCCATTTATTATGGTTCAAGATTTCAATGTGAAGTTCATAGGCATGTTCTTTATTTAGAGTGAAGTGAGATGGGAAAGTGAGGATAATGTGGCTAGAGTGGGATAAATCTAGAAAATGAAATACTGGAAAATTTGAATATTTATTTACTTTTATATTATATTTCTTCTTTAGATTATATTTGGAATAAAAAAATGACTCGTTTAATTTCTATTGTTTTTCAGAAAACTACAAGTAGTTCACTACATTCTATGAATTCTAGGTTGAATTGTAGATATAGTATGGATGAAAATTTTACTGATAAAATGAACATGTTATTGCTAAAATCTGGAGTTTTAATGACATTTATATATGGCTAACAGATCCGGGACACTGATCTTATCTTATGTGAATAAGAATTTGTTTACTTGCAATAATGTATCAATATACTAATCGATGATAAACTTGTAAAGAATAAAGGTCTCATGTCCTGATTTCCCTATAAATGATGAAACCTTGTGCTTTATTATATATTTTTGACAGGTGTTTTAAGGATCATGGCTTGCTGTTTTAGGGAATTATGACACTGAAATTATATGATTTTTTTGTATGTAAATGCACATTTTTGGGAAGAGTGAGTCCACTGATTTCGTGAGAATATCAGAGACCTGTGACTCATAAAACTTTTATGAGCTACACACTGCTAGCTATTCTGTACTGGAAGGTGAGTAACAATAGAGGTGATAATTTTCTCATACATCATGCAGTGCTTCTTTTTACTGAAGATCAAATGAGCAAAGGTTTAAGGCATTTCTTTAATGATTCTTTGGAAAGTGATTCAGAAAAGCATGAAGGCACACACAAGGTCTATCAGTGATCCATCTCAAAAATTTGCATTTAAAATGAACTTGCACTTCATATTTTGAAGGCTTTCTTTGTGGGTAGGGCCAATGCCGTGAGCAAGCTCCAAGATATTAATTCCTAGTTATACTGGAATTTACAGAATATTAGGAGATAAAAGACTGACAATCTTGGAATTGCATTCCCTTAATATTAATTCATATTCAATTAAGCATATTCTCCTACTATATTTTGGTGCTCTTTGAAGACTGGATTTTTCACCAAATGTAAAAAATGTATGCTATTTTCATAGCTAATTCTTGGATGGTAGGGATGATTTGGGCATCTTTTATATGAAAGAGCATGTAATTGGGAGAGTGAGGATACAAAAAGGAAGTAATTATTTTTAAAAGCTGGCAACAAAGAATAAAGACTCGTACCACTACCTTCAAGTGTGCAAAACAGAACTTAATCAACATCTTAATTTGTAGGGTACATGTATTGCAGCATGCCCAATGAAAGATCTTATTGTCATTACCAAGATTTAACAATGATAGGAAACATACATCTACATAATAATAAACAGCTCCATTTAATTCCTCTAATTTTGAGGCAAACTTGTAATTGCGATATACTCTAATCCATTAGATAAAACTGTTTTTCAAATTTCAATGAAGTTATGATTAATATATCCCAGATATAAACTTTTGACTATCAATAAATGTGGAAAATCAAAATTTTGAACTGGTTTTCTTTTTCTGCATTGTGCTTCTAAATCCTTTCCTTCTATTTTTTTTTTAATTAATTTTTATTGATGCTTTGTGCATTTCATACATTTTTCCAATTCAGTTCAGGCTTATTTCCCTTTCCCTCCCCCCCACCCCACCCCATCCCAGATCACTGCATTCTGGCCATAACTGTCTGCATCTTTCTTCAGTTTTTTTTTTTACATTTTTAGCTATAAGTGATAATTCCATGAGTACAAGCATCCTTTCATGCAAAACTATCTGCAGGCTGTTGTGCCCACCACACCTACAGCCCACCATCCAGTGGGGGGTGACAGTTGTTTGTTCAATCAATTGATCAAATGGAGTGTCCAGACTACATGCTGTAGTTTTCACCATCACCCCAATCGCACCCTTACATTCTACCAGCCCCCTCTTCCGCAGGTTGTTCCTAGGCTTAGAAAAGGGGCACAGGTGGTGAGAGGTAAAACGTCCACTCTCTCTGGAGATGTTGACTTGGACTCTGGTCATTCTGGCTGTTTCCTTTCATGGGCTGACAGTTTGTCCAGGAATAACCTTTCGATCCTACTAATGAAGAACAAGCAAATAGATATATATAGGTATTTAAACATTTCTAATTAGTTATGGTAGGTTACTTTAGCATAGACACATGTTTGGATATGTTATCCCTGAATTACAATTTCCCCCTGTTAAATATATGACAGGGTCTTTACTGTGGCTTTAATCACCTAACCTGTAGAGGATGTAAGCTTGTGGACAGCCATGTTATTCCTCCAAGGAGAGAGCTTAATAGCCAATTAGAATTTGGGATATACAGCACATGGCTGCCACTGCTGCACATTATTCTCAGGCAGGTGAGGTGTACTGTGCTGACGGTGGAGTCTTGCTGACTCAGGGAGACCAATTTGCTTTTGGTTTAGTGGCCTTTGGTTACACTCTCTGGCATTCCAGAGGCCCTCATGTACACTTGCATGTTATGGTCTCATACATCCTCCCATGTTAACGTTAGGTCTCGGCAGCAGGGTCTTATTGCTCTCCTCCTGTAGGTATCCCAACTTAGAGGCAAGAAGCCTTACCTTTTGGGGGCCTTGATCCCCTGGCAACATCCACCTGGTAGAACAATCCATTGCTGATGTCAGTGCTCCTGTATTAATATATGACTGGTGCATTAGCCCTTAGGGACTTTAGTATTTATATTTGGTTCTAACAGAAGAGTAATCCTTCCACAGTTCCCATGTCTAGTAGTCATTAAAAAAGCAGTTTTACCGGTTTTTAAAGGATTACCTCTAAATAGTTGTCTCAATTTACAGTTGGGGAGCGACCTCATCATGTCATATTCTCCTTGTTCTATGGTGGAAGGCAGAGGAAGTCTCTCATATCAGAAACTTTGTGGCACCTAGAAGGTAAGTTTCATTAGGACTCATTATAATAGTTGTTACATGTAGGATCCACAGAGGGGTTCGATGTTATGGCAATTTGAGGCTTTTCTTCCTTTGATGTTCAGACGGGCAGCCTTTCGTTGCCACTTTTGGTACATCCTACTCAATGCAAACCTGGACACTGTCTACAGGACACATGGTGTTTTAGGACTTAGTAAAAGTAAAAGTAACATGTGTATATTAAACAACATTGGTTTACAGATCTGATAAAAATGGTAATGCAACTGATTAAATGAGATATAATCGCTGTTGCCCACATTGTTTTTACATAAAATCTTTAGAGCAAGAACTTTGGGATTGACACATACAAATGTTCTCTATAATTTCTCTTGTTACAGTATCACCTTGTAGCATCTCTTTAAGATGATTTAACTAAAAAATTAAGTTTGCTTCCCAAGTTAATCATATATAGTCACCCAAAACAACATGGTGATTTGATGAAATCTAATGCCTTGACTCACCCTATAGTCATGTATAATAAACTTCTTCTGGGGACTCATACGCTAAAAAAAAAAGGGGGGGGTACAGAGAAAGACATGTAATCCTTTCCTTCTAAAATATACATTAGCCTCTACATGAAATTGATTCTTTAATTAAAATTTAAGACAAGCAATTGTGTCTGGAATTTGTATCTGACCTGGCACCCTTCCCCTTTAAATAATTCATTTGCAAGAAACAAAATCAATGGAATTCACTCAAAGGCTTTATTGGATTTTTTGAGTGTCACTGTGTCTTAGGACCCCTTCTGGGGACCTTTCTTCGGAGCTTTCCAATGGCCCTTCGTCTAATAGTCAAACGATCAGGTAAGCACCTGATGAATAAGTACTCGAGATTAGTCAACCGTTGCTCCAATAACTTCAGGCCTGTCAGTATTCTTCCATGCAGAGCTAATGATGGTGGAACATTTGTTAGGCGATCATGGTTGAAGTTGACATGATAACAGACATCAACATTATTATTACATAAGGCAGTAGAAATTGTTCTTGGTGAGTTCTGGTTGTTCTTGGTCAGCTCTAGCGGACTATTCTTTTTACATTTCTGTAAAATAAATGAAAATCTAAAAAGCTAGAAATTGACCCAGAGATGGTAAAAGGAGAAACCCACCAGAAAGATTGTAAGAGCCAGAGGAATAGAATGCTGCTACTAGATAATGCATCCTAGACTTGATAGAAGGCTTAAACCAAAGAAATATCCACAATATATTTGGTTAACAAGACCCACATCACAACAAAACCAGTGGACAATCCAATGTGGAGCAGAAAATTTAATGGGGGTACCATCTCTAGAAGAAGAGCTATGTTATAGGCAAATAATGGATGCTGAGGGAGGGACAATCCAATTTCTCAGGAACTAGTTCTCTGATAGGTTATCTAATCCTAAGTGGGCAGTCTTAAACACGTGTACACACGAGCATCACAAATGGACTCAGATACATTTATTTATATATATTATATATATATTATATAATATATATTATTTATACCTTATACCTGTGTGTATGTAGGTATACATAACAATAATAAAGAGGACAAGAAATTGAGAGGGAGTAGTAGAGACCTCACAGGGGAAGAATTGGAGGGGACATTGAGAGAGGAGCAAATGATGTAAATACAATACTAAAGCACGAAATTCTCAAAAAGTTGTATATACACAAAATATTTGATATTATTATTCCATCTTCTTTCTACTAATATTGTAATTCTCAATTTGCAATTTTTTGAAAACCATCTTTGAATTGTCTTTTATGATGGACATTTAGTTTTTACTTTTTGTTTTTTTTGTTTTTTGGTCTTTTTGAGACAGGGAATTCCCTGCAGCTCTGGTCTGTTCTGGAACTCCACTATCGTAGACCCCGCCTGGACTTGAAACTCACAGATCCACTGCCTCTGGCTCCCGAGTGCTTAGAGTAAATGCTACATTTACTTTTAAAAAAATTATTACTTTTCATTACAATATGTTTATCAAATAACACATCAGAATATGCAGCACATTAAAGAAAGATGAAAAAAAAAAAAGAGATGCCTAGGAAGAGGGACTTAGTTAGTTCAGAAAGATTCACTAGGATTGAAGGCAGCAGAAAGGGGGGAGGGAGGGTTCCGAAGAATAGAAAGGGAGAAGGGGATACAGAGGATGAAGAGAGACCCAAGTTTAACACACTTCGTTTAAAAATGCCATAATGTTTCTTAATACATTGCATGCTTATTCAAGAAATTAAATAATGGGATTGTGGTGGCCTTTCAAACGGTTGCCTATAAAAGAAACTACACCTTCGTAGATCCAAATCCCACACTACAATATAGTTATGAAGGTGAATTAATTACCCCTGGTTAGAAGTTGTAGGGGACACTGATTACAAGATTTTTTTTTTTTTGTTTTTTTTTGTATTAGAGAGTGTATGTTGTGAAGGTTGGCACCGTGTCGGCAATGCGCATCGAGTTAGATTTCCGACTATCCCGAAAGTTTTCACTCGTCTCACCGCGTGTCTTTGGAGGGCTTGAAGAGGCGCCGTCTACCGACAAGATGCTCGGAGATGATAAAAATATTCAAGCCATCTTGGGATGCCAAAGGGGCGTGCTGTTGCCGTAGTTCACTAGCAGCTTCCACACATCTTTGACCCTTCTATAAAAGCACTTCACTTGTATCTTTAAACACAAGGGAAACAATATTTAGACCTGAAATAATTGTGAGCCCCCACAAAGTTCCCAGTAGCGAGGTGTCTGGTGCAGTGGGGAAGTGAGAGAAGACAAGAGAATGGACCTAATCTTAAGATACATGATGGAGGTGGGCAGGGAGTAGGCACTTTCAGCTCCCCAGTTGACTATTGGTGACTGAAAGATTTACTGAAAAGCCAATGGTGTTCTTAGTACCTAAGTCTATTTTACAACTGACAGCTATCAAACGCACTGGTGAAAATGTAGGAATCCTATACATGAGAAGCATCAAATGTTGGCGACACTAGGGTGCGAAAGAGCCTTAAGATGCAGTGCCCTTATTTCCTTAACTCTGTGATCTTATGAACACTCCCACCCACGGGTTCAGCTAGCTTTATCTTACACCAGGCTTTCCTATATACACCTTACCTGAGATCGGATTTTGAGGTAGAAAAAAATGTAAGCCATCAAAAGACAGGTCTCAATGATCAAGAGGATATACATGATCTCTTCTTTGGCGACTTCTGTTTTCTGGACTGATACGCTGGGCCGAGAAAGCAGCAGCGGTAGGGATGTAGGCCTAGATGTAGTTACGTTGTTCCTTTCTACACCGCTGGTGATATTGGCCCAAGCTGCCATGGGCCTGCCTTATATCTTGCAGCTGACGTCAGCCCTCACCTTTGTCTACGCATGTGAGACTTCATAATCTGAGCCAGTAGCACAATTTCAGGACATTCTGGCCGGCAGGAAGCCAAGTGGGCCCTGTTAACTGCCTGGGTGCTGGACCAGGGCATTAGGACTGAGAATAAGGGAGAATGATGGTGTTTGCTTCCAACTGAAAGATGCTGAAAGAAACACGTACTGTAAATAGATCAAACAAGCTGGTAGAACCGCCAGCCAGTGGCAGTCATTCAAGCACATACGGGCACACACGGACTACAGGCAAGCAGACACAAACACATACACAAGCTAGCAGAGAGGTTTCACAAGTTAGGCACGCACAGTCCTAGAGATAAACACATGGGCAGGCAGGCCAAAGTGAAGGCAAGGGGCTCTGAAACATCAATGCCATATTTATACAGAATCACACAAAAGTGACACTCTGCTAAAAATAGTTTTGTAACAGGTTACATCCCTGTTAATTTTTTTGTTCCCCAGAGTGTCATCTTGTCTAAGTATAAACTGGCCCTTTAGGTCTTCTGTTTTTACATCCCACCACTTTTAAACAGCTCATGTTTTATCAAAGGTGGTCTATAGGCATGTTGTTTGGGACCATAATACATTGAACTATATAGAGAACAACACTGTATGTTTAGACCTTGTAGTATTTGGCTCTCAGGACCACTACAAGCTCTCTAGACTAAAACATGTTTTTAGACTCTATTGCTGTCCACGGCCTGTGGTTCTTTGTTTTCTAGACTATGTAGGTTTTCCTGGCTCTCTGGCTCTGTAGCCTCTCAGGCTCATGACTATCTCTCCAGTCTCTGGATGTGCTTTTAGGCTGTCAGGCTCTGAACAATCGCCAAGCTCTTGGGCCCCATAGACTCTTGGGCTCAATACCAGCACTTGAGGCTACCTATGCTCCCCAAGTTCTTGGGGGGTACATTCATCCCCCAGTCTCTCAGACCTGGTAACTCTTAGACCAACTACTAGATATCAGGGGTCTTTCCACATAGAAAAGTACCACATGGGCCATTGAGCCATCTGTAAATCCAGTACACACATGTACAGTGGGAAGGTTTGTCTATGACTACAAGTCATAGAAACCTTAACTCAGACCACTGACTGTTTGGTCAAGCTTTTTGTCTAAACAATATCAAAAGAGAGTTTTATTGTTGTCTCTTTCCACATTACTATTCCTTATTTTTTGTTAGCTTTGCAAAGGGTATGTTGGTCTTGTTTACCTTTACAAAGAACCAACACTGATTTTTTTATTCTGGTTTTTATTTTCATTTTTGTCTCATTAATTTATGTCTTCATCTTTAATATTTTGTTCCATCTACTCACTTGATATCTGGCCATTACTTGTTCTTTATGATTCTAAAGTTTATTATTATTTGTCTCCCATCTCTCCAATCTTTTAACGTGGCCATTTGTATGTATCATCTAGTTCCCTCTTAGGACTATTGTCTCATAGGTTTAGGATGGTACACTGTAATTTTGATTTGATTCTCAAGAACTGTTCATTTTTTCCTACTATTTTTGAGAATTTTCATACAATGTATTTTGATCACATTTTCCCATAACTCAACTTATCCCATATATATCTCACCTTCTATCCCCAACTTCATATCCTCTTTTTTATTTAATACTTTTCCCTTGAGAATTTCATACACTGTATTTTGATCATATTAACCCTGCTTATCTGCTCCCAGATCTATTTCTACAATGCTAAGTCCCTAACATCATGTCCTTTATAAAATTTAATAATTCATCAACTGCAGTTTGTGCTGTTCGCATACATCTGAGTGTGGGCCTATGCCTTAGAGTTGTGTTCAATATACCAGGAGACACACCCTTAAAAAACCTGACTCCCCCTCCCTAGGAAGCCATAGACTGTCCATAGCTCCTCAGTTAGGAGTGGAGGCTCCTGAACTCTTTCCTATTCTATGTTAGGAGGCTGTCTGTCATGTTCACTGGCTTGATCTTATACAGGTAACTATATTTTGTGAGTGTTCATGAGTGCAGCAGTTCTATCATGTCCATAATACACTTTTGTTCTCTATTCCTCCCTAAACTCCAGCTGTTCAAAAGGTTTCACATCTTCTTTGATAGCTCCTGACACTTAGGGAAGATGAACACACACACACACACACACACACACACAACACACACACACACATCATTTGTAGCTGTTTTAGTTTGTCTTCCATTGCTGTGACAAAACACTCTGACCAACACCAACTTGGGGAGGAAAGAGTTTATTCAGCTTATATCTCCTGGGTCACAGTTCATCACTTAGGGAGCCCAAGGCAGGAACTCAGGGCAGGAACCTGGAGGCAGGAGCTGAAGCACAGGCCATGGAGAAATGCTGTTCACTGGCTTGCTGCCTTGGCCCATGCCCAGCCTGCCTTCTTATACAGTACAAAAAACAACCTTCCCAGGGTGGCACCACTCATTGTGGGCTGGGCCCTCCCACACTGCTTGACAATCAAGACAATACTCCATGGATGTGGCCACAGGCCAATCCAATGGAGCCAATTCCCCAATTGAGGCTCCCTCAACCCAGGTGTGACAAGTTGACACTAAAGCTATCCAGCACAGTAGCCTAACAATCCAAAGTCGCTTATTCTTTTCATTTTGAACAGTTGTGAGTGTCTACATTACCATCCTTTACTGCAGAAAGAAACATCTCTTGTGAGGTCTGAGAGCTGAAATAATCTATGGGTAGAGAGGCATGAATTTAGAAGGCACTTACTAGCAAAATAATATAGATGGGTTCACCCTAGGGCTTGTGTACTTCCTAACATTGGGTTCTTGGCCAAATTTGCAGTACCGACCATGTGTTTTCTCTTGTGGAGAAGGTCTTAAATCCAATCAGAAAGCAATTGATTACCCAGATAACATTGGTGAAACTATTGATTCCATGAACACATCTTGCCATTCCAGTAATTATTGCAGTTCAAAGGGTTTGAAGCTGTTATGACAGTTGATGACCTTTCCTCTCCCAACCCTGTTCAGCAGACTGAATAGAACATTCCAATACTATGAGAGCTATGTAGTAGAAATGAAACTTCCTTGTCAGTACTGACTTGATTTTTCCATGTTCTGGGACCAATGTGTGTTGCAGCAATAGATTCT
>VZQC01004918.1:45440-142756 GCA_009823505.1 Rhizomys pruinosus
GAAATCCTTGGTCTTTCTTTGATCCATTTCATGTTCATTGACAGCTCAGAGATCATACTCTGCTCCTTCCCACTTCCCTCCTTTTGGTTTGTTGTTTGTTCTATTCCTAGTTTCTTTGAGAGTTTTATCAAAAATTGATTTTCAGTTATGTCAAAAGACCTTTCTGTCTGGGACTGGTGGTGCACTTCATTTATAAATATATTAAAGATGCAAAGGAAGAGAGATCTCTATTAATTTGAAGCCAGCTTAGCCTATATAGAGATTTATAGGCCAATTAGGGCTACAGAATAAGATCGTGTCTCAAAAGCAAAGAAAAAAACCTTTCTTTATCTATTGAGATATTGGGAAGATCATGTGATTTCAGCACTTGGGTCCATTTATGTGATGCATTACATTTATTGGCTTGCATTTGTTGAACATCTTTGTATTCCTGCAATGAAGATAACTTGATCTTGGTGAATGATGTGCAAGGATTTTATTGAGAAAATTTGAATTGGTTGTCAAGGGGATTGGCCTGTAATTTCCTTTTACTTGTGGCTTCATCTTGTTTAAATATCTGGGTAATACTGACTTTGTAAGAAGAGTTTTGTAGCACACCTTCCTTGTCTATCTTCTAAAATGTCTTGAGGAGCATTGGAGTTTGTTCTTCTTTAAACGGTTCTTAAAGGGCTGAAAGATAGTGCAGCAGTTAAAGTCTAAGGCTAACAACCCAAACATTAAAGGGTTGTTAGAATACATCAGTGAATCTATCTGAATCTCGAGCTTCTTAGATTGGGAGATTTTATTTTATTTTGTTTGTTAGTATTATTCTGTGTTTGTGTGTTAGACACATGTTGTGTGGGGGGGTAGATGTTGGGAGGGAGGTGAACCTGTGCTGTGGTACCTATGTGGAGGCCAGGAGAAAATTTTTTGTAGTCAGTTCTCACATTCACTCCTTATGTGGGTTCCTCAAATCAAGCTAAGTTCTCCGAGTTGCACAAAAAGTTCTTTTTACCTGATGAGCCAGCCTACTGATCTTTAGGTTGGGAAAGACCTATTAGTGCTTCTATATCATTGCTTTTTTACCTCCATTATCCTTTACCCCTTTAATTTTAATTTTTTATTTTATTTATTTTTAATGTGTATGAATGTACTGTCTGCATGTTGGTTGGTGCCCCTATATCCTGCAATGCTGCAGACATCAGAAGAGGGTCTCATATTCCCCTGGAACTGGAATTAAAGACGGGTCCTATCTGCCATGTGGGTGCTGGGAACCGAACCTGGATCCTTTGCAAGAGCACTTGGTGTTCCCAACAACTGAGCCATCTCTCCAGCCCCTCCTTTACCCCTTTATATCATTGTGTTCTATCTTCCCTCTCTTGAAAGACCACCTCCATGGCCCCTTAATAATAAGCTGACATCTATGAGTTTCCAAGTAAAATGGAAATCTGAATATTCAAGCCTTACATCCAAAATGAGAAAAAATATGTGAAATTTATCTTTGTAGTTCTGGGTTTCCTCACTCAAACTGACTGTTTCCAGATCCATCTATTTACCTATGAAGCTCATAATTACATTTTTCTGAACAAGTAAATAATATTCCACTTTATAATTTATTTTAAAAATTCTAGGGAGAATCTCTGCTAGCTGGTATTAAAGGTGGGCCTGTTGCCACTGTGAGACTTGAGTGCACAGAGCTTAGATCAGGGACTTCCCAGGACCACCTGAAGCACAAGTAGGAGCCAGGCACTTCAGCCAGGAGGATTGTTGGATACATCTATCTCTGGTTTGTTGGATAATTGTTTTGTTGGTTTGTTGGATAGGTAAATCATTGTCTTGTGTGGCTGTTGGGGTAGAGTCACCCTGCTAGCTGGTATTAAAGGTGGGCCTGTTGGATCAATGTCTGGCGTGGCTGTCAGGTGGAGTTGCCCTGCTAGCTGGTATTAAAGGCGAGCCTTTTGCCACTGTGAGACTTGAGAGCTTAGCTCAGGGACTTCCCAGGACCACCTAAAGCACAGAGTATCAGCGGCAGATACCACCCCCCCCAACTGGAATTGCCAAGGGAGTGTCCACGTGGAATTTTTGGAAAACCTTTTAAACAGAAAGGGAAGAGTGAGTTAGACCTCCACCATATAAACAAAATTGAAAGCCTGAAGCCTAGACAAGTCAAAATTCCATAAACAAGGAGAAAAAATAGCCATCTGAAGGAGGCAAGTAAAGTAAGCCTTCAACACAGTGAAGAGGTCTTTGTGATTCGCACTGGAATACAGCCAAAAAGGGAAACCCACATGCCAGGGACATGAAGGGACAACATGGGAAAGTTTCAGGATAATTCCACACCAAGCTCTACTAACCATGTGGGATATTCCTACAGTGGGATCCCCCTGGGGGTGACCCAGGGCACAGATCTTAGAGGAGCAATTGCAGACCTATTCAGAGAAATCAAAGAATATAAAGAATAAGTCAGAGAACTAAGGAGAGAGAATGAAAAACTCAAGAAGGACGTAGAGGAAGACAGTGACAAACTTCAAAAATAACTAAAGGGAGAGAATGACAAACTCCAGAAAGAACTAGAAGGAGAAAATGACAAACTCAGGAAGGAAGTGGAAACACTGAAAAAGGAAGCCAACCAGCAAAACAAGGAGCTACAAGAAGAGATTGAAACACTGAAAAAGAAGGGGAAATACTAAAGAAATCACAGGATGAAATGAAAAAGGAAAGAGAATCCTTATTGAATCAAAAGGAAAGGAATGGAAACAGCCTCAGAAATAGAATGAAGGAAGCAGAAAAAAAAAGAATATCAGACTTGGAAGATAACACAGAACAAAGAAAAATCTCAAGTAAAGATTGTGAAAAATTTAAAAATACACAAACGTGGGACAACTAGGAAATATGGGACACTATAAAAAGATCAAACCTCTGCATCATAGGAATAGAGGAAGGAGAAGAATCCGAAGAGAATGGTATTGATCAGATTTTCAACAGAATAATAGATGAAAATTTCCCCAAACTAAAAAAAGACAAACCCATACAAATACAAGAAGCACATAGATCTCCAAACAGACAAGATCAGAAAAGAAACTCCCCATGCCATATCATAGTTAAAATTCTAGATGCCTAAAACAAAGACAAAATTCTGAAAGCCACAAGAGAAAAGCAACAAGTTACATATAAGGGGACACTCATCAGAATTACAAGTGACTTCTCAGTGCAAACTATGAAAGCAAGAAGAACGTGGAGCAAAGCATTCCCAGTGTTAAAGGACTATAGAAGCCAACCCATGTTACTGTACCCAACAAAAATGTCAATTATAGTTGAAGTAGAGAGAAAAATCTTCCATGACATAAACAAGATGATGGGATACATGTCCGGAAAACCAACCTTTCAGAGAATACTTGAAGCAATTCAAAGGACAGAAGAAAGGAGCAACTATCCCAGGCACCTAGAAAGAGAAATTAACAAAAGCATAACTGCAGAAGTAGAAACCTAGAACAAAAATGCAAATGGATAATAAGGTGAAAGGAAGCAACACATATCGTTCAGTTATAGCCTTAAATATTAATGGACTAAACTCCCCAATCAAAAGACATAGACTGGGAGATTGGATTAGGAAACAGAACCCATCTGTATGCTGTCTACAAGAAACCCATCTCACTTTCAAGGATAGGCACCAACTTAAGATGAAGGGATGGAAAAAATATTCTAAGCAAATTTACAATAAATCTGTTCTAATAGAAGCTGTTTCCAGGTTTTACTAAACTCCTTATCAGGTGTACATAAGATATGTGTACCCCTAGCATGGACCACCCTGCTCAGAAATCTGATGAGGGACCTTGCACTACTTATGTCTCAAGAAACAGACTCTCTGTGGTTATAAGCCAAACTGCAACTAAACTAATCAAATAACTGAGAGTCGAAACAAATCCCTCCTAACTTACTCCTTTCCTAAACTGATGAAAACGCAAGTGAGACCATGCACCTGAAGAAACAAAGAAAATGATTAAATTCATTGAAGGGGACATCAGAGCCAGGTATAACTATGAAATCATTGAGATTTTTATGGTTAAATAAGATGTATTGCTACATAAAGTGTTCAGTCCCAGGGGTGGACTACCCTACCAGGAGCTGTTGGCCCTGGAAGCTCTAAAGGCCCCCCCAATATGGCCATTTGCCTATAAAAAGACCTTTCTGTCTGGGACTTGGTGGTGCACTATCATTTATACTATATTAAAGGATGAAAAGGAAGAGAGATCTCGAGTTAATTCGAACCAGCTTAGTCTAATATTAGAGGTTTTATAGGCCAGTTTGGGGCTACAGAATAAGATCATTTCTCAAAAGCAAGGAAAAACCCTTTCTTTATCTATTGAGATATGGGAAGATCACGTGATTTCAGCACGTGGGTCCATTTATGTGATGCATTACATTTATTGGCTTGCATTTGTTGAACATCTTCGTATTCCTGCAATGAAGATAACTTGATCTTGATTGAGTGATGTGCAAGGATTTTATTGAGAAATTTTGATTGGTTGTCAAGGTGATTGGCCTATAATTTGCTTTTGACTTGTGGCGTCATCTTGTTTTAGATATCTGGGTAATACTGGCTTTGTAAGAAGAGTTTTGTAGCACACACTTCCGTTGTCTATCTTCTAAAATGTCTTGAGGTTCATTGGAGTTTGTTCTTCTTTAAACGGTTCTTAAAGGGCTGGAAGATAGTGCAGCAGTTAAAGTCTAAGGCTAACAACCAAACATTAAAGGTTGTTAGAATACATCAGTGAATCTGTCTGAAGCGCGAGCTTCTTAGATTGGGAGATTTATTTTATGTTTGTTTGTTGTATTTTCTTTTTGTTTTTGTTGTTATTTGCACATGTTGTTTGGTATGTATGTGGGAGGGAGTTGACCTGTGTGTTTGTCTATGTGGAGCGGCCCGTCCAGACATATCTCTGGTATCCGATTCCTCCCCTTCCACTCCTTCATGTGTTCCTCCAATCCAAGCTCGTTCTCTGATTGCACAAATGTTCTTTTTCACCTGCATGCTACCAACCTACTATCTTTCAGGTTGGGTCCGCCTTTCGTGCTCTCTATCTCATTGCTTTTTGCTCCCATCGTCCGTTCCCCCCGTTAATTTTTGTTTTTCTTAGTTTTAATTGGTCTAATTGCAATATACCTGTTCCTGCTATGTTTGTTGTTTGCCCCTCATAACTCCTGCCTGCCCGCATCCCCAGAAGAGGGTGGTTCATTCCACTTGGAACTGGAGATAAGCCGGTCCTATCTAGCCCATGTGGTGCTAGTGGGAACGAACCTGGCTCCTCCTGCAAAGCAGTTTGGTGCTCCCAACGTATGAAGGCCATCTCTCCAGCCCCTCCTTTAAACCCATTATATACATTGTGTTCTGTCTGTCCCTGCTCTTGAAAGACCACCTCCATGGCCCCTTAATAATACGCTAATACGCTGACATCTATGAGTTTCCAAGTAAAATGGAAATCTGAATATTCAAGCCTTACATCCAAAATGAGAAAAACATATGTGAAATTTATTCTTTCTATGGTCTGGGTTACCTCACTCAAACTGACTGGCTTCCAGATCCATCTATTTACTAGGAAAAAAAGTTTCCATAATTACATTCTCTGAATAGGTAAATAAGATTCCACTTTTATGGTTATTTTAAAATATTCTAGGAGAGACCCTGCGAGCTTGGTATTAAAAGTGGGCCCTGTTGCCACGGTTTTCACTTTAAGGTGGTGTTGCCTGTACTTGAAGGTAAGATTCGATTCTTGTAGACAGCGTATCTATGGGTTCTGTTTCCTAATCCAAGCTCCCAGTCTATGTCTTTGGATTGGGGAATTTAATCCATTAATATTTAAGGTTATGACTGATAGGTTTGTGTTGCTTCCTTTCAACTTATTATCCATTTGCGGTTTTGGTTTATATTTCTACTTCTGCAGTTATGCTTTTATTGATTTCTCTTCTAGGTGTCTGGTTATGGTTGCTCCTTTATTCTGCCTGTCCTTTGAATTGCTTCCAGTATTCTCTGAAGGATTGGTTTTCTATATATATATTCTTTTGTCTTGTTTATGTCATGGACGATTTTTCTCTCTCCTTCAACTAGAATCGACATTTTTGCTGGGTATAGTAACCTGGGTTGGCATCTATAGTCCTTTAACACTGGGAATACTTTGCTCCACGTTCTTCTTGCTTTCATAGCTTGCACTGAGAAGTCAGTTGTAATTCTGATAAGTTTCCCCTTATAGGTCACTTGTTGTTTTTCTCTTGTGGCTTTAAAAATTTTGTCTTTAAAACATGATGGCAATGAAGTCATTCCCTGACTGTAAACTAGAGCCAACTGTTATAGTGGTAATTTTTTTTTGTCTATTAGAGACAGGGTCTCCCTGTAGCTCTAGCTGTCCTGGAACTCACTCTGTAGACGAGGCTGGCTTTGAACTCACAAAGGTCTGCCTGCCTCTGCCTCCCAAGTGCTAAGATTAAAGGTGTGCACCACTAAGCCCGGCCCTAGTGGTAATTTCTTATAAAACAGGTATAGCTACTTTTTTCATTGACTGATAGACACAGGAACTGTGAAAGGATAATTCTCTATTTAGAGCCAAAAACAATAGTAAATTCTTTATAAGCTGTGTAATTAAGCAAAATATATTAACACAAGAAAGCTCTGATATTAGCAATGGATTATTCTGTCTAGGAGATGTTGGCTAGGGGATCCCACCCCCCAAAATTATAAAGGCCTTTTTCCTATAAGTGGGATATGCATGGAGAAAGGCAGTAAATCCCTCTTGTCGAAGACCTGTTGTAAGCATGAAAAAATATTTTGAGACATCACTTGCTAATCTACAGTTGGCCTCTGAAATGCCAGAGAGCGTTACCAAAGGCCACTAAAGCAATGCAGAAAAATTTTGGTCTCCTTGAGATAAGCAAGGCTCCTCTCTCAGTATCAGCTACACCTCAACTGCGTGGAGATACTGTGCAACAGTGGCAGCCATGTGTCTGTATATATCCCAGATCTAATTGGCTATTAGCTCTCTCCTTGGAGGAATAATTCACAGCAGATGCCACAAGCTAGTGGTTAGGAGATCTTATAAGCCACAATAAGAACTTGTCACCCTTTACAGAGAAACCACAGTTTGTGGATTAACATACCATCCAAACATCTGTGTCTATGCTCACAGCTTATCTTGCCATAATAATTAGTACTGCTTAAATGCCTGTACATCTAATCTCTTGTGCTTTGTTAGTAGGATTAAAAAGTTATCCCTGGATAAGCTGTCAACCCATGAAGGGGAACAACCTGAACAGACTAGAGTCCAAAATGACATCTCCAGAGAAAATAGACTGTTTTGCTTCTCACCCACTTGCACACAAGCTTCTCCAACTGGACTATGGGAACCTTGGATTATTCAAAATTTGGACATAGATACTTGTGAATTGGTTTTACATGAATGTTTCATTCATTGCTTATGATTAATAATTTGGCTCACTTAAAAAATGCACCAATTACCTAAGTTTATGGCAAACTGAGCAACGTCAATGTTATCTGAAAACAACTGTGCTATTATATTGTAGAATACCTTAAAAATAATCAAATAAAGGAAAAATGATCATTGAAACACACACACAGACACACACACACACACACACACACAGAATTTTGTCTTTGTTTTGGGCGTCTAGCATTTTAACTATGATATGGCCTGGAGAGTTTCTTTTCTGATGTTCTCTCTTTGAAGATCTACGTGCTTCTTTTATTTGTATTGGTTTGTCTTTTTTTAGTATGGAGAAATTTTCATCTATTATTCTATTGAAGATATGATCAATACCATTCTCTTGGGATTCTTCTCATTCTTCTCTTCCTATGATGCAGAGATTTGATCTTTTCATAGTGTCCCACAGTTCCTGGTTGTTCCACTTTTGTGTATTTTTAAATTTTTTTCATAATCTTTACTTGAGGTTTTTAGTTGTTCTGTGTTATCTTCCAGGTCTGATATTCTTTGTTCTGCTTCCTCCATTCTGCTTCTGAGTCTTTTTCCATTCTGTTCCTCTTGATTGGATGAGTTTTTGATTTCCTTTTTCATTTCGTCTTCTGATTTCTTTAGTATTTCCACTTCCTTTTTGAGCTTCTTAATATCTTCCCGTAGCTCTTTGCTTCACTGGTTTGTTTCCTTATCTTTTTCTTTCTTTTTTTGGTGGGGGTCTTTTTGAGACAGGGTCTCCCTGTAGACACAGCTGTCCTG
This sequence comes from Rhizomys pruinosus, assembly GCA_009823505.1. Taxonomy (NCBI): domain Eukaryota; kingdom Metazoa; phylum Chordata; class Mammalia; order Rodentia; family Spalacidae; genus Rhizomys; species Rhizomys pruinosus. The sequence continues at coordinate 53,660 of VZQC01004918.1, forward strand.
GAACTCACACTGTAGACCAGGCTGGCCTTGAACTCACAAAGATCCGCCTGCCTCTGCCTCCAAAGTGCTAGGATTAAAGGCGTGTGCCACCCTGCCCGGCTGTTTCCTTATCTTTTTCAACATGGGATTTCTTTCATTGTTTCCACTTCCTCCTGGAGTTTGTCATTCTCTCTCTATAGGTCTTTCTTGAATTTTTCATTCTCTTTTCTTAATTCTTTGATTTGCTCTTTATAATCCTGTACTTCTTTAAGTATGTTCACAATTGTACTTCTAATATCTGTTTCCTGGGCCATCCCCAGGGGGATCCCAGTGTAGGAATCTTCCATAGGGTTGGTAGAGCTTGGTGTGGAATTATCCTGCCCTTTTTCCATGTTGTCTCTTCTTTGTATCCCTGGCATATGGGTTTCTCTTTGCCTGTATTCCAATGTGAATCCCAAATGCCACTTCACTGTGTTGAAGACTTGTTTGCTTGCCTCCTTCAGATGCCTTTATTGTTTGTTTGATTGATTTGTTTTTCTCCTTTACTCCTTGCTTATAGAGTGTTGACTTCTCTAAGCTTTAAGCTTTCTATTGGAAGTCTAACTCACTCTTCCCTTTGGTTCTGAAGTTTCTCCAAGTAATCCACTTGGACACTTCTTCGCTTTGGCAATCCCAGTTGGTCGTGGGGGGAAGGGTGCTGTTTAGCCCAGGCCCTGGTACCTGTGCTTCAGGTGCTCTTGGGAGATCCTTGATCTCAAGACTCACACAAACCCACCTTCTATACCAGCTTGGAGGACAGCTCTGCCCACACAGCCACACAAGCCAATCGGTCCAAAGACAATGAANTTCGTGTCCCTGACATATGGGTTTCTCTTTGCCTGTATTCCAATGTGAACCCCAAATGCCTCTTCACTGTGTTGAAGACTTGCTTTGCTTGCCTCCTTCAAATGCCTTTGTTGTTTGTTTGATTGATTTGTTTTTCTCCTTTACTCCTTGCTTATGGAGTGTTGACTTCTCTAAGCTTTAAGCTTTCTATTGGAAGTCTAACTCACTCTTCCCTTTGGTTCTGAAGGTTCTCCAACTAATCCACTTGGACACTTCTTTGCTTTGGCAATCCCAGTTGGTCGTGGGGGCAGGGGTGCTGTTTAGCCTGGGCCCTGGTACCTGTGCTTCAGGTGCTCTTGGGAGATCCTTGATCTCAAGACTCACACAAACCCCCCTTCTATACCAGCTGGGAGGACAGCTCTGCCCACACAGCCACACAAGCCATTCGGTCCAAAGACAATGAAATCCAATCAAACAATCTGCCTGGCTGAAGCACGCAGGTCCTACCTGTGCTTCAGGTGGTCTTGAGAGATCCCTCTATTTATTTTATTTTATGTGTACTGTGGGGCCAGATAAATCCATTATGGTTGAATATAAGACAGCTGGCTTCTTTCCCCAATAGTCTAGATGGTCGGTTTCACCCCAAAAACCTAGAAGCCTGGCAGGAGATGGGAGCTGCTCCCACTCACCATACTAAACATCAGACATCTGCAGCCCAACTCCCAGGGGAGTATAGATTGAATAGTAGCATTCCCAAGCTTATCCCTCCTGAGGCATGTCCACCCTGTCCTATGGAGGCAAATGGACCAAACCATAAGCTTATCTGGGAGGGGCTACAGGTTTTTGGTCCTGCCAACAAAACTTAGCTTTTGCAGAACACACAGAGGCTTCTTCTCTGTTTCTCCCACCTCCTGCTCAAAGAGCCCAACAAAATTATATAACTGCTTAAAACCCCTGCCATAAATGAGTTTTCCCACTGACAGAAATCCTTGGTCTTTCTTTGATCCATTTCATGTTCATTGACAGCTCAGAGATCATACTCTTCTCCTTCCCACTTCCCTCCTTTTGGTTTGTTGTTTGTTCTATTCCTAGTTTCTTTGAGAGTTTTATCAAAAATTGATTTTCAGTTATGTCAAAAGACCTTTCTGTCTGGGACTGGTGGTGCACTTCATTTATAACTATATTAAAGATGAAAAGGAAGAGAGCTCTCTATTAATTCGAATCCAGCTTAGTCTATATAGAGATTTATAGGCCAATTAGGGCTACAGAATAAGATCGTGTCTCAAAAGCAAAGAAAAAAACCTTTCTTTATCTATTGAGATATTGGGAAGATCATGTGATTTCAGCACTTGGGTCCATTTATGTGATGCATTACATTTATTGGCTTGCATTTGTTGAACATCTTTGTATTCCTGCAATGAAGATAACTTGATCTTGGTGAATGATGTGCAAGGATTTTATTGAGAAAATTTGAATTGGTTGTCAAGGGGATTGGCCTGTAATTTCCTTTTACTTGTGGCTTCATCTTGTTTAAATATCTGGGTAATACTGACTTTGTAAGAAGAGTTTTGTAGCACACCTTCCTTGTCTATCTTCTAAAATGTCTTGAGGAGCATTGGAGTTTGTTCTTCTTTAAACGGTTCTTAAAGGGCTGAAAGATAGTGCAGCAGTTAAAGTCTAAGGCTAACAACCCAAACATTAAAGGGTTGTTAGAATACATCAGTGAATCTATCTGAATCTCGAGCTTCTTAGATTGGGAGATTTTATTTTATTTTGTTTGTTAGTATTATTCTGTGTTTCTGTGTTAGACACATGTTGTGTGGGGGGGTAGATGTTGGGAGGGAGGTGAACCTGTGCTGTGGTACCTATGTGGAGGCCAGGAGAAAATTTTTTGTAGTCAGTTCTCACATTCACTCCTTATGTGGGTTCCTCAAATCAAGCTAAGTTCTCCGAGTTGCACAAAAAGTTCTTTTTACCTGATGAGCCAGCCTACTGATCTTTAGGTTGGGAAAGACCTATTAGTGCTTCTATATCATTGCTTTTTTACCTCCATTATCCTTTACCCCTTTAATTTTAATTTTTTATTTTATTTATTTTTAATGTGTATGAATGTACTGTCTGCATGTTGGTTGGTGCCCCTATATCCTGCAATGCTGCAGACATCAGAAGAGGGTCTCATATTCCCCTGGAACTGGAATTAAAGACGGGTCCTATCTGCCATGTGGGTGCTGGGAACCGAACCTGGATCCTTTGCAAGAGCACTTGGTGTTCCCAACAACTGAGCCATCTCTCCAGCCCCTCCTTTACCCCTTTATATCATTGTGTTCTGTCTTCCCTCTCTTGAAAGACCACCTCCATGGCCCCTTAATAATAAGCTGACATCTATGAGTTTCCAAGTAAAATGGAAATCTGAATATTCAAGCCTTACATCCAAAATGAGAAAAAATATGTGAAATTTATCTTTCTAGGTCTGGGTTACCTCACTCAAACTGACTGCTTCCAGATCCATCTATTTACCTATGAAGCTCATAATTACATTTTTCTGAACAAGTAAATAATATTCCACTTTATAATTTATTTTAAAAATTCTAGGGAGAATCTCTGCTAGCTGGTATTAAAGGTGGGCCTGTTGCCACTGTGAGACTTGAGTGCACAGAGCTTAGATCAGGGACTTCCCAGGACCACCTGAAGCACAAGTAGGAGCCAGGCACTTCAGCCAGGAGGATTGTTGGATACATCTATCTCTGGTTTGTTGGATAATTGTTTTGTTGGTTTGTTGGATAGGTAAATCATTGTCTTCTGTGGCTGTTGGGGTAGAGTCACCCTGCTAGCTGTTATTAAAGGTGGGCCTGTTGGATCAATGTCTGGTGTGGCTGTCAGGTGGAGTTGCCCTGCTAGCTGGTATTAAAGGCGAGCCTGTTGCCACTGTGAGACTTGAGAGCGTAGCTCAGAAACTTCCCAGGACCACCTTAAGCACAGAGTACCAGCGGCAGATACCCCCCCCCCCCAACTGGAATTGCCAAGGGAGTGTCCACGTGGAATTTTTGGAAAACCTTTAAAACAGAAAGGGAAGAGTGAGGTAGACCTCCAACATATAAACAAAATTGAAAGCCTGAAGCCTAGACAAGTCAAAATTCCATAAACAAGGAAAAAAATAGCCATCTGAAGGAGGCAAGTAAAGTAGGCCTTCAACACAGTGAAGAGGCTTTTGTGATTCGCACTGGAATACAGCCATAAAGGGAAACCCACATGCCAGGGACATGAAGGGACAACATGGGAAAGTTTCAGGATAATTCCACACCAAGCTCTACTAACCATGTGGGATATTCCTATAGTGGGATCCCCCTGGGCGTGACCCAGGGCACAGATCTTAGAGGATCAATTGCAGACCTATTCAGAGAAATCAAAGAATATAAAGAATAAGTCAGAGAACTAAGGAGAGAGAAAGAAAAACTCAAGAAGGACCTAGAGGAAGACAATGACAAACTTCAAAAAGAACTAAAGGGAGAGAATGACAAACTCCAGAAAGAACTAGAAGGAGAAAATGACAAACTCGGGAAGGAAGTGGAAACACTGAAAAAGGAAGCCAACCAGCAAAGCAAGGAGCTACAAGAAGAGATTGAAACACTCCAAAAAGAAGTGGAAATACTAAAGAAATCACAGGATGAAATGAAAAAGGAAAGAGAACCCTCATTGAATCAAAAGGAAAGGAATGGAAACAGCCTCAGAAATAGAATGAAGGAAGCAGAAAAAAAGAATATAAGACTTGGAAGATAACACAGAACAAAGAAAAAGCTCAAGTAAAGATTGTGAAAAATTTAAAAATACACAAATGTGGGACAACTAGGAAATATGGGACACTATAAAAAGTTCAAACCTCTTCGTCATAGGAATAGAGGAAGGAGAAGAATCCTAAGAGAATGGTATTGATCAGATTTTCAACAGAATAATAGATGAAAATTTCCCCAAACTAAAAAAAGACAAACCCATACAAATACAAGAAGCACATAGATCTCCAAACAGACAAGATCAGAAAAGAAACTCCCCATGCCATATCATAGTTAAAATTCTAGATGCCTAAAACAAAGACAAAATTCTGAAAGCCACAAGAGAAAAACAACAAGTTACATATAAGGGGACACTCATCAGAATTACAAGTGACTTCTCAGTGCAAACTATGAAAGCAAGAAGAACGTGGAGCAAATTATTCCCAGTGTTAAAGGACTATAGTAGCCAATCCAGGTTACTATACCCAACAAAATGTCGATTATAGTTGAAGTAGAGAGAAAAATCTTCCATGACATAAGCAAGATGATGGGATACATGTCCGGAAAACCAACGCTTCAGAGAATACTTGAAGCAATTCAAAGGACAGAAGAAAGAAGCAACTATCCCAGGCACCTAGAAAGAGAAATTAACAAAAGCATAACTGCGGAAGTAGAAACCTAGAACAAAAATGCAAATGGATAATAAGGTGAAAGGAAGCAACACTTATCTTTCAGTTATAGCCTTAAATATTAATGGAATAAACTCACCAATCAAAAGACATTGACTGGGAGATTGGATTAGGAAACAGAACCCATATGTATGCTGTCTACAAGAAACCCATCTCACTTTCAAGGATAGGCACCAACTTAAGATGAAGGGATGGAAAAATATTCTAAGCAAATTTACAATCAATCTGTTCTAATAGAAGCTGTTTCCAGGATTTACTAAACTCCTTATCAGGTACACATAAGATATGTGTACCCCTGGCATGGACCACCCTGCTCAGAAACCTGATGAGGGACCTTGCACTATTTATGTCTCAAGAAACAGACTATCTGTGGTTATAAGCCAAACTGCAACTAAACTAATCAAATAACTGAGAGTCGAAACAAGTCCCTCCTAACTTACTCCTTTCCTAAACTGATGAAAACATAAGTGAGACCATGCACCTAAAGAAACAAAGAAAATGATTAAATTCATTAAAGGGGATATCAGAGCCAGGTATAACTATGAAATCATTGAGATTTTTATGGTTAAATAAGATGTATTGCTACATAAAGTGTTCAGTCCCAGGGGTGGACTACCCTACCAGGAGCTGTTGGCCCTGGAGGCTCTAAAGGCCCCCAAAATGGCCATTTGCCTACAAACTTTGGTGCCCACAAAAAGTGGATTGTAAGACCATATTGCTAAGTATATGGTGTGACATGTGAGTGATAAAATAATTACGCTAAGACCTTGCACTGCAGCTTTACAGCTGATCTTCATGGTGATGGAGAGTGCTATGCAGATCACTGGAAGAAAATGGTTCCTCTAGTGTTACTACAGATCTCAGATCTCACGTGCTGCTCTTTTACATGCCAAAGAAGAGGTAGTGCAATATTGGCAGCCTGGTACACGTACAACCACAAAAATTCTAATTGGATCTATGGCCCCTCCCTGGTGGGGGACACACCCCTGGTATTGGAAGCCTGGTTGACCTCTAGTGACAGGAGACTTTATAGGCCACAGTATAAAGCTATTGCCATCTTTTTTTTTAAAGAGCTGTGATGACCCAACTAAGATACCATTTAACCATTTTGTCTATGCCCATTATATTACTTGTTATAATGGTTGATGTTTGTTTAAAAGTTTGTGTCTGGGGCTAGAGGGAGACCCTGTCTTGAAAAGACAAAAAATAAAATTAAAATAAAATAAAATAAAAGTCTGTGCTTCTTACTATTTGTGTTTTATTAATAGAATTAAAAGGAGAATTCTAAGTGAGCTACTAGTATATTAAAAACAGAACTTGGGGGGGCTGGAGAGATGGCCTAGCGGTTAAGAGCGCCGACCGCTCTTACAGAGGACCTGGGTTCGATCCCCAGCACCCACATGGCGGCTGAGAGCCGTCTGAAACTCCAATTCCAGGAGAACTCCAGTTCCAGGGGAATCCGACACCCTCTTCTGACCTCCGCAGCATTGCACGACACGGGTGCACAAACCTGCATGCAGACAGTACATTCATACACANTAAAATAAAATAAAATAAAATAAAATAAAATAAAAGTCTGTGCTTCTTACTATTTGTGTTTTATTAACTGAATTAAAAGGCGAATTCTAAGTGAGCTACTAGTATATTCAAAACAGAACTTGGACAGACCCAAGAGTTTGATGTGTTACCTCAGAGAATGAATGAACCATCCTATTTCTCTCTCTCTCATGATCTCCTCTAATGTCTAGGGACTCTCACAGAAGATGCTGGTGTGTCAGTTTGTCAGGGCCAAAGAAGAGAGGTGAATTGTAAGATCACAGGAAAAAGGGACTGAGCTTTTATTTCATCAACATGTTTACATATGCAAACCTCTTCAACTGGTTTGAGGACCCTGGGTTGTACCTTAATTGGACACAGATGCTTATTATTTGGGTTCACAGGGAAATTGCTTGTTTACTAATTGGTTTACCCTATATTTGTTTTTTCTTGGCATTGATTAGTGTTGGTTGTGGAAACTCATACTGTGCCAACTGACCACCATTACTAACACACTCTCTGAACTTGTGGGGACAAAAATAGAGGAAGGAGATGTGGGCAGACCTGAGACTGGGTATGTGTGGGCTAACATTTTTGCCAGCATGCTTCAGAGTCAGAAGTAAAGATCACAAGACCTCTCTGTTTATGGCCCAAAACTGGGATCACATGTGAAGATATAGATGTCTAGGATTGGCCCCCAGGAGGTGATATCATACAATGTGGGGGCTGTCTGTCCGAAACCTATATAAACTCCTTGCCCTGTAAAAATAAAGGAAATTTCTACAAATTGTACCACCTAACAAGATCTCTGGGTTATTACTGAGTTCATATTTTCCTTAGCCAGATTGATCATGGAGCTATTCATCTTACAGCTAAGTTTTCAGCTTGTCCAGTCATGGGAGTTAGCAATTCTCTGGCCAAGTGGGTGGTCATGGAGGCTAGTATCCCCTGGCCATTGGTTTGGCTGTGCGGCTTTGGCCTTATGTAAATCAGTCTCATGGCAGCATGGAGGCCATAGAACTGCCAGTTCTGTGGCTCGGCTGTGGACGCCAATAGTTTCCCGGCTGCCTGTTGTCTGTGGAATAATCAACTCCACAGCTGAATGTTTGGCTATGAGACCATCAATCTCACAGCTGTGGGGCCATCACCTTTTACATGTGTTTGTCTGTGAGGCCATCAATCTTATGGCTGGCTAGGAGGCCAGTAGCCCCCTGGAGAGCAGGGCTTAACAACAATAAAACCTTTCCATTAAGTTGGTTTTGTCATTTTTAAATCACAGCAAGAGTAAAAGTAATGAAGAGACATGAATTTTATATCCACTCAAGTTGATAATTAACACTAATAATAGAAATTATAAAATATTTTCCCAAAGTTTCAAAATAAGAAAACATGAGTTGCATGTTTTGATTAGAAAATTTTGATGATTTCATTTTTAAATTATGCTTATTGAGTTATTTTTGATACATATATATGAGTGTGTGTTTGTGTCTATGTGTGTGTTTGTGTGTGCTCATATGTACATGTGAATCCTACAGTGAACTTTTGGAATTCAGAGAACATCTTTCAGGACTTGGTTCTCTCCTTCTGCCATGTGGGTTCTCAAATCAGCAGACTTGGCAGGAAATGCCTTTACTAGCTGAGCTATCTCCACAGCTACCTAGATTGATTTTTTTTGTCTTCTTTGAGATAGGGTATCGCTGTAGCCTAGCTTTTGTTTAACTCACTATGTAGAGCACGCTGGTCTTTAACTCACATAGATCAATCTGCCTCTGCCTTCTGAGTGCTTGGATAGATTGATTATTTATATGCTGAACCACTCTTACCTTTCAGGAATAAGCATCAATTAGTCATATATTTTATATTCCTTTTAACACGCTATTAAATTTAGTTTTCTAGCTTGAAGTTTTCATATCAGTGAAAATATACTTTCTTATTTAATTCTTGTTTTGATATCTTTTGTCAGAGTTGTTTTTACTTTATGTAAGCGATTATTTATATTTTAAAAGATTTATACACAAAATTTCATAATTTGAATTCTAGTGTAAATGATATTTAATTGTATTTTAAATTTCAAATTCTATCTTTTGATTCAAGGAATAGTCATATAGATACATAAGGATACACAATATACATTGTGCATATTGACCTGGTATCTTTTTTTCTATTATTTCTTTATTTTTTTTCCATATTTTAACAATAAGTAATAATTTATGAGTACAAACATCGTTCATGTAAAACCAATTTGCAAGCAGTTGCACCCAAACCCACACAGCCCAAGGGTCCCACCATCCACCTGGGTGGGCCTTGTATGTTCAATCAAGTTGATAAAATAAGTGTCGAGACTATATTGTTGTAGTTTCACCATTCACCCCAATCACAGCCCTTACATTCTACCATGCCCCCTCTTCCACAGATTTATCCCTAGGCTTAGATAAGGGGCACAGGTGGACGAGAAGCAAAGCAGTCTACTTTCGCTGGAGCTGTTGTTTTGGACTCTGGTCAATTCTGGCTGTTTCCTTTCATGGGCTGACAGTTTATCCAGGAATAATCTTTCAGTCCTACTAATGAAGCAAAAGCAATTAGATATATAGGTATTTAAACAGTACTAATTATTATGGTAGGTTACATTGGTATAGACACAGATGTTTAGATGGTATGTTAATCCATGAATTACGTTTTTTTCTGTAAAATATGACAGGGTCTTACTATGGTTTATAACATCTCCTAACCGCTAGAGGATGTAAGCTTGTGGCATCAGCCGTGGGTTATTCCTCCAAGGAGAGAGCTAATAGCCAATTAGATTTGGGATACACAGGCACATGGCTGCCATTGCTGCACAGTGTTTCCATGCAGGTGAAGAGTAGCTGGTGCTGACGGAGGAGTCTTGCTTGACTCAAGGAGACCTATATTTGCTTTATTGGTTTAGTGGCCTTTGGAAACACTCTCTGGTTTTCCAGAGACCAACTGTACACTTGCACGTGTGGTCTCAATACATCTTTCCCATGCTTACATCAGGTCTTTGACAGCAGGGCCTTATCTTCTCTCTTCTTGCAGGTATCCCAGTTTACAGGCAAGAAGCCTTTACATTTGTGGGGACTTGGATCCCCTGGCCAACATCTTCTTGGGAGAATAATCCATTGCTGATATCAGAGCTCTCCTATATTAATATATTTTGCTTAAGTGCATAGCTTAAGGAGACTGTAGTATTATATTTGGTTCTGAATAGAGAATAATACTTTTCAAAGTTCCTATGTCTATTAGTCAATTAAAGAAGGCAGTTTTACCAGTTTTATAAGAGATTACCTCTTTGGGGCTGGAGAGATAGCCTAGTGGTTAAGAGCACTGACTGCTCTTGCAGAGGACCTGGGTTCGATCCCCAGCACCCACATGGCGGCCGAGAACCATCTGTAACTCCAATTCCAGGAGNAGCCCCCAAAATTATAAAGGCCTTTTTCCTATAAGTGGGATATGCATGGAGAAAGGCAGTAAATCCCTCTTGTTGAAGACCTGTTGTAAGCATGAAAAAATATTTTGAGACATCACTTGCTAATCTACAGTTGGCCTCTGAAATGCCAGAGAGCGTTACCAAAGGCCACTAAAGCAATACAGAAAAATTTTGGTCTCCTTGAAGTAAGCAAGTCTCCTCTCTCAGTATCAGCTACACCTCAACTGCGTGGAGATTCTGCGCAACAGTGGCAGCCATGTGTCTGTATATATCCCAGATCTAATTGGCTATTAGCTCTCTCCTTGGAGGAATAATTCACAAAAGACCTTTCTGTCTGGGACTGGTGGTGCACTTCATTTATAACTATATTAAAGATGAAAAGGAAGAGAGATCTCTATTAATTCGAAGCCAGCTTAGTCTATATAGAGGTTTATAGGCCAGTTGGGGCTACAGAATAAGATCATTTCTCAAAAGCAAGGAAAAACCCTTTCTTTATCTATTGAGATATTGGGAAGATCACGTGATTTCAGCACTTGGGTCCATTTATGTGATGCATTACATTTATAGGCTTGCATTTGTTGAACATCTTCGTATTCCTGCAATGAAGATAACTTGATCTTGTTGAGTGATGTGCAAGGATTTTATTGAGAAATTTTGAATTGGTTGTCAAGGGGATTGGCCTATAATTTGCTTTTACTTGTGGCTTCATCTTGTTTTAATATCTGGGTAATACTGGCTTTGTAAGAAGAGTTTTGTAGCACACCTTCCTTGTCTATCTTCTAAAATGTCTTGAGGTTCATTGGAGTTTGTTCTTCTTTAAACGGTTCTTAAAGGGCTGGAAGATAGTGCAGCAGTTAAAGTCTAAGGCTAACAACCCAAACATTAAAGGGTTGTTAGAATACATCAGTGAATCTGTCTGAATCTCGAGCTTCTTAGATTGGGAGATTTTATTTTATTTTGTTTGTTAGTATTATTCTGTGTTTGTGTGTTAGACACATGTTGTGGGGGGGTTGATGTTGGGAGGGAGGTGAACCTGTGCTGTGGTACCTATGTGGAGGCCAGGAGAAAATTTTGTGTAATCAGTTCTCACCTTCACTCCTTATGTGGGTTCCTCAAATCAAGCTACGTTCTCTGAGTTGCACAAAATGTTCTTTTTACCTGATGAGCCAACCTACTAATCTTTAGGTTGGGTAAGACATATTAGTGCTTCTATCTCATTGCTTTTTTGCCTCCATTATCCTTTACCCCGTTAATTTTTATTTTATTTATTTTTAATGTGTATGAATATACTGTCTGCATGTTTGTTGGTGCCCCTATATCCTGCAATGCCACAGACATCAGAAGAGGGTGTCATATTCCCCTGGAACTGGAGTTAAAGACGGGTCCTATCTGCCATGTGGGTGCTGGGAACTGAACCTGGATCCTCTGCAAGAGCAGTTGGTGCTCCCAACTACTGAGCCATCTCTCCAGCCCCTCCTTTACCCATTTATATCATTGTGTTCTGTCTTCCCTCTCTTGAAAGACCACCTCCATGGCCCCTTAATAATACGCTAATACGCTGACATCTATGAGTTTCCAAGTAAAATGGAAATCTGAATATTCAAGCCTTACATCCAAAATGAGAAAAAATATGTGAAATTTATCTTTCTAGGTCTGGGTTACCTCACTCAAACTGACTGCTTCCAGATCCATCTATTTACCTATGAAGTTCATAATTACATTTCTCTGAACAGGTAAATAATATTCCACTTTATATTTTATTTTAAAAATTCTAGGGAGAAGCTCTGCTAGCTGGTATTAAAGGTGGGCCTGTTGCCACTGTGAGACTTGAGTGCACAGAGATTAGATCAGGGGCTTCCCAGGACCACCTGAAGCACAAGTAGGAGCCAGGCACTTCAGCCAGGAGGATTGTTGGCAACTCTATCTCTGGTTTGTTGGATAATTGTTTTGTTGGTTTGTTGGATAGGTAAATCATTGTCTTCTGTGGCTGTTGGGTTAGAGTCACCCTGCTAGCTGTTATTAAAGGTGGGCCTGTTCGATCAATGTCTGGTGTGGCTGTCAGGTGGAGATGCCCTGCTAGCTGGTATTAAAGGCGAGCCTGTTGCCACTGTGAGACTTGAGAGCGTAGCTCAGAAACTTCCCAGGACCACCTTAAGCACAGAGTACCAGCGGCAGATACCACCCCCCCCAACTGGAATTGCCAAGGGAGTGTCCACGTGGAATTTTTGGAAAACCTTTAAAACAGAAAGGGAAGAGTGAGGTAGACCTCCAACATATAAACAAAATTGAAAGCCTGAAGCCTAGACAAGTCAAAATTCCATAAACAAGGAAAAAAATAGCCATCTGAAGGAGGCAAGTAAAGTAGGCCTTCAACACAGTGAAGAGGCTTTTGTGATTCGCACTGGAATACAGCCATAAAGGGAAACCCACATGCCAGGGACATGAAGGGACAACATGGGAAAGTTTCAGGATAATTCCACACCAAGCTCTACTAACCATGTGGGATATTCCTATAGTGGGATCCCCCTGGGCGTGTCCCAGGGCACAGATCTTAGAGGAACAATTGCAGACCTATTCAGAGAAATCAAAGAATATAAAGAATAAGTCAGAGAACTAAGGAGAGAGAAAGAAAAACTCAAGAAGGACCTAGAGGAAGACAATGACAAACTTCAAAAAGAACTAAAGGGAGAGAATGACAAACTCCAGAAAGAACTAGAAGGAGAAAATGACAAACTCGGGAAGGAAGTGGAAACACTGAAAAGGAAGCCAACCAGCAAAGCAAGGAGCTACAAGAAGAGATTGAAACACTCCAAAAAGAAGTGGAAATACTAAAGAAATCACAGGATGAAATGAAAAAGGAAAGAGAACCCTCATTGAATCAAAAGGAAAGGAATGGAAACAGCCTCAGAAATAGAATGAAGGAAGCAGAAAAAAGAATATAAGACTTGGAAGATAACACAGAACAAAGAAAAAGCTCAAGTAAAGATTGTGAAAAATTAAAAAATACACAAATGTGGGACAACTAGGAAATATGGGACACTATAAAAAGATCAAACCTCTGCATCATAGGAATAGAGGAAGGAGAAGAATCCTAAGAGAATGGTATTGATCAGATTTTCAACAGAATAATAGATGAAAATTTCCCCAAACTAAAAAAAGACAAACCCATACAAATACAAGAAGCACATAGATCTCCAAACAGACAAGATCAGAAAAGAAACTCCCCATGCCATATCATAGTTAAAATTCTAGATGCCTAAAACAAAGACAAAATTCTGAAAGCCACAAGAGAAAAGCAACAAGTTACATATAAGGGGACACTCATCAGAATTACAAGTGACTTCTCAGTGCAAACTATGAAAGCAAGAAGAACGTGGAGCAAAGCATTCCCAGTGTTAAAGGACTATAGAAGCCAACCCATGTTACTGTACCCAACAAAAATGTCGATTATAGTTGAAGTAGAGAGAAAAATCTTCCATGACATAAACAAGATGATGGGATACATGTCCGGAAAACCAACCTTTCAGAGAATACTTGAAGCAATTCAAAGGACAGAAGAAAGGAGCAGCTATCCCAGGCACCTAGAAAGAGAAATTAACAAAAGCATAACTGCAGAAGTAGAAACCTAGAACAAAAATGCAAATGGATAATAAGGTGAAAGGAAGCAACACATATCGTTCAGTTATAGCCTTAAATATTAATGGACTAAACTCCCCAATCAAAAGACATAGACTGGGAGATTGGATTAGGAAACAGAACCCATCTGTATGCTGTCTACAAGAAACCCATCTCACTTTCAAGGATAGGCACCAACTTAAGATGAAGGGATGGAAAAAATATTCTAAGCAAATTTACAATAAATCTGTTCTAATAGAAGCTGTTTCCAGGTTTTACTAAACTCCTGATCAGGTGTTCATAAGATATGTGTACCCCTAGCATGGACCACCCTGCTCAGAAATCTGATGAGGGACCTTGCACTACTTATGTCTCAAGAAACAGACTCTCTGTGGTTATAAGCCAAACTGCAACTAAACTAATCAGATAACTGAGAGTCGAAACAAGTCCCTCCTAACTTACTCCTTTCCTAAACTGATGAAAACGCAAGTGAGACCATGCACCTGAAGAAACAAAGAAAATGATTAAATTCATTGAAGGGGACATCAGAGCCAGGTATAACTATGAAATCATTGAGATTTTTATGGTTAAATAAGATGTATTGCTACATAAAGTGTTCAGTCCCAGGGGTGGACTACCCTACCAGGAGCTGTTGGCCCTGGAAGCTCTAAAGGCCCCCCCAATATGGCCATTTGCCTATAAACTTTGGTGCCCACAAAAAGTGGATTGTAAGACCATATTGCTAAGTATATGGTGTGACATGTGAGTGATAAAATAATTATGCTAAGACCTTGCACTGCAGCTTGACAGCTGATCTTCATGGTGATCGAGAGTGCTATGCAGATCACTGGAAGAAAATGGTTCCTATAGTGTTACTACAGATCTCAGATCTCACGTGCTGCACTTTTACATGCCAAAGAAGAGGTAGTACAATATTGGCAGCCTGGTACACGTACAACCACAAAAATACTAATTGGATCTATGGCCCACTCCCTGATGGGGCACACACCCCTGGTATTGGAAGCCTGGTTGACCTCTAGTGAAAGGAGACTTTATAGGCCACAGTAGAAAGCTATTGCCATCTTTTTTTTAAAGAGCTGTGATGTCCCAACTAAGATACCATTTAACCATTTTGTCTATGCCCATTATATTACTTGTTATAATGGTTGATGTTTGTTTAAAAGTCTGTGTCTGGAGCTACAGGGAGACCCTGTCTTGAAAAGACAAAAAATAAAATAAAATAAAATAAAATAAAATAAAATAAAAGTCTGTGCTTCTTACTATTTGTGTTTTATTAATAGAATTAAAAGGCGAATTCTAAGTGAGCTACTAGTATATTCAAAACAGAACTTGGACAGACCCAAGAGTTTGATGTGTTACCTCAGAGAATGAATGAACCATCCTATTTCTCTCTCTCTCATGATCTCCTCTAATGTCTAGGGACTCTCACAGAAGATGCTGGTGTGTCAGTTTGTCAGGGCCAAAGAAGAGAGGTGAATTGTAAGATCACAGGAAAAAGGGACTGAGCTTTTATTTCATCAACATGTTTACATATGCAAACCTCTTCAACTGGTTTGAGGACCCTGGGTTGTACCTTAATTGGACACAGATGCTTATTATTTGGGTTCACAGGGAAATTGCTTGTTTACTAATTGGTTTACCCTATATTTGTTTTTTCTTGGCATTGATTAGTGTTGGTTGTGGAAACTCATACTGTGCCAACTGACCACCATTACTAACACACTCTCTGAACTTGTGGGGACAAAAATAGAGGAAGGAGATGTGGGCAGACCTGAGACTGGGTATGTGTGGGCTAACATTTTTGCCAGCATGCTTCAGAGTCAGAAGTAAAGATCACAAGACCTCTCTGTTTATGGCCCAAAACTGGGATCACATGTGAAGATATAGATGTCTAGGATTGGCCCCCAGGAGGTGATATCATACAATGTGGGGGCTGTCTGTCCGAAACCTATATAAACTCCTTGCCCTGTAAAAATAAAGGAAATTTCTACAAATTGTACCACCTAACAAGATCTCTGGGTTATTACTGAGTTCATATTTTCCTTAGCCAGATTGATCATGGAGCTATTCATCTTACAGCTAAGTTTTCAGCTTGTCCAGTCATGGGAGTTAGCAATTCTCTGGCCAAGTGGGTGGTCATGGAGGCTAGTATCCCCTGGCCATTGGTTTGGCTGTGCGGCTTTGGCCTTATGTAAATCAGTCTCATGGCAGCATGGAGGCCATAGAACTGCCAGTTCTGTGGCTCGGCTGTGGACGCCAATAGTTTCCCGGCTGCCTGTTGTCTGTGGAATAATCAACTCCACAGCTGAATGTTTGGCTATGAGACCATCAATCTCACAGCTGTGGGGCCATCACCTTTTACATGTGTTTGTCTGTGAGGCCATCAATCTTATGGCTGGCTAGGAGGCCAGTAGCCCCCTGGAGAGCAGGATTTAACAACAATAAAACATTTCTATTAAGCTGGTTTTGTCATTTTTAAATCACGGCAAGAGTAAAAGTAACGAAGAGACATGAATTTTATATCCACTCAAGTTGATAATTAACACTAACAATAGAAATTACCAAATATTTTCCCAAAGATTCAAAATAAGAAAACATGAGTTGTATGTTTTGATTAGAAAATTTTGATGATTTCATTTTTAAATTATGCTTATTGACTTATTTTTGATACATATATATGAGTGTGTGTTTGTGTCTATGTGTGTGTTTGTGTGTGTTCATATGTACATGTGAATCCTACAGTGAACTTGTGGAATTCAGAGAACATCTTTCAGAACTTGGTTCTCTCCTTCTGCCATGTGGGGTCTCAAATCAGCAGACTTGGCAGGAAATGCCTTTACTAGCTGAGCTATCTCCACAGCTACCTACATTGAATTTTTTGTCTTCTTTGAGATAGGGTATCACTGTAGCCTAGCTTTTATTTAACTCACTATGTAGAGCAGGCTGGTCTTTAACTCACATAGATCAACCTGCCTCTGCCTTCTGAGTGCTTGGATAGATTGATTGTTTATATGCTGAACCACTCTTACCTTTCAGGAATAAGCATCAATTAGTCATATGTTTTATATTCCTTTTAACATGCTATTAAATTTAGTGTTCTAGCTTGAAGTTTTCATATCAGTGAAAATATATTTTCTTATTCAATTCTTGTTTTGATATCTTTTGTCAGAGTTGTTTTTACTTTATGTAAGCCATTATTTATATTTTAAAAGATTTATACACAAAATTTCATAATTTGAATTCTAGTGTAAATGATATTTAATTATATTTTAAATTTCAAATTCTATCTTTTCATTCAAGGAATAGTCATATAGATACATAAGGATACATGTATATTGTGCATATTGACCTGGTATCTTTTTTTCTATTATTTCTTTATTTTTTTCCATATTTTAACAATAAGTAATAATTTATGAGTACAAACATTGTTCATGTAAAACCAATTTGCAAGCAGTTGCACCCAAACCCACACAGCCCAAGTGTCCCTCCATCCACCTGGGTGGGGCTTGTATGTTCAATCAAGTTGATCAAATAAGTGTCCAGACTATATTGTTGTCGTTTCACCATTCACCCCAATCACAGCCCTTACATTCTACCATGCCCCCTCTTCCAGATTTATCCCTAGGCTTAGAAAAGGGGCACAGGTTGACAAGAGGCAAAACAGTCTACTTTCACTGGAGCTGTTATTTTGGACTCTGGTCAATTCTGGCTGTTTCCTTTCATGGGCTGACAGTTTGTCCAGGAATAATCTTTCAGTCCTACTAATGAAGCAAAAGCAATTAGATATATAGGTATTTAAACAGTACTAATTATTATGGTAGGTTACTTTGGTATAGACACAGATGTTTAGATGGTATGTTAATCCATGAATTACATATTTTTCTGTAAAATATGACAGGGTTTTACTATGGTTTGTAACATCTCCTAACCTGTAGAGGATGTAAGCTTGTGGTATCAGCCATGGGTTATTCCTCCAAGGAGAGAGCTAGTAGCCAATTATATTTGGGATATACAGGCACATGGCTGCCATTGCTGCACAGTGTTTCCATGCAGGTGAGGAGTAGCTGGTGCTGACGGAGGAGTCTTGCTTGACTCAAGGAGACCAATATTTGCTTTATTGGTTTAGTGGCCTTTGGTAACACTCTCTCGTTTTCCAGAGGCCAACTGTACACTTGCACATGTGGTCTCAATACATCTTCCCTATGCTTACATCAGGTCTTTGACAGCAGGGCCTTATCTTCACTCTTCTTGCAGGTATCCCAGTTTACAGGCAAGAAGCCTTTATATTTGTGGGGACTTGGATTCCCTGGCCAACATCTTCTTGGGAGAATAATCCATTGCTTATATCAGAGCTCTCCTGAATTAATATATTTTGCTTAAGTGCATAGCTTAAGGAGACTTTAGTACTATATTTGGTTCTGAATAGAGAATAATCCTTTTCACAGTTCCTATGTCTATTAGTCAATTAAAGAATGCAGTTTTACCGGTTTTATAAGAGATTACCTCTGTAACAGTTGGCTCCAATTTACAGTTAGAGAACGACCTCATCATCATCATATTTCTCCTTGTTCTAAGGAGGGGAGGTAAGAAAGTTGCTCGTATTAAAACTTTGCGGCACCTAGAATGTATGTTTCATTAGGACTCATTATAAATAGTTGTTACAAGTAGGATCCACAGAGGGGTTTGATGTCTGTAGCACTCTGATGCATTTCTTCCTTTTAATGTTCAGATGGGCCAACGTTTCTGCTGGCACTTCCTGGTACATCCTACACAGTGCAAAGCTGTATCTTTTCTTTCTCAGCCATTAATTTGATGATATTTTGACCTGTTGGAACATGCAAATCTTTTCCTGTAGATAGTTTTAAGATTTGAATTGCAAAGTTTTTGACAAAAAATGCTTCATATATATCTGTATCACCCCTTTTTATTTTAGGTTTTTGTTTTTTGACCCATGAGTCTCAAAAAGGCAGTAGTATTACACATACCTATAGGCTGGAATCAAGGTGCAGATTTCATCAAATTCACCCAAGCTGTTTTGGGTAACTGTATGTTGTTAACTTAGGAAGCAAACTTAATTCCTTTAGTTAAATCATCCTACAGGTAAAAGAGAATGCTACAAGATCATAGTGTACAGCAGAAAAATTATAGAGAACATTTGTATGTGCCAATCCCAAAGTTATTGTTATACAGATTTTAAGTAAAACAAATGTGGACAACAATAATTTATATTTCCAATTAACTCAGGTGCATTACCGTTTTTATCAGAACCTTTAAACCAATGTTGTTTAATATACACATATTTACTTTTACTAAGTCCTAAAACACCATGTAACCTGTAGACAGAGTCTGGGCAAAACTGGATACTTGTTGAACTCACATCAATTAAATATGCATTAATCGAATATACACCCATGTCCCTCTCCCATCCCTCCCACCCTTCCCGATTCACCATTTCAGTCAGTTTTCTGATGCAGTCTTTCTGTTGTTGTTCTTTTAATATGCATCCCTCTCCACAAGAAATATTTATAACTGGGTTATTGGCACTAGCATCCACATATGAGGGATACCATTTGTCGTTTGTTTTTCTGGGACTGTGTTACTTCACTTAACATAATGTCTTCTAGCTCCATCCATTTACCTGCAAAGTTCATGATGTTGTCCCTCTTTACCGCTGCATAGAACTCCATTGTATACATGTACCACATTTTCTCTATCCACTCGTCAGTTGAGGGGCACCTGGGCTGGTTCCAGCTTTTTGCTATTGTGAACAGAGCTGCAATAAACATAGCTGTGCATGTATCTTTGCAGTAAGATGTGTCTTGTGGGTATATACCCAGGAGTGGTATGACTGGGTCAAATGGAAGGCTCATTTTGAGTCTTCTAAGGGTTCTCCACACTGCTTTCCATAGTGGCTGTACAAGTTTACATTCCCACCAGCAATGGATGAGTGTTCCCCTTTCCCCACAACCTCTCCAGCACTTGGTATCATTCGTGTTCCTGATCCTAGCCAGTCTTATTGGAGTAAGGTGATATCTCAAAGTGGTTTTAATTTGCATTTCCTTAATTATCAGAGATGTTGAACACTTCTTAAGATGTTTCTCGGCCATCTCTAATTCCTCCTCTGTGAAGTCTCTATTCAGATCTTTGCTCCATCTTTTGAGTGATTCATTTGTTTTCTTTCTTCTTTGTTTTTTGAGTAGCTTGTATACTCTGGAAATTAATGCTTTGTCAGATGTATCTGCTGTGAAGGTTTCCTCCCACTCTGTGGGTCTTCTCCTCACTTCCTTTATTGCTTCCTTTGATGTACAGAAGCTTTTGAGTTTAATGAGGTCCCATTTGTCAATTGTCGATCTTATTTCTTGTGCAGCTGCTGTCTGATTTAGGAAGTCTTTTCCTACACCTATGTCTTGTAGTCTGCTGCCAAGCTTCTCTTCTATCACCTCCAGAGTTTGGGGTTTCACGTTGAGGTCTTTGGTCCATCTGGAGTTGACCTTTGTACAAGGTGAGAGGTAGGGGTTTAATTTCATTCTTCTACAAGTGGTGATCCAGTTTTGCCAGCACCACTTGCTGAAGATGCTGTCTTTCTTCCATTGTGTCTTCTTGGCCCCCTTGTCAAATATGAGGTGGCTGAAATTGTATGAGCTCAGGTTTGGATCTTCAGTTTTATTCCATTGGTCAACTGGTCTGTTTTTGTGCCAGTACCAGGCTGTCTTTATGACTATAGCCCTATAGTATAGTTTGATGTCTGGTATAGCGATCCCCCCTGTATTGCTCTTTTCACTCAGGGTTGCTTTGGCTATTCGGGGTCTTTTGTTTTTCCAAATGAAATTGAGGATTTTTTTTTCCAGGCCTGTGAAGAAACTCTTGGGGATTCTGATTGGGATCGCATTAAATCTGTACACTAGTTTGGGTAGGATGGACATTTTTACTATATTTATTTTCCCAATCCATGAGCATGGGAGGTTTGTCCATCTTCTGATGTCTTCCTCAATTTCCTTTTTCAGGGGTTTAAAATTTTTGTTGTAGAGATCCTTGGTGTCTTTGGTTAGGTTTGTTCCTAGGTATTTTATTGTTTTTGAGGCTATTGTGAGTGGGAAGGTCTCCTTGTAGTCCTTCTTCAGTTGCTTGTTGTTGGTGTAAAGAAAG
This sequence comes from Rhizomys pruinosus, assembly GCA_009823505.1. Lineage (NCBI taxonomy): Eukaryota > Metazoa > Chordata > Mammalia > Rodentia > Spalacidae > Rhizomys > Rhizomys pruinosus. Next base: position 74,683 of record VZQC01004918.1, read on the forward strand.
GCTACTGATTTTTCTAGATTTATTTTGTATCCTGCCACTTTACCAAAGCTCTTAATCATTTCTAGGAGTTTTCTGGTGGAGTTCTTAGCATCCCTTAGGTAGACAATCATATCATCAGCAAAAAGGGATAGCTTGATTTCCTCTTTTCCAATTAGAACTCCTTTAATTTCCTTTTCTTGCCTTATTGCCCTTGCAAGGGTTTCCAGCACTATATTGAAGAGGAGTGGTGACAGGGGGCAGCCTTGCCGAGTTCCTACCTTCAAGGGGAATGCTTCTGTCATTTCCCCATTTAGGATGATATTGGCTGTGGGTTTCCTGTATATGGCTTTGATTACATTGAGGAATGATCCCTCTAGGCCAATTCCCTCCAGGACTTTAAACATGAAAGGATGCTGGATTTTGTCAAAGGCTTTCTCCGCATCAATTGAAATGATGGTGTGGTTTTTGTCCTTCAGTCCATTGATATGTTTGATGATGTTTATTGATTTTCGTATGTTGAACCATCCCTGCATCTCTGGTATGAATCCAACTTGGTCATGGTGGATGATTTTCTTGATGTGAGTCTGTATGCGATTTGCCAGAATCCTGTTTAGAATTTTGGCATCTGTGTTCATTAGGGAGATGGGTCTATAGTTCTCCTTTTTGGTTGTATCTTTCCCTGGTTTTGGTAGTAGCGTAATGCTGGCTTCATAGAAGGAATCTGGGAGAAGTCCCTCCATTTGTATCCTTCTAAACAATTTAAGTAGTAATGGTTGTAAGTCTTTACGAAATATTTTATAGAATTCTGCCGTGAATCCATCCGGGCCTGGGCATTTTTTGGTTGGGAGGCTACTTATTACATCTTCGATTTCTTCCTGTACTATTGGTCTGTTTAGGCTGTCGATCTCTTCTTGGTTGAGCTTTGGTGATTCCCAGGATTTCAGATATTCATCCATTTCTTCTAGGTTTTCAAACTTAGTAGAATATAAGTTTTTGAAGTAGTCCTGTATGATTGTCTGGATCTTTTCATTGTCTGTTGTGATATTTCCCCTTTCATCACAGATTCTATTGATTTGGCATTGTTCCTTCTTTCTTTTGGTTAACTGGACTAGAGGTCTGTCTATCTTGTTTATTCTCTCAAAGAAACAGCTTTTGGATTCATTGATGTTTTTATGGTTTTCTTTGTTTCTATTTCATTGATCTCTGCTCTGATTTTTGTTATTTCTTCTTGTCTGCTGCATTTAGGGTTCATTTGTTGTTGTCTCTCAAGTATTTTTAGCTGCACTGTTAGATCATTCACTTGTGCTCTTTCTGTTTTTATAACGTAGGCACTTAGAGCTATAAACTTCCCTCTTAGGACTGCTTTTAAAGTGTCCCATAGGTTTTGCTGTGTTGTATTATCATTGTCATTCAATTCTCGGAATGTTTTTATTTCTTTATTTCTTCCTTGACCCATTCATTATTCTGGAGAGTGTTGTTTAGTCTCCATGTGTTCTTGTAGGTTGTAGGATTTATCCTGGTGTTGATATTGAGTTTTATTGCACTGTGTTCTGATAGAGTCCGTGAGATTATTTCAATCTTTTTGTATTTGTTGAATTTTTTCCTATGTCCCAGTATATGGTCCATTTTGGAGAATGTTCTGTGAGGTGCTGAGTAGAAAGTGTATTCTCTGGTGTTTAGGTGAAATATTCGATAGATGTCTGTGAGGTCCATTTGGTGTATTGTATCATTTATTTCAGATGTTTCTCTGTTTACCCTTTGTCCTGTTGATCAGTCTAGGGGACTTAATGGGGTATTGACGTCCCCTATTATTAGTGTGCTGGGGTTAATCTGTGCCTTGAAATCCTGAAGAATTGTCTTTATAAAGTTTGGTGCACTGGCCTTTGGTGCGTATATATTCATGATTGTGAGATCTTCATTGTTAATTGAACTTTTAATAAAGATGTAATGGCCCTCTTTGTCTCTTTTGATTTCTTTTGGTTTGGTGTCTATTTTGTGTGATATTAGAATAGCAACACCTGCTTTCCTTTTGGTACCATTTGCTTGGAATACTTTTTTCCATCCCTTCACCTTAAGTTGGTGCCTATCCATGCAATTGAGATGGGTTTCTTATAGACAGCATATAGATGGGTTTTGTTTCCTAATCCATTCTCCCAGTCTATGCGTTTTGATTGGGGAGTTTAGCCCATTAATATTTAAGGTTATAATTGAAAGATGGATGTTGCTTCCTTTCACTTTATTATCCATTTGGATTTCTAGCCTCTGATTTTACTCCTACGGTTATGTTTTTATTAGTTTCTTTTCCTAGGTTTTTGAGGATTGTTGCTCCTCTCTTCTGCCCTTTGAATTGCTTCAAGCACTTTATGAAGAGCTGGTTTTCCAGACATGTATTTTATCATGTTGTTTATGTCATGGAATATTTTTCTCTCTCCTTCAAGTATAATCGACATTTTTGCTGGGTCAAGTATTCTGGGTTGGCATCCATAGTTCTTTAACACTGGAAATGCTTTGCTCCATGTTCTTGCTTTCATGGTTTGTGCTGAGAAGTCAGTCATAATTCTGATGGGTTTCCCTTTGTATGTGACTTGTTTTTTGTTTGTAGCTTTCAGAATTTTGTCTTTGTTTTGGGCGTTTAGCATTTTAACTATGATATGGCATGGGGAGTTTCTTTTTGAACTTGTCTATTTGGAGTCCTATGTACTTCTTGTATTTGTATGGGTTTGTCTATTTTTAGTTTGGGGAAATTTTCATCTATTATTCTGTTGAAGATCTGATCAATACTATTCTCTTGAGATTCTTCTCCTTCCTCTATTCCTATGATGTGGAGGTTTGATCTTTTCATAGTGTCCCATATTTCCTGGTTGTTCCACTTTTGTGTATTTTTAAATTTTTCATAGTCTTTATTTGAGCTTTTTAATTGCTCTGTGTTATCTTCCAGATCTGATATTCTTTGTTCTGCTTCCTCCATTCTACTTCTGAGGCTTTTTCCTTTCCTTTCTTCTTGATTGAATGTGTGTTCTAATTCCTTTTTCATTTCATCCTGTGTTTTTTTTAGTACTTCCATTTCCTTTTTGAGCTCCTCAATCTCTTCTTGGTGCTTCTCAATCTCTTCTTGGTGTTCCTTACTTCGTTGGTTGGCTTCCTTTTTCAGTGTTTCTACTTCCTTTCGGAGTTTTTTTTTTTCTCCCTCTAGTTCTTTCTGGAGTTTGTCAATCTGTTCCTTTAGTTCTTTTTGAATTTTGTCATTGTATCCTTCTAGGTCCTTTTTGAGTTTTTCATTCTCTCTCTTTAGTTCTCTGAATTCTTTGTTTTCTTTAATTTCTCTACATAGGTCTGCAATGATTTCTCTAAGATCTGTACCTTGGGTCACCTCCAGGGGGATCCCATTGTAGGTATGTCCTACAGGTTTGGTAGAGCCTGGTGTGGCATTATCCTGTGCCTTTCCCATGTTGTCCCTTCATCGTGTCCCTGGCATGTGGGTTTCCCTTTTGTGATTCAAATCACAAATGTCTTTTCACTATGTTAGCAGATAGTTTTGCTTGCCTACTTCTGATTCTTTTTTTTTTTCTTTCCTCCTCCTTGTTTATGGAGTATTGACTTGTCTGGGTTTCAGGCTTTCAATTTTGTTTATATATTGGATATTGGAAGCCTAAATCACTCTTCTGTTCCTGTTCTGACGGTTCTCCCAAAAAATGTCCACTTGGATATTCTCTCAGCAATTCCATTTGGCGGAGGGGGGAGGGGATATATGCCTGACTTAGCCCGCCCCTGGTACCTGCCTGGAGCGACTTCTGGGGTCCTGTGCCTCAGGAGCCTGCCAGCACAAAGCCACAGACATCAAACCTGACTGGACAGGTGGCTCCTCCCAGACAGCCACTCCCTATAAAAGGTTTCAGAGTTGCAACCCTTTTCCAGCAGCCCAGGAGACAATCTCCCCTAAAATCTACCTGCCTGGAGCGACTTCTGGGTTCTTGTGCCTCAGGAGCTGGCCCGCACCTGAACTTGTATCTTTTAATCTTACTATAACTTGAAAATTTCAGAGGTAGATTTTTTGTTACATATTGTCTAAAGATCATTTTATCTTTTTTCAAGTGACATAGTTTTATGCTCTTATTTTTTGTTAATATTTTGACACTTCAAGTCATGTAGATAATTTGATCATATTTACCCTTTTTTGATCTTCTCACTCCCACTGATTACTTTCCTCTTCTCGATTAGTTTGTTTCTCCTCCCTTCTACTTTCATTCCGCGTGTGTGTGTGTGTGTGTGTGTGTGTGTGTGTGTTTGTGTGTGTGTGCGTATGTGTGTCTGTGTGTTTCACAGTGAATTTAGGTAGGATGGCTTACACGAGCATGAGTGAGGAGTTATTTGCCAGAACATAGGTATCTTGCCTGTGACTATATCACTGAAGAAAAGTCCACCCTCCTGCTACCAAGATAATTTTTGTAAACCTTGGGCATTTTATCATGTTATTTTTTATTATCTAGGATTTAAGTACAATGTTGAGAAAAAATAGTGGAAATTATATTCTTACCTTATTTCAGATTTTACAGAGAAATTTTCTAGTTTTCTAATATTATGTATGATACTGAAAGTAGTGATTTTAGATAGTGTGACTTCCCAGTATTCTTAGTTCACTAAGCTTTCTTTATAAGACATATGTTGGAATTGGATTTTTATTTACTTTTTAAATATATTTATATTTAATTTTTGCACATTTCATAAAATACATCTTAATCATATTTAGGTCCCTTCTTGTTTCTGTATCCTCCATGAGCCATCATGGGATTTCATGCATTATACATATATGCTAAGGCTTATTAAGTCAAGTTTGTGTATCCAGATGTCTCGTGGTGTGAATTCATCCACTGGAGCCTGGTCAGCCTATCATGGCTCCCTTAAAGAATATTAACTTTCCTTCACCCAGAAGTGATCAACTTCCAATAGTTCTTTGATTCAGGTTGGTGCTTCCTTCCCATTTCCCCACTTCTATACATGATTTTTATCTGATGGAGTTTGTGGGTGGGTCCTGTGCACACTGTCACAATTGTTGTGAGTTTATATGAACATGTTTTCAGAAGCATAGAATCTCTGTTTTTTTGTGGTTGTGCAACATCCATGGCCCTTACAATCTTTCTGCCCCCTCTTCCTCAATGGTACCTTAGCCCTGGGTGGGTGAGAATTAATAAAGGAGTTTTATCCAAGGATATGCACTCTGCAGTCTCTTATTCTCTACACTTCAGCCAGTTTTGTTATTTGTATTAACAAAATTGAACACAATTTTGCTTTCTGTTGCATGAGGAAACTTCACTAGTGAAAGTTGAGACATGCATTAGTATTTTCTCTACCCCCTGTTCCACTATGTTCTGTAAGCATCAGATGTAGAAATTCCATTCTAGATATGTCATTTAGGGCTATGTATGTCACAGACACTTACTCTCTGTTTTAAACAGTTGTGGAAATTTGAGATAGTCTCCATCTGTTGAAAAAAGAAGTTTCTTTGATGAGTGGTGACAGGAATACTTGTCTGCATATTTAGCATACAGTAAGGAATTATGTTTGTCTAGGGGGTGATAGATATAGTCAAGAACAGCCAGTGGTTGAGTACCACATTGCTTTCTTTTTTCCTGTTTCGGTCTTTTTGAGAGAGGGGTTCCCTATAGTTTCAGCTAGCTTTGAACTCAGAGTTCTGCCTGCCTCTGCCTCCTGAGTGATTAGGTTAAAGTTGTGCACCACCAAACCTAGTTCCAAATTATTTTTATGAAGATAATATTTTCCTGATATCAAAACTAGGCAAAACTCAAAAAAATTATAGGCCGATTTCTCTGAAGAACATACTTGCAAAAATGGTCAATAAAATAATTGCAAAACAAATACAAGATCACATCAAAAGATTATGTACTATCATCAAGTTGACATCATCACAGTAAGGCAGGGCTGATTCAACACCTATATGTCAGTAGGTATAATCTACCACAAAATCAGATTCAAGGGGAGGCTGGAGAAATTGCTTAGCTGTTAGCACTGCCTGTTCCTTCAGAAGACTCAGGTTCAATTCCAACCACCCACCCAGTGGCTAACAACCTTCCCTAACACCAGTTCCAAAGGAATCTGATGCCTTCTTCTGACCCTCACAGGGATTGCATTAAATGGGTACACTTATATGCAGGAAACACATTTATACACATAAAATGAAAATGATAAATAAAACAGGAAAAAAGACCCAGGGACAAAAACACCTGTTCATGTCATTAGAAACAGAAAATCCTTTGATAAAATTCAATATGCATTCATATTATAAGTCATGGGAAATCTTGGGATACCAGGGATGTATCTCACAATAATAAAGCAAATGTACAAGTACATGGCCAACATCATACTTAATATAGATAAACCTTAAAGCCTTTCCTCTAAAGTTAAGAACAAGAAAATAATGTCCACTCTCTTTATTCTTGCTCATGTGAAGATTTTGACTAGCAACCAAGAAAGGAAGATGGGGAGAAGGAAGATATGGAAGAGCTTTTTTTTTCCTTTGGTTTTTTTGGGACAGGGTCTCCCTTTAGTCCCAGCTGGCCTAAAGCTCGCTATGTAGACCAGACTGGGCTTAAACTCACAGAGATCTGTCTGCTTCTGCCTCCAGAGTGCTCGGATTAAAGGCATATGCCACCACGCCTGCCAAAGAGCTTTCGAAAGAAGCAAAAAAGTTTATGAGAAGAATAAAGTGACTTTTTTTTGCAATAATATAGAGCTTACATTTTCTTCCTGAGAAACATTCAGAAACTAAGCAAGTAGGCACTTAAATGAGTATTGTTTTCCTTTGAATAGTTCTTTGAACTTGAAACATTGAAATGCCAGTCTTCAATGAAATAGGTGTTGTCGCTTATGCTGATGCCTGTTTAAAGCATCTGGAATTAGGAAACAGACAAAGTTTAGCAGTGAATGATATTTTCCATATAATTTGTGTACTGATAATAAAAAGACATGGATCGTATAAAACTTTCATCTTCTATCTAAAGACTCTGTCTTTATAGAGTGCTCTGCAAATTTAACCAGGCAAATTACATGGAGGGTGGGGAACCTTACCTCTTCATTGCTGTTGAAAGAATTCATCACAATAAACCAGCCTGGTGGCACACGTCTTTAATCCCAGCAGTTAGGAGGCAGAGGCAGGCGGATTTCCATAAATTTCAGGGTAGCCTGGTCTACTTAATGAATTCCAGGACATTTTTGGCTACAGGGAAACCCTGTCTGAAAAAGATAAAAAAAAAAAAAAGATTTCATCACAAATCCAGACTTTAAAAAATGACACCAGTCACATAATTACTGTTGCTTTTCTAATACCCCAGTCACATAATTACTGTTGCTTTTCTAATACCCTAGTCACATAATTACTGTTGCTTTTCTAATACCCTAGATATGAGCTTTGTGATTTCATTTTATTACTTCTGTTCTTTGAAATGTGGGGAAATTATTACCAAATACATCTTGTTAATCTAAAGGAAATTAATTCAGTTTTTGTTAAATTATAGTCCTACCTGATTATTTCACCTTACACTGTGCTGTCTTCACAATAAGGGTACAGAAACAATTTTAGCCATAGTTTTTGCAAATGATGTTAGTTCACTTCAGCTCAGATGAAAGAAGCAAGTTGTTGTTATTGTTTTGGATTCTATCCTCTTAAGAAAGTCCTGTCCAAGTTAGTGAAGTGTATCTCTGTACTTCTGTCTTTAAGCTACATTGGACCTAGTAATTCTCTTAATTTTAGGCAACTTAGAGTTTTTGAGAGCATAAAGTTTTCAATGCCAACTGAGTCTGTGCACACAGATCAAGAGGTCTATTGTCAAATTATAAGTCAGCAAGGCACAGCAAGGTAGAAGAACCCTTGCTATTTCTACTTTAAGGCAAACTAAAAATCAATATTTGTATTGCAAAAAATGTAGAATAATGCTTTCTTAGTGCTTTTAAATCTCCCCTGTAATTGTACAATGTTAAATTTTACTTAAAATGAAATGAGGACAAGATAAATATATCTCCAGATTAAAAAAAATACTTAAAAATGTTCAACATCTTTAGTCATCAAGGGAATGAAAGTTAAAATCTCTTTGAAATTGTATCTTATCCCATTCTGAATGGCTAAGATCCAAAAAACAATGACAAGTGCTGGTGAGGATGTGTGGAAAGGGGAACACCTGTGGACTTCTGGTAGGAGTGCAAACTGGTGGAGTCACTATGGAAATCCACATAGAGATTCCTCAAGGAGCTAAACATACATATACCACATGATCCAGCTATAATATCCTAGGTCACATTTCCAAAGAACTCTATACCTTACTACAGAGATACCTGTTCATCCATGTTCACTGCTATCCTTTCTACAATAGCCAGGAAATGAAAACAACCTATGTGTCCATCAATGGATAATGATCAATGGATAATGATACAATTTTATATTTATACAATGGAATAGTACTTCAACTATTAAATATTAAAATATGATATTTGCAGATAAGTGAAGCTAACAATATTCCAGATACAGAAAGACAAACATTGCCTGTCCTCTCATAAGCGGTTACTAACTTTGAATTCTTAGATATGTGTTTCAATTTGAAAATTCAGAGAGATTTCAAAATTAGTAAATGCCCATGGTGGGAGGGAGAGGCTTCGTGAGAGGGGTATATAATGCAATGATATAAAGTGGGAACTGGGAATAAGAAAATCAGAGGGGTTAAATGGAGTGCCCAATGGGTCAAAGCAGAGGAGGAGATGTGGGGAGGGATAACACTAAAGCCATTTAGAAAATGCTATATGAAAACATACCATTATAGAAACTTCTTACTAGGCACTGTAGGCTAGCAAAATAAAAGCCTGATGTCAAAAATGGACTCCCTCTTTTGAAACTGTTGACCACGGTCCCAGAGACCCTCAAACAATACTGCCCTTTGTCCCCGAATTTGGTTACCCACAAGATCTTGAAGCTAAGTCTCTGTTTCTAAAGACATGAAATACATAAGTTGTGGGACAAACAAGGGTTAAATAAAGCTGACACCCACCTCAAATTTCATCTCCACTGGCTAGGTTTCATAGTGATAGTTTTCTTTTTTTTATAGTGATAGTCTTCAATTTGGTAATCATCCTGCTGGAAGAGGACAGTAACCATCAAGGTTGCTCAAATAGAAACCTTGCAAGCTACAATTGCTCTGGCTAGATATGCCCACTAATGCAGAAGTATCATGAATATTATGTGAATAATAAACCCATTTCTGACTGGATTTAAAGTCTCCTTCACAACATAGGGTTTATTTTTGATACTGATAACAGGCCTTGGAACCTGTGGCTAGATGGGTTACAGGCCATAGAGGAGAGCCTTCTACTACTACTATTATTCTGCTAAACTCCTGACTTATTTTTATACCCATAGATTAGTGTATTTCCCAGGTCTCATCAGAGAAACTTCTACATATAGCAGATGGCCATTTATAGAGACTCACAACCATTCAACACACAGCAAGTAAGACTTAAGAGTGCCTAGCCCTGAATGGGAGACTTAAATCAAATCCTCCCTCCCAAGACTCGGGGATCATTGTGGAAGAGGAGCAATGCTTGCCTTGTGGTAGGTCGACCAAGCTTCTCTGGATGCCACCACATAGAGGGCATTTGGAGACAGAAATTAAACTTGGTAGGCCTTAAAAAACACTAGAGAACCAGGCATGGTAGAGTATACCATTAGTCTCAGCACTTGAGAAGGAGAGGCTGGATTATCTCTGTGAGATCGAGGCCAGCCTGTTATTCATAGGGAGCTCTCTGCCAGCTTGGGCTATAGGAGACACAGATTCAAAAACACCTAAAAGAAAAAAAGCCCTAGAGAACATGAAATTTGTTAGGAAGTAGAAAAGTGTGGTTCAGATAGTGCTGCCTTACAGTCATTATGGACTTATACTCCTGGAATCATAAGACAAAATAATCTCTGTCTTTCATAAGTCACTTTTGGTCAAGGTATTTTATCATAGCAATAGCAAAGTAAGTAATACATTTGTTTAATGCTACTATTGTGTTTTCCTCTATTAATATTTTCTAATTTATTAGATACTCTGTATGACTTCATATCTTCACATAAGATCTTCACACTGAATCCTGTTTCTTTTTAAAATCTTTTTTGTATTGAATTATTTATGTGTTTCATACATAATTTTTCAGTCAGTCTTTTTCTTTAGCATTTTTGAGACAGGGTCTCCCTTTAGTCCCAGCTGACCTGGAGCTCACTATGTAGATCAGGCTGGCCTTGAACTCACAGAAATCTGCCTGCCTCTGCCTAAAGAGTGCTGCACCACCACGCCCGCTTTCCATCAGTCTTAATAGTTATTATACTGGCTTCTCCCTTGGCACCCTCCCTCAACATCCCCTCTTGTAGTTCACACCTTCTGTCATTTCTGCTGGAGTCCATTGCACCCAATTACTCTCCTCACTCACTCCTCGGTGCCAGCCCCTCCCCTGAGCTTTAAGCAGCATCACTCCTTCATCGGATGGCCAGTACATTACACATTTGACAATTCTTTATAGATTGCTTTAACACGACAATTGCTTTGGCCTTTTGCTGCCACACCATGAGCCATAAGTGGTAACATATGATAGGAAGTAAACCCTTTGTGTGTCTTCTATGTCAGCTACCTTGGCATTAACATAATCATTTTCAATATTTTACACTTTAATACAACTATGATTATCAAATATAATAGCTGCCAGCAACACTGAGCATCCAGTTCCTTGAACAAATTTCATGGCTATGGTGGCTGATGTGGTAGGTGGAGTGTGTGAGCACAAGTGCAACTGTCACGTCCCAGAGGCCCCAGTGGGGCTCTATCATAAGAGAGCACTAACGCTATGTGTGGCTCAGGCAAGCTTCACACATCACTCTGCGTGATCATGATTCTTATTCATTAGCACATTATTTGGCTGACTTATATTAATTTATTTTTATCCCAGCTGAGTAGTTTCTGTTCAGGCAAGATCCTGGTAAGAAAAATAGATTCTGACTGCATATCTCAAAATGGCAAGTTTCTTTCATCTGCTATTGGAAATCAGAGTGTTCTGCTGTAATGCTTTTTGTAGGAAAAGATGATGAAGCATTTGGCATGAAACTCACCAAAGTGTTGAGCTCTTGATATGATTAGCACCCCAACCCTCAGCTTGGACTATAAGCTCTACTCATGCCTAGATTCCAGCCACTTTTAGTTACCTCAGACTTTCATATATTGACAGCAGTTTCTTTGTGGGTTTCCAAATTGCTATGCTGTGATTTTTCTGTATTTGCCTATTGTCTCAAAAACTTACTGAACAATCATTTGCTCTGTGATCTCACTACTCTTACAGATGCAGGAAAATCCATTGCACTTCAGTTTAGCATTTTAGCTGTTTAAATATAGAATGACTTTTATTTTTTGACCCATGAGTCTCAAAAAGGCAGTTGTAGTACACATACCTATAGGCAGGAATCAAGGCACAGATTTCATCAAATTCACCCAAGCTGTTTTGGGTGACTGTATGTCGTTAACTTGGGAAGCCAACTTAATTCCTTAAGTTAAATCATCCTACAGGTAAAAGAGAATGCTACAAGATGATACTGTACAACAGAAAAATTATAGAGAACAACTGTATGTGCCAATCTCCAAGATATTGTTATAAAGATTTTAAGTAAAACAAATGTGGACAACAATTTATATTTCTAATTAACTCAGGTGCATTTAAAAAGGGGGGATACAGACATATATGAAAACTTTTTGTCAAAAACTTTGCAATTTAAATTTTAAAACTAACTATGGGGAAAAGATTTATATGTTCCCACAGGTCAAAATGTCACCAACTTAATGGCTGAGATAGAAAAGATACAGATTTGCATTGTGTAGGATGTACCAGGAAGTGCCAGCAGAAAGGTTGGCCCATAGGAACATTGAAAGGAAGAAAGCCTCAGACTGCTACAGGAATCAAACCCCTTTGTGGATCCTACTTATAACAACTGTTTATAATGAGTCCTAATGAAACTTACCTTCTAGATGCCACAAAGTTTTAATACGAGAGATTTTCTTACCTCCCCTTCATAGAACAAGGAGGAATATGATGATGATGAGGTTGCTCTCTAACTGTAAATTAGAACCAACTGTTATAGAGATAATCTCTTATAAAACCAATAAAACTGCCTTCTTTAATTGACTAATAGACATAGGAACTGTGAAAAAGAATATTGTCTATTCAGAACCAAATATAATACTAAAGTCTCCTTAAGCTGTGCATTTAAGCAAAATATATTAATTCAGGAGAGCTCTGATATTAGCAATGGATTATTCTACTAAGGAGATGTTAGCCAGGGGATCCAAGCCCCCCCCCCAAAAGGTAAACTTGCCTGTAAACTGGGATACCTGCAAGAAGAGAGACAATAAGTCCCTGCTGTCAAAGACCTGATGTAAGCATGGGAAAGATGCATTGAGACCGCACTTGCAAGTGTATGGTTGGTCTCTGGAATACCAGAGAGTGTTACCAAAGGCCATTAAACCGATAAAGCAAATATAGGTCTCCTTGAGTCAAGCAAGACTCCTCCNCTGTGATTTTTCTGTATTTGCCTATTGTCTCAAAAACTTACTGAACAATCATTTGCTCTGTGATCTCACTACTCTTACAGATGCAGGAAAATCCATTGCACTTCAGTTTAGCTTTTAGCTGTTTAAATATAGAATGACTTTTTTTTTTGACCCATGAGTCTCAAAAAAGGCAGTTGTAGTACACATACCTATAGGCAGGAATCAAGATGCAGATTTCATCAAATTCACCCAAGCTTTTTGGGTGACTGTATGTGTTAACTTGGGAAGCCAACTTAATTCCTTAAGTTAAATCATCCTACAGGTAAAAGAGAATGCTACAAGATGATACTGTACAACAGAAAAATTATAGAGAACAACTGATATGTGCCAATTCTCAAGATATTGTTATAAAGATTTTAAGTAAAACAAATGTGGACAAACAATTTATATTTCTAATTAACTCAGGTTATTTAAAAAGGGGGGATACAGATATATATGAAAACTTTTTGTCAAAAACTTTGCAATTTAAATTTAAACTAACTATGGGGAAAAGATTTGTATGTTCCACAGGTCAAAATGTCACCAACTTAATGGCTGAGATAGAAAAGATACAGATTTGCATTGTGTAGGATGTACCAGGAGTGCCAGCAGAAAGGTTGGCCATAGAAATTGAAAGGAAGAAAACCTCAGCTGCTACAGGATCAAAACCCCTTGTGGATCCTACTTATAACAACTGTTTATAATGAGTCCTAATGAAACTTACCTTCTAGGTTGCACAAAGTTTTAATACGAAGATTTCTTACCTCCCTTCATAGAAAAGGAGGAATATGATTATGATGAGGTTGCTCTCTAACTGTAAATTGAACCAACTGTTATAGAGATAATCTCTTATAAAACCAATAAAACTGCCTTCTTTAATTGACTAATAGACATAGGAACTGTGAAAAAGAATATTTCTATTCAGAACCAAATATAATACTAAAGTCTCCTTAAGCTGTGCATTAAGCAAAATATATTAATTCAGGAGAGCTCTGATATCAGCAATGATTATTCTACCAAGGAGATGTTAGCCAGGGGATCCAAGCCCCCCCAAAAGGTAAAGGCTTCTTGCCTGTAAACTGGGATACCTGCAAGAAGAGAGACAATAAGTCCCTGCTGTCAAAGACCTGATGTAAGCATGGGAAAGATGTATTGAGACCGCACTTGCAAGTGTACAGTTGGTCTCTGGAATACCAGAGAGTGTTACCAAAGGCCATTAAACTGATAAAGCAAAGATAGGTCTCCTTGAGTCAAGCAAGACTCCTCCGTCAGCACCAGCTACACCTCACCTGCCTGGAAATACTGTGCAGTAGTGGCAGCCATATGTTTGTATATCCCAAATCTAATTGGCTATTAGCTCTCTCCTTGGAGGAATAACCCATGGCTGATGCCACATGCTTACATCCTCTAGTGGTTAGGAGATGATATAAGCCACAGTAAGACCCTGTCATATTTTACAGAAAAAATGTAATTCATGGATTAACGTACCATCTAAACATCTGTGTCTATACCAAAGTAACCTACCATAACAATTAGTACTGTTTAAATACCTATATATCTAATTCCTTGTGCTTTATTAGTAGGACTGAAAGGTTATTCCTGGACAAATTGTCAGCCCATGAAAGGAAACAGCCAGAAATGACCAGAGTCCAAAACAGCTCCGGAGAAAGTAGACTGTTTTGCCTCTCATCCACCTGTGCCCCTTTTCTAAGCCTAGGGAATAATCTGTGGAAGAGGGGACATGGTAGAATGTAAGGGCTGCGATTGTGTTGAATGTTGAAACTACAGCGATATAGACTGGACACTTATTTGATCAACTTGATTTTACGTAGAAGCCCCCCCCCCCCAGCTGGATGGTGGGATCCTTGTGCTGTGTAGGTTTTGGCGCAACTGCTTGCAAATTGGCTTTACATGAAGGATGTTTGTACGCAGAAATTATTACTTATTGCTAAAAAATGAAAGAAAAATAAAGGAAAAAGAAAAAAATATAGAATGACAACTTCCAAGTTTCTTATATGCCAGCATAGGGGTCAAAAGTCTTAATCAGTTGTAATTTCTTAACATTTTGTCAAATTTTATATAAATTTCATAGAGAATGTAGGTCTTTTGGGTATGTGTGTTTGCTTTTTGTAACATCATAGTCTGAACTTTGTATCAAGGAAATATGTTCAGGTTGTGGGGAAAGGGGAACACTCATCCACTGCTGGTAGGAATGTAAACTCATACAACCACTATGGAAAGCAGTGTAGAGAGCCCTTGGAAGACTTGGAATGAACTTGCCACCTGACCCAGCCATACCAATCCTGGGCATGTACCCACAAGACTCATCTTACCGCAGAGATACATGCACAGCCATGTTTATTTCAGCTCTCTTCACAATAGCAAGGAGCTGGAACCAACCCAAGTGCCCCTCAACTGAAGAGTCGATAGAGAAAATGTGGTGCATCTACACAATGGAGTTCTATGCAGCGGTAAAGAATGATGACATCATGAGCTTTGCAAGTAAATGGCTGGAGCTAGAAGATATCATGCTGAGTGAAATAACACAGTCCCAGATAAACAAACGATGAATGGTATCCCACATCTGTGGATGCTAGCACCAATTACCTAATTCTATGGCAAACTGAGCAATGTCAATGTGATCTGAAAACAACTGTGCTCTTATATTCTGAATCCCTTAAAAATAATAAGCAAATAAACAAATAAAAAAGAAAAAAGGAAATATGTTCATTTATAATATATTGGTAAATTTCCCAACTTAAAAGTTTTTGAAGAATTTGAGAATTGTTGATGTTAATTCTTTTAATGTTTCAGCTAGCAAGTTCTGGGCTTTCTCTGCTGTTCTGTGCTTAGC
Source organism: Rhizomys pruinosus (assembly GCA_009823505.1). Lineage (NCBI taxonomy): Eukaryota > Metazoa > Chordata > Mammalia > Rodentia > Spalacidae > Rhizomys > Rhizomys pruinosus. The sequence continues at coordinate 90,124 of VZQC01004918.1, forward strand.
TTAATATTCCATGTGCATTGGAGGTAAATGTGCTTCATTTATTGTTGACCGTTTTGCCTGTGTTCACATGGTCTATAATGCTAATGTCTTAATTCACTTATTGATCGTTTTGTTCTGGCTATTTTATACAGGTTAGAAAATATAGCATTTTTCTTATGGAGAAACAATTTCTCTTTTCATATCTGTGTGTGATTGAGTCAAGCATTTATAATCTATGGTGCTTTGTGGATACATGATTATCATTATTATTATTATATTATCTTTTGAGAACTTTATCATGTATGCCAGATTTGGGTTCTATGTATGGAATAGACCTTAAGTCCAACCAGAATATTTTTGGTTACTCCCCATAATATTTGTGCCATGATTATGCCAGTAGGCATTTCATGCCAAACCAGTCATTATTGTCGCTCACAGAGTTCATACATGGGTAAGACTGAGAATCATTTTTCTCCTGCCATGACATGCATAGCACCCAACAACATTATGTAAGCTAGTTAGTAGAGATGAAGCTTCCATGCCAATATCGGCTTGATTTCTTTAGGTTCGCTGCCTTAAGTATGTAGTGTCTTCAGGAATAGGGTCTTACCATCAAATTATGGAGGTTACCCAAGAGCAATGGCAATAGCCAATATTTTGGGATCTAGAGTCCCAACTAGCTGACACTACAAATGAAGTAGCTCATTCATGGCATATGTGTTTTTTTTTATTTTTTAGCTGTGGTGTATAGTAGGGACATTTTCCTCCCATTGTAGAGAAACTTCATTCAAACATGTTTAGAACACGTACATTTATATGTATACAGTAGTAGATTTCCACATAAGCTCTTTAAAAGGCCTTGAATGTTATTTTTCTCTCCTCTACCTTGCCCTCTGTCTCCCACTCCATTTAACCCTTCCTGGTCCATTATTTACCATTCTTCCTCTATTTCACTGTATTATCTCTCCCTTCCTTTGAAATTCTCCCATGGCCCCTGTCTACTTTTTGGTCCTCTAGGTTTTCCAAATGAAACACATACATGTGTATATTCAAAGCTATTATCCATGTATGAGAGAAAATGTGATTTTTTTTTGCCTTTCTGAGTCTGGGTTACTGAACTAAGGGTGATTATTTCTAGTTTCATCCATTTGCCTCAAATTTACTTTTTCTTTTTATTTTCTTTTATTTTTTTTTTTTTCTTTTTGAGACAGGGTCTCCCTGTAGCCCCACTGTCCTGGACTCACTCTGTAGACCAGGATGGCCTTGAACTCACAAAGGTTCACCTGCCTCGTGTTTACTGTGTGAATTACCACACTTTCATATCTGTTCATCAATTGATGGGCATTTATGCTGTTGCCCATTTCCTATATATTGTGAATGGAAGTACAATGAACATGAATGAAAAAGTTATCTCTGCAGTAGGACTGAGTGTGTTGAGATCTGCCCAAGAGTGTAAGCTGGATCATGTGTAAATCATTTCTTGCTTTTTTCCACACTGATTTCAATTTCGCGGCTACACAGTTTATACTCCCACCAGCAGTGAATAAGTGTTTCCCTTTCCCTAAACTCCCATCAGTATTTCTTGTCATTCTTTTTCTTTTTGAGACAAGGTCTCCCTGTACCCCAGAAGGCCTTGAACTTCCTGTGGGGAGCAGCCTGACCTTGATCTCACAGAGCCACCTGACTCGGCCTGGGATTAAAGGCATATGTCACCTTGCCAGGCATCACTTTTTTTTTTTTTTTTCTTAGTGATTCCATCTGGGGTAGTTAAATCTCAAAGTAGTTTTTATTTGCATTTCTCTGGTAAAGATTTTAAACATATATCTATATTTATCATTTACATTTCTTTTGTAATCTTTTGTAAAATTTGTTATTAGTTCCTTGCTTCCATTATCAATTGCATTGTTTTTATCTTGATAATTAGTTTTTACAAAAAGATTTATTTTAAATACTGTATATGTCTGTGTAGGTTCTGTTCTCTAAGATTTTGTCTTGCTTAAGCTTGCACTGATCAGGCAGTTGTTTTCAAAACTGGTGTCAGTTCATATGTGCACCTGCCTTTGTGTCTGGAAAACACTGTGTGGGTGTACATGTATGTGAATGCAAGGTTGTAAGGAGACCACCTGGAGCTTGAGTTACAGGTGGTTGTATACCACCTGTCCTAGTTTGTCTTCAATTGCTGTGACAAAATACTCTGACCGACATCAACTTGGGGAGGAAAGGGTTTATGCCTTATACATCTCCTGAGTCACAGTCACCACGTAGGGACCAAGGCAGGAACTCAGGGCAGGAACCTGAGGCAGGAGCTGAAAGCACAGGCCATGGAGAATGCTGTTCACTGCTTGTCTCCTCTGGCTCATGCCCAGCCTGCCTTCTTATACGGTACACAACAACCTGCCCAGGGTGGCACTACTCATTGTGGGCTGGGCCCTCCCACATGCCTCGACAATCAAGACAATACTCCACAGATGTGCCACAGGCAATCCAATGGAGGCCAATTCCCCAATTGAGGCTCCCTCAACCCAGGTGTGTCAAGTTGACACTAAAGTTATCCACACAGTTGACCCCTTGTCAACTTGACACACAAAAACATCACTATTAAACCACCCCACCTTTCTATCGTTCTTATCCCCACAATATATGTTAACATTAATCACAACCTAAGACAGTACATCCTTAAAAGCCCCACAGTCCTTAAAATGTCCAAACACTTAAAAGTTCAGAGTCTTTAGAAAAGTCTCTTAATGTGGGTGCTGTAAAATCCAAAAAAGTCTGTTTATTTCAAAGGAAGAATAGGCATCTCAAACAAACCCAAGTCCAGCAAAGTAGCTCAAGGCTGGACACCTGGGACTCACTCACAATGCTTCTGGGCTCCAAAGTTTTCGGCAGCTCCCCCTCTCCCCCCCCGGACTCTGCGTCGTGGCACACACAGCGCATCTCGCAGGCCCAGGCCAACTTCCATTCCACACCTGCTGCTCTCTTTGGTGGTCGTCCCACGGTCCCGGCATCTCCAAAGAGCGGGTCACCACTGAAAATGAGGCAGCACCCACCTCAACAATGGTCTCTTCTGACCTCTCCTCTGTGCAAAGCCCAGCTTCTCTCCAGGACCCCTGCAAACCTGGGGTCTTCAGGCAACTGATTGGCACTTCCACCAATGGTCTTTCCTGACCCTCTCACAGTGCCAAGCTTGGCTGCTCTGTGTGACCCCCTCAAATTTCAACAACACCAGAACCATATAGAGACTTTACACACACTACCAATTCCTGCTTCGTCTGGCTTGAATGGAGGCTCAGGCCCTTCGATCACAGTTTCTGTGTGCGACCCTGAAGAAATTCTTCCCAGAAGATTTCACCACAGTGATGCTGTCTCTTGTTACTTACACCTGATTTTTCAGCCCCAGCTAACCAGCATCAATGTCCCAGTACAACAAAGCTTTCACTCACGTTCTGGCCTCTTGTTACTTACACGTTGATTCTTCAACCCAGCTGACCAGAACCCACAGATTATGTCCTGTTGGTGTGTGGTTGTTTGAATGAGTGCCCCCATAGGTTAAGTTTTCAGACATTTGTCCCATTTGGTGGTGACTGTTTTTGGAGTCTTAGAAGGTGTGGCCGATGCTAGAGGAAGTACTATTTGGGGCATGCTTAGGAGTTTAACAAGCCTCGGTGGCTACAGTTGCTCTCTCGGCTTCCCTGTGCTCATGCGAGATGTGACCCTCGGTTTGCTGCTCCAGTCTGCCAGCAACATGCCTCCAGCCACAATGGACTCTAATTCCCTGGAACGACAATTGTAAACTCAAATAACTCTTCCTTTTATAAGTTTTTTTTTTTTTGTTTTATCAAGCAACAGAAAAGGACTAATGACACCACCTAATATCGGTATTGAGTACTGAACTGCAGGACTAACACGTGCACTTGTGACTCTTTTCTTTCTTTTTTTTAAATTTAATTTATTTTTTGTTTTTTAAATTTTTTATTTTATTAACTTTTTCAAATTTACAAACATCATTTTTCATTCGAATATAGAGTCCCTTCCCTTTCCATGCCCCCACCCCCACCTGAGTCCTGCACTCATCAGTACATGTCAATGCATTTTCTGACTTTCCAGAGTTTTTTTCAGTTCTTTTGTTTCAGTTGTTCTCTCTAACTGTACTGCTTCTGAAATAATATATATATATAATGATATATATATATATAAATATATACATATAATATATACATACAGGTATACCCCATATCACCTGAATTGGAGGTTTTTTTTTTCTGAAAGATGTCATGTTTTCCTTAAGGAAGTGCTCGGAGGATTTCTTCCTTGGCAATCCCAAACAAAAATCAATCTTGCCCTTGTGTTTCACACTGGGGGTTTCTTTCCCTTCCATGGTCCCCAAATGAAGTCCATTAAGCACGCATACTGTCTTGATCCCCATGCACTGGCTTCCATGATACAGCCCGGGGAGTCCAACAATGGCAGTCTATACTCTGACGAGGCTAAAATCCCCTTAACTGCTTAGTCAACAAGCTGGGTGTCTCAGTAGTCCCCATCTGGCATTGAAGGTTTGGAGGATTCTTGGAGAGACATGAGTCTTCAGTCCATATTGGAGGGTGAAAAAGCTGTGTCCCATGGCTTTGAAGAGTGGCAAAAGCAGTGGCAGCCACAGAGTTAATTCACTTGCCTGTAAGACATGAAGACAGGCCAAACAAAAGTGCTCTCTCTTTTTCTTTTTGCCTTTTTATTAAGACCCAGTTTATATCTGAAGTACAATTTTCCCTGTTTTCTACTGATTATTTTATTTCTGGGTTTACTTTCCTTTTGGATGCTTAAGGTTACACAGTTAGCCCAGATTAGCCAAGGTTTTTGTTTTCTTGAGTCAGTTGAGGATCTGGTACTCAGGGGTCTCTCAGGGATTTTGGGGGGGAGTAGGGTGTGACCCCTGGCTCCTTTCAGCTTTTAATTTACCAGTTCCATCCACTCAAGGACAGAATCAGCTCTTGCTAGACCAGGCTTCCTTTTCTGAAGCATGATCAGACTTTCCTCTTATAGACTGGACACTGGCTGAAGTCCATTAGTGGCCTCCAAGACGCTCCCGCAGAGGAAGATGGTGACCCACATTTGTGGGAGATTTCAAGAGATGCCTCCATGCTAGTACCCCTAATACTTGGTTGACCATCCGAGGAGCAAGAACAGTTATCCCCTTAGGTCCCTCAGCCAAATTAGTACGGGTATTAAGTATGGTACGTTAAGCACCCAGAAAGGCTTTTTCACACCCAGCCTTATACTTGCACCTATATTAAAATTGTATCTATTGAAAACAAACTGATGTTATTTCAATGTCATATTCGTGAATCACATTTGTTCTTTTAAATTAAATTTATATTACTCTAAAAATACATGAGATATACCGCCATCCATCATACCAAATCCAAGGGTCTAAAATAAATGTTAGGTTATTTCTAGCAACCTGTCCTAGTAATCAAATATAAGAACACAGTTTGGTGTTAGATCACAAGGTCCTATAACATTAAATTTGTTTAGTTTGTCNGTTTTGATCGCATTTGTTCCCCTATTCCATCTCCTCTCAGGTACTTCCCCCTTTCATTACTCTCAGCTTCCTATACTATTTTTAAAAATGAATTGAATCCAATTCATTGTCCAACTACCCCAGGTTGTGGGTCTAACCCTGAAGTTGGTCAACCTATCAAGTTCCAAACCCCTAAAGAAATTTGACTCTTCCTTTTCCCAGCAGCTATCAGATTCCAATACCTCCTTAGTTGGGGGTTTAACTTCATCTGAACCTTCCTCATCCATGCTAAGATTTTGTCTTGCTTAAGCTTGCACTGATCAGGAAGATATTGTCACAACTGCTGTCAGTTCATAATGACACTGCCCTTGGTCAAAACAGCTTTCCCAACTCATCTCTGTCTTACAATCTTTCCATGTCCTCTTCTCTGATGATCTGTGGGCTTTGAGAGAGGGAGCATGACACAGATTCTCCACTTAAGGCTCTGTACATTGACAAATTGTGGTTCTCTGTGTTAATCATGTCATAAAAGGAAGCTTCTGTAATGAGGCTTGAGAGATGCACTAATCAAGGGGTATAACGATAATTTATTAGGTGTCAGATTAAAACTATGTCCATCTAGCAGAATAATAGTAGTAGGCTCTGCTCTTGGGTCTATGACCTAACTAGAAACAGGTCCTTGGCTTCAATAACAATGCCAGATATGGGTTCTATGTATGGAATAGACCTTAAATCCAACCAGAATATTTTTGGTTACTCCCCATAATATTTGTGCCATGATTATGCCAGTAGGCATGTCATGCCAAACCAGTCATTATTGTCGCTCACAGAGTTCATACATGGGTAAGACTGAGAATCATTTTTCTCCTGCCATGACATGCATAGCACCCAACAACATTATGTAAGCTAGTTAGTAGAGATGAAGCTTCCATGCCAATATCGGCTTGATTTCTTTAGGTTCGCTGCCTTAAGTATGTAGTGTCTTCAGGAATAGGGTCTTACCATCAAATTATGGAGGCTACCCAAGAGCAATGGCAATAGCCAATAATCTTTGGGGATCTATGAGTCCCAACTAGCTGACACTACAAATGAAGTAGCTCATTCATGGCATATGTGTTTTTTTATTTTTAGCTTGTGGTGTATAGTAGGGACATTTTCCTCCCATTGTAGAGAAACTTCATTCAAACATGTTTAGAACACGTATATTTATATGTATACAGTAGTAGATTTCGATATAAGCTCTTTAAAAGGCCTTGAATGTTATTTTTCTCTCCTCTACCTTTCCCTCTGTCTCCCACTCCATTTAACCCTTCCTGGTCCATTATTTACCATTCTTCCTCTATTTCACTGTATTATCTCTCCCTTCCTTTGAAATTCTCCCATGGCCTCTGTCTACTTTTTGGTCCTCTAGGTTTTCCAAATGAAACACATACATGTGTATATTCAAAGCTATTAATCCATGTATGAGAGAAAAGTGATTTTTTTTTTGCCTTTCTGAGTCTGGGTTACTGAACTAAGGGTGATTATTTCTAGTTTCATCCATTTGCCTCAAATTTACTTTTTCTTTTTATTTTCTTTATTTTTTTGGTCTTTTCGAGACAGGGTCTCCCTGTAGCCCCATCTGTCCTGGAACTCACTCTGTAGACCAGGATGGCCTTGAACTCACAAAGGTTCGCCTGCCTCTGTTTACTTGTGTGAATGTACCACACTTTCATTATCTGTTCATCAATTGATGGGCATTTATGCTGTTGCCATTTCCTATATATTGTGAATGGAAGTACAATGAACATGAATGAAAAAGTTATCTCTGCAGTAGGACATGAGTGTGTTGAGTATCTGCCCAAGAGTGTGTAAGGCTGGATCATGTGAGAATCTATTTCTTGCTTTTTTCCACACTGATTTCAATTGTGGCTGCACAGTTTATACTCCCACCAGCAGTGAATAAGTGTTTCCCTTTCCCTAAACCCACATCAGTATTTCTTGTCATTCTTTTTCTTTTTGAGACAAGGTCTCCCTGTACCCCAGAAGGCCTTGAACTTCCTGTAGGGAGCAGGCCTGACCTTATCTCAGAGCCACCTGATCTGCTGGGATTAAAAGGCATATGTCACCTTGCCAGGCATACTTTTTTTTTTTTCTTAGGATTCCATCTTGGGGTGTATTATATATTCTCAAAGTAGTTTTATTTGCATTTCTCTGGTAAAGATTTTAAACATATATCTATATTTATCATTTACACTTTCTTTGTAATCTTTTGTAAAATTTGTTATTAGTTCCTTGCTTCCATTATCAATTGCATTGTTTTTATCTTGTATATTAGTTTTTAGAAAAAAAGATATTTATTTTAAATAGCTGTATATGTCTGTGTAGGTTCTGTTCTCTAAGATTTTGTCTTGCTTAAAGCTTGCACTGATCAGGCAGTGTTTTCAAAACTGGTGTCAGTTCATATTGAGACTGCCTTTGTGTCTGGAAAAACACTGTGTGGGTGTACATGATGTGGAATGCAAGGTTGTAAGGAGACCACCTGGAGCTTGAGTTTACAGGGGTTGATAACCACCTTCCAGTTTGTCTTCAATTGCTGTGACAAAAATACTCTGACCGACATCAACTTGGGGAGGAAAGGGTTATTTTAGCTTATACATCTCCTGGTCACAGTTCACACTTAGGGACAAGGCAGGAACGCAGGGCAGGAACCTTGAGGCAGGAGCTGAAAGCACAGGCCATGGAGAATGCTGTTCACTTGCTTGCTCCTCTGGCTCTATGCCCAGCCTGCCTTCTATATACGTACACAAAACACTGCCCAGGTGGCACTACTCATTGTGGGCTGGGCGCTCTCCCACATTGGCCTGACAATCAAGACAATACTCCACAGATGGGCCACAGGCAATCCAATGGAGCCAATTCCCCAATTGAGGCTCCCTCAACCCAAGGTGTGTCAAGTTGACACTAAAGTATCCAGCAAAGTTAGACCCCTTGTCAACTTGACACACAAACACATCACTATTAAACACAACCTTTCTATGTTCTTATCCCCAAAGATAAGTTAACATTAATCACCACACTAAGACAGTACATCCTAAGACACAAAGCCACAGTCCTTTAATGTCCAAACACTTCAAAAGTTCAGACTATTGTAAAAGTCTCTTACTTGGGCTGCTGTAAAATCCAAACAAGTACTGCCTTATTTCAAAGAAGAATCAGGCATCTCAAACAAACCCAAGTCCAGCAAAGTAGCTGAAGGCTGGACACCTGGGACTCACTCCAAATACTTCTGGGTCTCCAAAGTTTCGGCAGCTCCCCCTCTCTGGACTCGCTCGCCGTCGTGGCACACACGCCATCTCGCAGGCCCAGGCCAACTTCCATTCCACACCTGCTGCTGCTCTTTGGTGTGGTCGTCCCACTGGTCCCGGCATCTCCAAAGAGCTGGGTGCACCACTGAAACTGAGGCGAGCACCCTCACCACAATGGTCTCTTCTGACCTCTCCTGTGTGCAAAGCTCAGCTTCTCTCCATGACCCCTGCAAACCTGGGGTCTTCAGGCAACTGAGTGGCACTTCCACCAATGGTCTTTCCTGACCTGCTCACAGTGCCAAGCTTGGCTGTTCTCTGTGACCCCCTCAAATTTCAACCACCAGAACCATATAGGAGACTCTTACACACTATCTCAATTCCTGCTGTCTGGCTTGAGAATGGAGGCTCAGGTCGCCTTCTGGATCACAGTTTCTGTGTGCGACCTGAAGAAATTCTTCCCAGAAGATTTTCACCACAGTGATGCTGTCTTGTGTTTACTTACCACCGATTTTTTCAAGCCCCAGTAACAGCATCAATGTCACTACAACAAAGCTTTCACTTCACGTTCTGGTCTCTTGTTACTTACACTTGATTCTTCACCCAGCTGACCAGAACCCACAGATTACATAGTCCTGATGGAAGTGTGTTGGTGTTGTAATGAGTGTCCCCCATAGGTTAAGTATTTCAGACATTTGTCTCCAGTTGGGTGGCACTGTTTTTGGAGGTCTTAGAAGGTGTGGCCGTGCTAGAGGGAAGTACATTATTGGGGGCATGCTTAGTGAGTTTAACAAGCCTTGTGGTCTACAGTTGCTCTCTCTGCTTCCTGTGCTCATTGCGAGATGTGACCCCTGGTTTGCTGCTCCAGTCTCCAGCGCCAGTGCTCCAGCCCACAATGGACTCTAATTCCCTGGAACCAGACAATTGTAAACTCAAATAACTCTGTCCTTTTATAAGTTCCTTTGGTCTTGGTGTTTTATCACAGCAACAGAAAAGTGACTAATACACCACCTAATATCGGTATTGAGTACTGAACTCAGGACCTCCACACGTGCACTGTGTGCTCTTTCTTTCTTTTTTTAAATTTAATTTTATTTTTTGTTTTTTAAATTTTTTTATTTCTATTAACCTTTTTCCAAAAATCTTACATCATTTTTCATTCGAATATAGAGTCCCTTCCCTTTCCATGCCCCCCACCCCACCTGAGTCCCTGCACTCTATCATACATGTCATGCATCATTTTCTGAGTCTTTCCAGAGTTTTTTCCAGTTCTTTTGTTGTCAGTTGTTCTCTCTAACATGTATTGCTTCTAAATAAATAAATATATAGAAGTATATATTATATATAATATATATTATTAGTGTATATATATAACTGCTATATAGCTTACAACTAGGTACTTGGCGCTAGCATCCACAGATGGGATGTGGATATCATTCATTTTCTGTTTTTCTGGGACTGTGTTACTTCACTTAGCATAAAATCTTCTAGTTCCATCCACTTACCTGCAAATTTCATGATGTCATCTTTCTTTACTGCTGCATAAATCTCCATTTTGTAGATGTACCATATTTTCTCTATCCACTCGTCAGTTGAGGGGCACTTGGGTTGGTTCCAGTTCTTTGCTATTGTGAAGAGAACTGCCATAAACATGGCTGTACATGTATCTCTGCGGTAGGAAGAATCTGGTGGATATATGCCCAGAAGCGGTATGGCTGGGTCAGGCGGTAGACTCATTTTGAGTCTTTTAAGAGTTCTCCACACTGCTTTCCATAGTGGTTGTATGAGTTTGCATTCCCACCAGCAGTGGATGAGTGTTCCCTTTTCCCCACACCCTCTCCAGCACTTGGTATCATTTGTTTTCTTGATCCTAGCCAGTCTTATTGGAGTCAGATGATATCTTAAAGTGGTTTTAATTTGCATTTCCTTAATTATTATCTGTGTTGAACACTTTTTAAGATGTTTCTCAGCCATCTCTATTTCTTCGCTTGTGAAGTCTCTGTTCAGCTATTTACTCTACCTTTTGCTTGAGTCATTTGTTTTCTTACTTCTTTGCTTTTTGAGTAGTTTATGTACTCTGGAAGTTAATGTTCTGTCAGATGTATCAGCAGTGAAGGATTCCTCCCACTCTGTGGGATTTCTCTTCACTTCCCTGGTTGTTTCTTCTGCTGTACAGAAATTTTGAGTTTAATAAGGTCTCACTTGTTAATTTTTTACCTTATTTCCTGTGCAGCTGCTGTCTGATTTAGAAAGTCTTTTCCTATGCCTATGTCTTGTGAGTTGCTGCCAACTTTTTCTTCTATCACCTTCAGAGTTTGGGTTTCACATTGAGGTTCTTGATCCATTTGGAGTTGACTTTTTCACAGGGGAGAGGTAGGGGGTTTAAATTTATTCTACTTTAAGTGGTGATCCAGCTTTGCCAACACCACTTGCTGAAGAGGCTGTCTTTCCTCCATTGAGTCTTTTTGGCTCCCTTGTCAAATATGAGGTGGCTGAAATCATATGTTCTCAAGTTTGGATCTTCAGGTTTGGTCCATTGGTCTACAGGTCTGTTTTTGTGCCAGTACCAGGCTGTTTATATGACTATAGCCCTGTAGTATAGTTTGAAGTCTGGTATAGAAATCGCTCCTGTATTGCTCTTTTCACTCAGGGTTGCTTTGGGTATTGGAGGTCTTCTTTTGTTCCATATGAATTTAATAATTTTTTTCCAAGCCTGTGAAGAATGTCCTGGGGATTTTAATTGGAATTTCGTTGAATTGGTAAATTAATTTGGGTAGAATGGACATTTTTTTGTCTTTTTAAGGCAGGGTCTCCTTGTAGCCCCAGCTGTCTTGGAACTCACTCTGTAGACCAGGCTGGCCTTGAACTCACAAAGATCTACCTGCCTCTACAATTAAGTACCAAGTTTATTCAATTACTCAATGAAATAACTCATAAGGTAAATAAAAAAATTAAAAAACTGTTTACAGTCTATTAAAAAAGTATGACTCTATCCAAACCAATTCTCAGTCAGTAACTTTAGCTCCAATTCCAGCTCCAAAAACTCTTAATTTCACAATGCAAACACAGGTAATATTAAATTATTACACTGTCTAAATATGAAATTTTGATTCAATGTTCTTTTTTTGGAATTAACATATAGTTTATTCTTGGAGCTCATAATTTTGATACATATGTAATGGTTGTACAGGCATATGATGGAGCAATACAAAGGGGAGGGAACAACACCATGAAGACTGGGTCAAAGAACTGACTGATACAGTTAAATTCTGCCCCAAACAACAAGCCTCTGCAGTGAAAAACTTTGGATGGAGTAAGAGAAAGATTCAAGACATGTATGGCAGAAGTCATGACCTAAGGTGGGGTGGGGGGCAGGGAGAGGGGAATGTGTCTAAATTGGACTGAAAGATTATATACGAAATACACAAATCATCAATAAAAGTATTTAAAACAGGAAAACATAGAACATTGGATTTTGACAAGGAGTGCCTTGAATCCACAAATTGCTTTGGGTAAGATGATTATTTTCCTTTTCTTGTCACTTTTTTAAATTTATTTTTTAATAATAGGTAATAAGTAATGAATACAAGCATCCTTCATGTAAAACCAATTTGCAAGTAGCTATGACCAAACTTATACAGCCCAAGGCCCCCATTGTCCAGCTGGAGGAGTTTGTATGTACTATCATGTTGTTCAAATAAGAGTCCAGTCTATCTGGAGTTTCGTAGTTCAACCCAATCACAGCCCTTACATTCTCCCACGCCCCTTTTCCCACAGATTGTTCCCTAGGCTTTAGAAAAGGGAGACAAGTGGGCGAGAAGCAAAGCCGTCTACTTTCTCTGGAGATGTCGTTTTGGATTCTGATCAGTTCAGGCTGTTTCTTTTCATGGGTTGGCAGTTTATGCAGGAATAACCTTTACTCTTACTGATGAAGCACAAGCAATTATATATACATACATTTGAACAGTACTGATTATTATGGTAGGTTACTTTGGTCTAGACACAGATATTTGGATGTTATGTTAATCCATGGACTATAGCTTTTCTGTAAAAGCTGACAAGGTCTTATTGTGGCTTATAACATCTCCTAACCACTAGAGGACTTAAACTTGTGGCATCATCCGTGACTTATTCCTCCAAGGAGATAGCTCATAGCCAATTGGATTTGGGATATACAGACATATAGTTGCCACTGCTGCACAGTATTTCCAGGCAGGTGAGGTGTAGCTGATGCTGACAGAGGAGTCTTGCTTGACTAAAGGAGACCAATATTTGCTTTATTGATTTAGTGGCCTTTGGTAACACTCTCTGGCATTCCAGAGGCCAATTGTACACTTGCAAGTATGGTCTCAATATATCATTCCAATGCTTACGCCAGGTCTTTGACAGCAGGGCCTTACCAACTCTCTTCTTGCAGGTATCCCAGTTTGCTGGCAAAAAGCCTTTATCTTTTGGGGAGCTTGGATCCCCTAGCCAACATCTCCTTGGCAGAATAATCCATTTCTAATAACAGAGCTCTCCTGTATTAATATATTTTGCTTAATTACCCAGCTTATGTAGACTTTAGTATTATATTTGGCTCTGAATAGAGAATTATCCTTTCACAGTTCCTATGACTATCAGTCAATTAAAGAAGGCAACTATATCTCTTTTATAGGAGAATGCCTCTATAACAGTCAGCTCTAATTTACAGTTAGGGAATGACTTCAATACCATCATGTTTTTCTTTGTTCTATGAAAAGGAGATAAGGAAGTCTCTCATATTAAAACTTTGTGGAACCTGAAAGGTAAAGTTCATTAGGACGCATTATAAATAGTTGTTACATACTTACCTGGCAGAGGAGATACCATGATCAGGAAGGTGGTTTTCCCAGGGTGAGGCTCATCCATTGCACTCGGGCTGTGCTGACCCTTGCGATTTCCCCAAATGCGGGAAACTCGGCTGCATAATTTGTGGTAGTGGGGGACTGCATTCACGCTCTCCCCTGAAAAAAAAAAAACTAACTAAATAGTTGTTACAATTAGGATCCACAGAGATGTTTGATGCCTGTAGCAGTCTGAGGCTTTTCTTCCTTTTTAAAAAATATTTTATTTATTTATTTATTTATTTTCATTTTTAACTATAAGTAATAATTTATGAGTACAAGCATTCTTCATGTAAAACCAATTTGCAAGCAGCTGTGCCCAAACCCACACAGCCCAAGGGTCCCACCATCCAGCTTGGGGGCTTGTATGTTTAGTCAAGTTGATCAAATAAGTGTCCAGTTTATATTGCTGTAGTTTCACCATTCATCACAATCACAGCCCTTACATTATACCATGCCCCCTCTTCCACAGATTGTTTCCTAGGTTTAGAAAAGGGGCACAGGTGGATGAGAAGCAAAACAGTCTACTTCCTCTGGAGCTGTCGTTTTGGACTCTGGTCAATTCTGGCTTTTTCCTTTCATGGGCTGACAGTTTGTCCAGGAATAACCTTTCAGTCCTACTAATGAAGCACAAGCATTTAGATATATACGTATTTAAACAGTATTAATTGTTATGGTAGTTTACTTTGGTATAGATACAGATATTTGGATGGAATGTTAATCTATGCATTACATTTTTTCCTGTAAAATGTGACAGGGTCTTACTGTGGCTTATAATATCTCTTAACCACTAGAGCATGTAAGCTTGTGGCATCAGCCATAGGTTATTCCTCCAAGGAGAGAGCTAATAACCAATTAGATTTGGAATATACAGGCACATGGCTGCGACTGCTGCACAGCATTTCCAGGCAGGTGAGGTGTAGCTGGTGCTGATGGATGAGTCTTGCTTGATTCAAGGAGACCCGTATTTGCTTTATTGGTTTAGTGGCCTTTGGTAACACTCTCTGGTATTCCAGAGACCAACTGTACACTTGCAAGTGCGGTCTCAATACATCTTTCCCATGCTTACATCAAGTCTTTGACAGCAGGGCCTTATTGCCTCTCTTCTTGCAGGTATCCCAATTTATAGGCATAAAGCCTTTCCCTTTTGGGGGGGGCTTGGATCCCCTGGCCAACATCTCCTTGGTAGAATAATCCATTGCTGATATCAGAGCTCTCCTGTATTAATATATTTTGCTTAAATGCACAGCTTAAGGAGACTTTAGTATTATATTTGGTTCTGAATAGAGAATAATCCTTTTCACAGTTCCTATGTCTATTAGTCAATTAAAGAAGGCAGTTTTACTGGTTTTATAAGAGATTACCTCTATAACAGTTGGCTCCAATTTATAGTTAAAGAATGACCTCATCATCATCATATTCCTCCTTGTTCTATGAAGAAGGGCTAAGAAAATCTCTCCTATTAACTTTGCAGCACCTAGAAGTTAAGTTTCATTAGGACTCATATAAATAGTTGTTACATTAGGATCCACAGAGGGGTTTGATGCTTGTAGAAGTCTGATGCTTTTCTTCCTTTCAATGTTCAGATGGCACAACCTTTCTGCTGGCACTTCCTGGTACATTCTGCACAATGCAAGACTGTGTCTTTTCTTTTCATTTAAGTTGGTGACATTTTGACCTGTGGGAAAACACAAATTTTTCTCATAGTTGTTTTAGATTTAAGAATGCAAAAGATTTTTTAAAAAAGGTTTCATATATATCTGTATCCCCCTTTTTATTTTAGGTTTTTGTTTTTTGACCCAGATGAGTCTCAAAAGGCATTTGTAGTACACGTACCTATAGGCAGGAATAAGGCAAGCATATTCATCAAATTCACCCAAGTTATTTTGGGTGAATATATGTCATTAACTTGGGAAGCAAACTTAATTTCTTAAGTTAAATCACTTTGGGATTGGCACATACAAATGTTATCTATAATTTTTCTGTTGTACAGTATCATCTTGTAGCATTCTCTTTTACCTGTAGGATGATTTAACTTAAGGCTTTTCTTCCTTTTAATGTGTAGCTGGGCCAACTTTTCTGCATTAAATTTACCCACGCTGTTTATCATTGACTGTATGTTGTTAATTTGGGAAGCCAATTTAATTCATTTAGTTAAATTATCCTACAGGTAGAAGAAAATGTTACAAGTTGATACTGTACAACAAACATTGTAGAGAATATTTGTATCCATTAACCCAAAAGTTGTTGTTATACAAAATATAAGTGAAGCAGATGTGGACTACAATTTATATTTCCAATTAGCTTAAATGTATTACCTTTTTTATTAAAACCTTTCAACCAATGCTGTTTAATATAGACATGTTTACTTTTACTAAGTCCTAGAATACCATATAATATGAAGACAAAGTTTTGGAAATGTTGGATACCTGTTAAACTTACATCAATTAACTATACATTAATCTAATGTAGACCCGTGTCCCCCTCCCAACCCTCCCACCCCACCAGATCATACCATTTCTGTCAGATCTTTGTTGCAGCTTCTTCTCTTGTGTTGTCGTGTTTTCCAATATGCATCACTCCCCACAAGAAATATTTACAAATGGGTTATTTGGTGCTAGTATCCACAGATGAAGGATACCATTCGTCATTTGTGTTTTGGGGACTGTGCTACTTCACTTAAGATAATTTCTTCCAGTTCTATCCATTTACCTACAAATTTCCTGATGTCATCTTTCTTTACCACTGCATGGAACTCCATTGTGTAGATGTACCACATTTTCTCTATCCACTCTTCAGTTGACGGGCATTTCGGTTGGTTCCCGCTCTTCACCTGCACTCTGTGTTCTAGCCTCAGCTCTATATTAATTTTTCCAATCTATGAGGACGGGAGGTCTTTCCATCTTCTGATGTCTTCTGCAACCTCTTCTTCAGGAGTTATAATTTCTTAGAGATTTTAATGTCTTTTTTTTTTTTTCTTTTTTTTTTTGAGGCTATTGTGATTGGAGAGGTTCTCCTTTTATTCCTTCTTCAGTTGCTTGGTTTTTCCGTAAAGAAAGGCTACTGATTTTTCTAGGTTAATTTTGTATCCCACCACTTTACTGAAACTCTTAACGGTTTCTAGGAGTTTTCTCATAGAGTTTTTAACATTTCTTAGGTGATCTATCACTTCGTCTGCAAAAAGGGATAGTTTGACTTCCTCTTTTCCAATTAGTATTCCTTTAATTTCCTTTCCTTGCTTTATTGCCCTAGCCAGTGTTTCAAGAACTATATTGATGAGGAGTGGTGACAGGGGGCCACCTTGTGTGGTTCTTACCTTTATGGGGAATCCTTCTAACTTTTCTCCATTTAGGATGATGCTGGCTGTGGGTTTCTTCTTTATGAGGGATTTTCCTTCCAGTGCAATTCCCTCTAGTACTTTAATCATGAAGGAATGCTGGATTTTGTCAAAGGATTTTTCTGCATCAATTGAGATTATCCTGTGGTTTTTGTCCTTCAGTCCATTTATATGTTTTATGATATTTACTTATTTTCATATGTTGAAACATCCCTGCATCTCTGGTATGAATCCAACTTGATCATGATGGATGATCTTTTTGATGTGGGTCTGTATATGGTTTGCAAGTATTTTTTTTTGAGAATTTTGCATCTGAGTTCATTAATGAATTGGGTCTGTAGTTCTTTTCTTTGGTTGCATCTTTGTCTGGTTTTGGTATTAGAGTGATGCTGGCTTTATAGAAGGAATTTGGGAGATTTCTCTCAGCTTGTATCCTTCTAAACAATTTAGAGTAATAATGGTTGATAAGTACTCTTTAATATTATAGAATCTGCTGTGAAACCATCTGGGCCTAGCTTTTTTAGTTTGGCAGGTCTCTTAATACATTTGTAATTTCTTCATATATTATGGGTTTGTTTAAGCTGTCAATCTCTTCTTGGTTTAGCTTTGGCGATTTCCTGTATTGCAGATATTCATCCATTTCTCTGAGGTTTTCAAATTTAGTAGAGTGTAGGTTTTTGAAGTATTCCTATATGTCTGGATTTTTTCATTGTCTGTTTTGATATTTCCCCTTTCATCATGAATTCTATTGATTTGGTGTTGTTCTCTCTTTTGGTTAACTGGGCTAGGATCTGTCTATCTTGTTTTTTTTCTCAAAGAACCAACTTTGGATTCATTGATTTTTTTTTTTGTATTGTTTTCTTTGTTTTCTATTTCATTGATTTTGCTCTGATTTTTTTATTCTTCCTGTTGTTGCAGTTAGGGTTCACTGTTGTGTCTTTCAAGTGTGTTTAGTCCTGCATTGGTAACTCATTTATTTGTGCTCTTTTTCTGTTTTTTCATTTTGTTTTATGTAGGCCACCCATAGGCATATAAATTGTCCTCTTAAGTCTGCTTTTAAAGTATGCCATAGATTTTGTTGTGTTGTAATGTCATGTCTTTTAGTTCCAGGAATACTTTTATTTCTTTCTTTTTTCCTCCTTGACCCATTTGTTATTCAGGAGTGTTTTGTTTACCTCCATGTGTTCATGTAGTTGCATAGGGCTTATCCTGGTGTTGTATATATGAGCTTTATTGCCTATGGTCGGATAGAATGCATGAAATTATTTCAATTTTTGCATTTATTGATTTTTTTTCTATGTCCAATTATTTTGTCAATTTTGGAGAATGTTCCATGGGGTGCTGAGTAGAAAGTATATTCTGTGGTGCTTGGGTGGAATATTTGGAAGATGTCTGTGAGGTACATTTGCTGTATTGTATTGTTCAGTTCAGATGTCTCTCTGTTTATTTTTGGCTGGTTGATCTGTCCAAAAGACTCGGTGGGGTATTGAATACCCCTACTATGATTGTGCTTAGGTAAACATGTGACTTGAAGGCCTGTAGAGTTATAAAGATCAGTGCACCAGAGTTTGGTGCATGTATATTCATGATTGTGAAGTCTTCATTCTTAATTTTCATTTGTTAAGGATGGGTTATGACCCTTCTTTGTCTCTCGACTTGCTTACTTTGAAGTCTATTTGCTGATATTTTTAAAATAGCAACCCCTGCTTCTTTTGTTACATTGCTGGGAAGATTTTTTCCACTCCTTTCACCTTTAAGTTGGGTGCCATGTCCTTGAGGGTGAGATGGGTTTGCTGTAGACAACAGCATATCACATGGATTCTGTTTCCTAATCCATCCTCCCAGTCTATATTGCCTTTTGATTGGGGAGTTTAGTCCATTAATATTTAAGGTTATAGGTGAGAGTTGCTTCCTTTTACCTTATTAGCCATTTGCATTTTTAGTCTAGGTTTCTACTTCTGGAGTTCTGTTTTTATTAATTTCTCTTTCAAGAGGCCTAGGTGTAGTTAGTTGCTCTCTCCTCTGTCCTTTGAATTGCTGCAAGTATTCTCTGAAGGTTTGGTTTTCTGGACATGTATTCTTTCATCTTGGTTATGTCATGGAAGATTTTTCTCTTTCCTTCAACTATAATTGACATTTTTGCTGGGTATATTAACCTGGGTTGGCATTTATAGTCATTTAATACTGGGAATGCTTCAGTCCAACTCTTCTATGCTTTCATAGTTTCACTGAAAAGTCAGCTGTCAATTTCCGATGGGTTCCCTTCTATGAATTTGTTTTTCTCTTGTGGCTTTCGGTAGAATTTTCTTCTTGTTTTTCAGTTATTGGGTTCAACGTGCTTCTTTTATTTGTATAGGTTTGTCTTTTTTTTCATTTGGGGAAATTTTTATCTATTATTCTCTAGATGATCTGATTGGTATTCTCTTGGGGTTCTTCTCCTTCCTCTATCCCTATGATGTGGAGGTTTTATCTTTTCATAGTGTCCCAGATTTCCTGGTTGTTCCATTCTTGTGTTTTTTACATTTTTTGGTAGTCTTTACTTCAGCTTTTTAGTTGTTCTGTGTAATTTTCTAGGTCTGATATTCTTTTTTCTGCTTTCTCCATTCTGCTTCTGAGGCTTTTTCCCATTTTTCCTTTTGATTGGATGACTGTTTGATTTCCTTTTTCATTTCATCCTGTGTTTTCTTTATTATTTCCACTTCCTTTTCAATCTTCTCAACCTTTTCTTGTAGCTCCTTGTTTCGCCCATTGGTTTCCTTTTTCATTTCAGCATGGGATCTTTTCAATGTTTCCACTTCCTTCCAGGGTTTGTCATTTTCTCCCTCTAGCTCTTTTTGGAATCTGTCATTTTCTCCTTTTAGTTCTTTCCAAAGTTTGTCATTGTCTCCCTCTAGGTCCTTTCTGTGTTTTTCATTCTCTCCCCTTAATTCTATGATTTCTTTGAGTATATCTGTGTTTGTTATTATGTGATCTGTGTCCCGGGCTACCTCTAGGGAGATTCCATTGTAGGAGTCCTCCACAGTCTCCATAGATTTTGGTGTAGAGTTATTCTGTGCTTTTCCCATATTGTTCTTTTGTTGTGCTCTCGGCTTGTGCTTTGCCTTTTGCCTATAATCTGATGCGAATCTTGAATGCCTCTTTACCTTGTTGAATGATTGCTTTCCTTGATTCCTTCAGGTGCCTTCATTGTATTCTCCTTATTTATGGAGTATCTTCTCTAGGTTTTGGGCTTTCAATTTTGGTTATATATTGGAATATTCACTCTTCCCTTTCTGTTCCACAAGAACTGGGTGGGTAACAACCCAGATGACACCTTCTGAGCACGGTACTCCCTGTGCTGCCAGCCAGTTCCACTAGGTTGGTTGTAGGGCTTACTGGAACCTGTCTTAGGAGTTGGTGCGGGGGGGGGGTTACTTGCTTAGGCCACAAGCATGTACTCTGTGCCCCAGCTCTCTGGCATGCACTAGCAGCCTCTATGCAGCACAGGCTAGGGATTGGAGCCTCATCTCCCAAGACGCTATGCTCCTGGTCAACATGCCTGCCCGTCAAAACACTCTGACCAATTCCAACTTGGAGAGGAAAGGATTTATTCAGCTCACATCACCTAGGTCACAGTTCATCACTGAGGGAGCCCACCATAGGAACTCAGGGCAGGAAACTGGAGGCAGGAGCTGAGGTACAATCCATGGAGTTATGCTGCTTACTGGCTTGCTCCTTTAGCCCATGCCCAGCCTGATTTCTTAAACCATACACAACAACCTGCCCAGGGGTGGCACCACCCACAGTGGGCTGGGCCCTCCCACATTGCTCAACAATCAAGACAATACTCCACAGACATGGCCACAGGCCAGTCCAATGGAGCCAATACCCCAGTTGAGGCTCCCTCGACCCAGGTGTGTCAAGTTGACACTAAAGCTATCCAGCACAGGTAGGATGGGTTATTTTAATAATACTAATTCTTTTCTTTAAGTTAATTTTTATTGAGCACATTTCATACAACATTTCTTAATCAAATTTAGACTCATTCCCCCATTCATGCCTATCCCTTGTGCCCTCCACCCCCTGCCAGAGCTCATGGATTCTGTCATACATGTTAAGTCCTGTCTTGCATCTTTTTCTCAGTCTTTTATAACCTTTTAAATGAAGAAGTTTACTGTTTCGGTCAGTTCTTTGAATAGGTTTCTCTCTCTCTCTCTCTCTCTCTCTCTCTCTCTCTCTCTCTTCTACCAATATCTGTGTATAGAAAGTCTTTCCACCTTCAGTTCCTTTCTTCTTTTCCTTCAGTCAGTTTCCTATCTTCTTCAGTTTCTTTCTTCAATATCTTAAGTTTTATTGTACAAGTCTTTTACTTCCTTAGTTAGATTTATTGCAAGGTATTTTTTGAAGCCATTGCAAATGGGATTCTTTCCTTGGTTTCTTTCTCAGCATGTTTATCTTTGGTCCATAGGAAGACTACTGATTTTTGTGTGTTAATTTTGTGTTTATCAGCTATATGAGTTTTCTGGCAGAATTTTAGGATATTTTATATATAGAATAATGTCATCTGCAAATAAAGATACTTTAATTTCTTTCTTTCCAATTTGTATCCCCCTTTTCTCCCTCTATTATCTTATTGCTCTGGGTAAAGCTTCAAGCAGTACATTGAACAAGAATGAGGATAGTGGGCACCTATGCCTTGCTCCCTATTGCAGTGGAAATACTATGCATGGTTCTCAGTTTATTATGATGTTGGCTGTAGGGTTGCTGTATATTGCCTTTATTATGTCTCCCTATCTCTAGAATTTTTATTTATTGTCTGTGCCCTTGTGTGCCTTTAAACTCCTCTTTAGTCTGATTTCTGCCATAGTGGGTGGTGTGCCTGCCTAGTAGGTAGACTAGCTCTACATATGGGACCCTAGCTGGAGTTGAGGTTGCAAGATACCATGTGGTCCTGTGCACCACAGTTGTCAGCAGCATGGCTTTTAGTCAGAGGGATGGACTCTGGTGGTGCCTACCTGGAGTTGAGTTAAAGTGCATTATGTAATTGCTGGGCAGCGTGATGCTTGGAATAGCAGGTGAACAAACAGCTTCTTAAAGTATGTACCATCTACTGTGGTCTGGGTTTCAGGACTCCATACCATCCCTTGGTGGTCCAGTGGGTGGTATGACTGGAAGGCAGCCAGACTGGTTCTGTGGAATACTAGCTTGGCTTGGGGTTTAGGATGCCATGTGGTCCTTATGCAGTGTCATCTAATAATGCAGGGTAACTCCATTCAGTCCATCATTTCTATTTATGGGGGGGGCAGGGTTACAAGAGAGTAGGCTTCCACTTCTAGATGGCTGCTCTATACTCCCTTTATCCTGGTTATTTCCCCCCCTTCCAACATCTTCATTTCTTCAACCCTCCCACCTGGTTAAACCTTACCACCAACATGATTCTTCCTCTTTACTTTTCTTTTACCTGTGTCCTACTATCCCCTTCCCTTAAGGTAATCCGTGTCTCCACTTCCTAGTTTCCTGGCTTCCAAAAATACTTCATATTAAATTAAAGAACTAAAGGGTCAAATTAAGATTCCACATATGAAAGAGAACGCATAGTGTTTCTCTTTATACATGAGTCTAATACTCAGTATAATATTTTTCTGTTTCATCAATTTCCCTGTTAATTTAATAATTTTGTGTTTCATTACAGCTGAATGAAATTCCATTATGTATATTTACCACATTATCTTTTTTTTAATTTTATTTATTTCTGTATGTGTATGAATGTACTGTCTGCATGCAAGTCTGTGCACCCGTGTCGTGCAATGCCGCGGAGGTCAGAAGAGGGTCTCAGATTCCCCTGGAACTGGAGTTCTCCTGGAACTGGAGATTCAGACGGTTCTTGGCTGCTATGTCGGTGCTGGGGATCGAACCCGGGTCCTCTTAAGAGCGATCGGCACTCTTAACCACTAGGCCATCTCTCCAGCCCTATTTACCACATTTTCAGTGCTTATTCATCAGTAGATGGATATCTTATCTGCATCCATTAAATTGGTGTTTTAAAAATATTAAGTTATTTTAAAATTTTATTTATATGTATATTTGCCTCCATGTATGTATTTCACATGCATGACTGGTGCCTAGAATCAAGAATAGGTACTGTAACCCCTGGACTGGAATTGCAGTGGTTATGAGCTGAAATGTAGGTCCTCTACACGAGCATAATTTGCTCTTAACCACTGAGCCTTCTCTTCAGTTCCAAATATTATTTCTTATTTTTTACGCATGTGTATGGGTGTTCCTGTGTTCCTGTGTGTGTGTGTGTGTGTGTGTGTGTGTGTGTGTACATGTGAGTACACATATGTGTGCATGTGTCTACAGAGACCAGAAGAGGGTGACAGATCCCCTGAAGCCAGAGTTACAGGCAATTGTAAGTTTCCCAATGTGGGTATGAAGAACTGAGCTTTTGTCCTCTGGAAGAGCAATAAGCACTTTTTTTGGTCTATTTGAGACAGGGTCTCCCTGGAATCCCAGCTGTCCTGGAACTCTCTATGTAGACCAGGCTGGCCTTGAACTCACAGAGTTCTGCCTGTCTTTGCCCCCCAAGTGCTGGGATTAAAGGCATGTGCCACCCCCAGGCTGCAATAAGCACTTTTAACCATTGAACCATCTTTCTAACCTCATTACATTTTGTTGTATCAAAAACATGATTAATGTGACTGGAAGGATGGCTTTGCAATTAAGAGCACTAGCTGCTCTTGTAGAAGACCTGAGTTCAGTCCCCAGCACCTATGTGGTGGCTAATAGCCATCAATAACTGCAGTTTCAAGATATCTAACACTCTATTCTGTCCTTCACAGGCATTGGATGCACATAGTGCACTTTCATCTTTCCAGACAAAACACTCATATGTATATATGTATGGATATATGTATATATAGCATAATAAATAAATCTTAAGAACTTGATGTATTTAGTGTTCCTTTAAACTCAGTTTATATTACTAAAGCCATAAAATGTGTCTATATAGTATATGTCCTAATAACATAAATCTAATTTGTAGTTTTGTCTTTTAAATACTACAGAAATAATCAAATAGAGGTACAATGTTTTTTACACTTGCTAATGTATTTACATTTGTCAATGTACTTGGTGTTTTCACAGTGCAACTTATTATCTAGTATTCTTTCCTTTCTACTCAGAAGATTCTCTTCAGTATTTCATGTAAGGCAAGTGTGGTGGTAAATGGATGCTTTGACTTGTGTATGCCTTGATCTTTATTTTTAAATAATATTTTTTTCTGATTACAGATTTTTAAATTGACAGTATATTTCTTTTGCCACATTAAATATGTTATCTCGGTGTCTGCTCACCCATAAGGTATTTTCTGAGAAACCCGGTCATAAAATTATTGGGGTTACTTGCATAATTGCTATTTTTGGAATTGTCTGTGTTTTGTGTGGGTTTCTTTTGCTTCATCCTACTTGATATTTGCTCACTTTTTGGATTTGTAAATTAATGCACTTATTTTTTAAATCTGAGAAGCTTCATGTCACCATTTCTTCAAATCATCTTTCTTCTCCTTGTTCTTCTGTCTTATTTTGGGTCCTTTGTAAAGCATATGTTTGGCTTCTTGACGGTGTAGCACAAGTTCATTAGGCACACTTTACTTTCCTTCTTTTTAATTTTTCCCTCTATATTTGATAATTTTAAATGTTGCCAACTTTGCTGAAACATTTGCTTTTGCCTAATGATGACTTTTCCTGTTCATATTTACAGTGAATTTATTAGTTTACATATCAAAAAGGAAATAAAGGTACATTTCAGTTTTTTTAATTCTCTGTTGATGTTTCTGTGAGTCTGTAACAAAATGATTTCAACTTGATTACTCTGTGGAATATGTGGTTTCTCACATACTTATTCCTTAAGAAATCAATTACTGAAGATATCATCTTTTTGTTGTTAGGGTAGTTTGTCAGAAATGTCAGAAAGTTTGACAAATATGAAATGGTATTGATAGGTAGAATAGTATAAAATAGGAAAACTATTACACAGATGTTTTGTACTTTTATGGAGATTTTGCACTTTTCATATATTAAATCTTCATTAAATTTAGACCCTTTTCTGATGCATAAACAAGGCTAAGTTTGAGAGAAGGAGAGACTGCAGAGTGTGTGTCGCTGGATAGGACTCCTATTATAAAGAATTTTATTGATTTAAAAGTATCTCAGAATACGTTTCATCCCCCCCCCCCTTGCTTTCATAGTGTCAGAAAATGCTATACAGTCTGCTGGTGAGAAAAATCAGCAATGCTGGATTCTAAATGCAACATGCTCCCTGGTACAATTGTGGTGTGATGATTTTGGGGTAACCGAAAGTGTCCGTTTGTATTTGAGGCTTGCTCCATTTGATGGAATTTAGTTACTGGTTCTGTAATCCTGGTCAAAAGCCCATGGCCAGAGAGGTAAGAGGGCCTAGGGCAGAACCTGCTATTGTTATTTTGCTAATCAGTTTTATTGGTATGTTTCCTAAATATGTGTATTTTACCCATAGACCTGGCTTGGTCTCAAACTTGGTAAGATAAGCTTAGTTTTCCAGTGGGCAGCAATCAATGAATACACATATAACTGATCAAAGTGATGAGAATAAGAGAATGAATGCTTAATCTTAAAAGGTATATCTTTCTCAGTTGCTTCTGTCAGCAAGGTTTAGGAAGCATCATGGAAGAGGAAACTGAAAAACAAAACAAAACAAAACAAAAAATGAGATGAGCGTTGTGAAATGTATATCTCTGGACATAACATAGTTATCACACTAATGTACTGACACCAGCTGCGTTTATCTGCACAAGACCTGTACAAGACCAATACCAGCAAGATTATGGCACAGATGGGGGATCTGCTCCTCAGGTTCTATCCGCAACTGAGGAGCTACTGGTCTTTGAAGCTACTCGGGAAGAATCATTCTCCTTTTAAAAAATATGTGAGCACTCGGGAGGCAGAGGCAGGTGGATCTCTGTGAGTTCAAGGCCAGCCTGGTCTACATAGGGAGTTCCAGGACAGCTGGGGCTATAGGAAGAACCTGTCTCAAAAAATATCGCAAATGACAGATTTTTCATGCTCTAGTGGATGTCTCCCAAGCCATAAACACATGGGCAGCACTAATTGGACTTGGTAAGTTAAATAAAAAAACAAGAGAAAATGAAGTTGAGAGGGGGCATGATTGATAGGAATTTGAATGGAGAAATCGCCGGTAGATTTGATCATTTTTTTTGCATACATGCACGAAGTTTTCCAGAATAAGAAAAATTAAGATAACAAAGAAGCAATATGTAAGGTTGGTATTATGGATATTAGAAAAGAATAAGACAGGGTGAGTGTAGAAGGGAAGCATTTGTACCATTTACACACAGAAAAGGAAAGATAATATGTATGGATTAGAAAACTTAGTATTGTTAAAATGTCCATACTTCACAATCTATAAATTAAATTTCCTTTAAAATCCTAAAACCATATTTATAGAAAAGTGAAAAACAACTCTAAAGTTCACAAGGAGCCACAAAGACCTCATATTTCCATAGAAATTTTGATAAAAGAAGGAAACTATTTTTCTGGTTACAAACTTTACTATATAGGCATCATAAGCAAAACAGTCTGGTAATGGGTAGCAATAGGCATAGAGACCAGTGTATTTTACTCAAGGTTTCTCTCATACTGATGAAAGAAAGCTCTCAGTATTTCCCTGTGGTATTCTTTTTGATATTTTGTAAGAGTAAATAGACTGTTAGTTGTTGATATTCAATATCTCCTATGTCTAAAACACTTCTAGCTTTTAAAATGAGGAAATGTCATTCCCCAATAAAAAATGGTTTGTAGGCTGTGAGAAAAGCACGAAATCTTGAGTTTCTTCAAATTGCATTTGTGATTTTATGAAGATAATTGTAGGTAGGTTACAACTTTCCATTATTTGAATTGATCTTTTGTTGGGGGAAAATAATATTTTTAAACATATAGGATTTACTTTTTGTTAATTTAAGACATCTGACAACAAAACTCGGGATAGCTTAGAGCTTGAATCTTGTGCTCATAATTGGAGGTCCTTATTTTCTTTTTCCAGTGCTGGGGGGTTGAACCCAGAGCCATGCTCAGACAAGCCAAGCAAGCACTGTATCATTTAGCTACATCTCTAGCACCAACTTGGTGGGATGTAAAAGTATTGTCCTTGTATCTATTGGGAATTTTTTCTTCTTGGTTAATAATTATCCATATTATATCCAGTTTTTCCTACCATATGATTAAAAAGAAAAGGAAAATCTGGGGAGGCAGAGGCAGGCAGATCTTTGTGAGTTCAAGGCCAGCTTGGTCTACAGAGGGAGTTCCAGGACAGCTGGGGCTACAGGGAGACCCTGTCTCAAAAAGATCAAGAGAAAAAAAAAAAAAAAAAAAAAAAAGAAAAGGAAAATCTCCCCAAATTATCTCAGACCAGCCATTCTTTCCTTAACTTTTAATTCAGTATTTCTCTCACAGGTCTGTTGTTTGATTTGGAACAGCACTTATTCAAGTTTTGCATAATCTCTCTTGAAATGGCTAGAGTTTTGATAATAGTTATAAATATTTTTTCTCAGAATATAAGGCATTAATAGGTTTGCCTACCATCTTAGAAGTGTAAGTTCATGATATTGGTAGCAATATATTATTCTTTTACATGGCGGCCGAGAACCGTCTGAAACTCCAATTCCAGGAGAACTCCAGTTCCAGGGGAATCTGACACCCTCTTCTGATCTCCGCGGCATTGCACAACACGGGTGCACAAACCCGCATGCAGACAGTACATTCATACACATACAGAAATAAATAAAAAAATGAATTTTTCAAAGTCTTTCTGCTAACTTAATGAGGCTATCTATGAGATATGACTAATATTGTATTACGTTCTTTGACCAAAGTGGGCAATATTCGTCTATCCTTTCCATAAAAGCAGAATTTTATAAGATTAGCTTAAACATTTTTTATTATTTATTTATTAATAAAACTTTTGTTTAATTTATTTGTGCGTGTGTGTGTGTGTGTGTGTGTGTGTGTGTGTGTGTGTTTACCTGCAGATGCACCCCAGTACATGTTTGAAGAGCAGAGGGTGTCTTATATCTCATGATATAGTCCATTGTCAGTTTACTCCTTCCATGTGAGTCTGGGGGATCAAAATCAAGCCGCCAGTCTTAGCTACAAGTGTCTCTACACACTGAGCCATCTTATTGGTCCTCTTAAAAATATTGTTAAAAGTCTGGGGGAGGAGAGATGGCTCAGCGATTAAGAGCATTGATTACTCTTGCAGAGGACCTGGGTTTGATTTCCAACACCCATATTGTAGCTAATGACTGTCTGTAACTTCAGTACTAGGGGAATCCAACACCCTCTTCTGACCTCCATGGGCATTGCATGACATGGGTACACTTAAACATATGCAGACAATACACTCATACACATAAAATTAAAATAATAAAATGTAAATATTTTTAAAAGTCTAAATTAGAAGTCAATTATTATTTTTCTTGACCTTATCTTGCATTGTATTTTTGGTGTAATCAATAGCTTCTGGGAATATTTTTGGTGCCACAGTTCAGAACAAGTCTCTTAATGATTTGTAAGCACTTTACCATTACCGGAATCAAATATCTTCTTCTGGCTTCCATGAGCAACTGCCACACATGGTGTATATAAACTCATACAAGTACACACTCATCATACACATACCTAAATAAAATCTTAAAATATCTTAGTCACGTGTAAGTTAAAAAATCATTGGATCATATTTGTTTTCTTTTATTTATTTATTTTTTAATATTCTTGATTCTTTGAGAATTTCATATAATGTATATTTATCATATTCTGGCTCCCTCCTCATCTCCTTTCAGATCTACTCCCATCTCCCTAATCCCTACTTCATGTCCTCTATTTTTTTGTCCTCTATTTTTCTAGGTATTAAATAGTATAATTTGTGTTACCCAAACACAATTTAGTGTGAATCCAGCTCCTGGATGCTGATCGATTTGGTGTCACACCTTTAAAGAGACCTAACACTCCTTCTCAGAAGCTATCAATTGCCAATAGCTCTTCAGCTAAGACGAGAAAGAATATATATGTTGTAAAAAGGTAAAACCAAAACCAGTTTTTTCTGCCTCTCAAGTGCTGGCTTTAAAGATATGCTGCACCATGCTTTGCTAAAACAAATATTTTATTTGAGTCACATTGTTTGACTTTGAATAATATTTAAAGTTTATTATTGTTGATCTTTTATCTTTTCACCTATTTGAGACAGGGTCTCCCTGTAGCCCCAGCTGTCCTGGAACTCATTACATAAACCAGGCTGGCCTTGAACTCACAGAGTTCCACCTGCTTTTGCCTCCTGAGTGCTGGGACTAAAGGTTTGCAACACCACACCTGGCTTTTTAGTGATCTTTTTATCTGAACCATTAAAGGACTTCAAGAAGAAATTGGTTTCAGTATGATTACTAAGAGAACAAACTATATATTCCATTTCTTTTTTTAATATTTTTTTTTGAGACAGAGTCTCCCTTCAGTCCCGGCTGGCCTGGAGCCCGGTATGTAGACCAGGCTGGACTTGAACTCAGAGAGATCCACCTGCCTCTGCCTCCTGAGTTCTGGGATTAAAAGTGTGTGCCACCAGCCCCAGCCTAAGACAGTTCTTAACCACCATGTGGGTGCTAGGAATTGAACCTGGATCCTCTGCAAGAGAGGCATGGCAAGAGGGATCTAGAACAGATATTTGAGCACTAACATCATCAAGCAGGCACAAGATGTGAGCGACAAGCTGGTGATGAGGCTATGAACTCTCAAGACCTACCTCCAGTGACATGCTTTGTAGAACAAGGTTGTACCTCCTGACCTTCCACAAACAGTGGAATGAGGCTAAGTGTTCAAATACATGAAACTATGGGGGATATTTTTATTCAAACTGTTACAAGCAGCAAGGACTTTTAATCCCTGATCCTTGCCACCAACTCCTCAAATTTAAGCTTTAACAATTTATTATCTATATCAATGAGCTTTTGATATATAAATTTGTCACTTTTCTGAAGATACAATTTTTAGTTTTTAAAATAATTGGTAGTAATGGAAAATATCAAACTTTGATTATTGTTCTGTTAATGGGATACTGAAGTACAATACATGTTTCTCTTCCAGTAAACCCTATACATGAATTGTCTAAAACAGTTTTATGGGGGAAGAGAGAAACAGATGTGTGTGTGTGTGTGTGTGTGTGTGTGTGTGTGTGTTTGTGTGAGTTTGTGTGTTTTTTGACCTAATACATTTTTTCTTTGGTCTTTTCGAGACAGGGTCTTCCTGTAGCCCCAGCTGTCCTGGAACTCACTCTGTAGACCAGGCTGGCCTTGAACTCACAAAGATCCGCCTGCCTCTGCCTCCCAAGCGCTAGGATTAAAGGCGTGCGCCACCACGCCCGGCTCTAATACATTTTTATAGAGCTAAATATTGGCTACATTTAAAATGTAGGAAATTTTCAAACACACCCCAAAGTGGTTTAGTTATTGTTTCATATTTACCCAATAAATATTTACTGAATCTCTACGTTGATCAACAATTATTCAAGATAATAAACAGTAAATAAAATAGTCCCAATAGTAGCACTATATAGGAAAATATATGCAAATTACCCAAGGGTATTATTTCTGTTTTGTATATTTTTGAGTAATACATAATTAATCGATAATTTCAGGAAATATCATATCCCATTAAATAGGAAAGTTTTCCTAATGTATTTAAACATTGAAAATCCCAGCTATAAAATCTTGCTAAATAAAGTCCAGAGAATTTTAAAATGGGTATATTTAAAATGAGAAAAGGATCACAAAATAAAATATCAAGGCGCATCATATAAAGGCAATATTAAGATAAAGATATGACCAAAATAATTTTATAAGACTATTCAAATTTCTACAGGAAGAATTTGTTGAACTTCAGCATCCATATCTGATTAACAAAACAACCCATACGTTTTTAAAATCCTTGGCATAAAAGCATATGTCTTTAGTATCTTTACAATATTGTGATAAAAACAGTAACCAATTTTATCTTTACCAATGACACATCAGAGATACTATAATAAAAAAAATAAAGAACAAGAACCCATGCTCCATCGCTAATATTAGTTAATACTATTTATATATATTCCAGTAAATGCATTAAGAAATATCTCATAGTAAACAGAAGATTCTGCATAAAAGTCCTAGAATTTAGTTTAGTAAAGTGGAAAATGAAAAAATGAAACTCATATATTGATAATAAATATGAAAATATAGGAGAAAAAAAGACATATTTACAATTATGGCAAAATAGTATGCAAAATACACCGAAACAAACAAGAAACTAACTGAACAGTATTACAAAACTATGTTGGGAGAGATACAAGATTTATGTAAATTTATGTAGAAGAATAACATGTTCCTGGATAGGAAGACTAAACATAATTGACACGCCAAATTTTCCAAAACTCAGATGTAAGTTTACTGTTATTCAGATTCAAATCCCTACAGGACTTTTGAGACTTGAGAAAATAATTCTAACATTCATCTGGAAGTTTTTAAAAGTAAGAAAGCCAAGAAGATTTTGTACAAGAAAAATAGAGGAGAGTTGCTTACAGAAAAATGTATCAAAGAAATGTCTCTTAAACAACGTGGTGATGGTATAGGAATATGAAGACCTGGGAAATGTCTATGCAACTCAGACTAAAGATGAATATCAAAAATATAATCCACCGTAAAACAGATTCAAGAATATTCTAGTAGAAAACTACTAAAGATATGTACTAAGAAGAAAATTAGTAAAGAAAACATTATAATAATGCACAACCTAATCAATAATAAAAAGGGAAATTGAAGTGTTTATATGTATATAAACATATATAGTATCTAACAATGATTTCTAAAAGAATAATCATCTGTGATGTTGTGAATACTAATTCATCTAAGAGAAATTCAATTATGACATCTTTTTTCCCTGTCAATTTTATTCTATTATTACTCAATACGTATTGAATAATAATATATAATATATAATTAATAATATATATATATTATATTATATATCTATATATACATATTATATATATATAAGTCTTTTTGATACAGGGTCTCCCTGTAGCCCCAGCTGGCCTAGAACTTGGTCTGTAGACCAGGCTGGCCTTGAACTCACAGAGATCCGCCTGCCTCTGCCTCCCGAGTGCTGAGATTAAAGGCATCTGCCACCACACCCAGATTATTCAATGTACACAGATCAATGGAGTTCTATTTATCTGTTCACGCTTTTCCACTTTCCCCCACCCAGACTATAGTAATTTCAAAGTTAATTTTTAAAAAGTGCACATTTTAGAAAATATATATGTTATTTGTCTTTTGGTCTCTAGCATATTTTGATTAAGCTGATGTCTTACAATTTCATCCACTTTACTAGAAATGACAGGGTCATTCTCCATGGATGATTAATATTATACTGTATTTTTATGTGTATGAGTGTTTCCCTGCCTGTGTTTGTACAATGACCATGCAAGTCAGAGGAGGACAGCAGATATCCATCCCTGAAACTGGGATGGACATTTGTTTGTTACTATGTGTGAGCTGGGAATTGAATCTGGGGCCTCTGCAAGGGCAGCCAGTGCTCTTAACCACTGAGCTATCTCTCTAGTTCCCAGTTTTTATTTTTTAATAGTTGAAAAGAGGTGGGTGTGGTGGTCACTCTGGAGGCAGGGGCAAGCAGTTTTCCATGAGATAGAGACCAGCCTGAGTTCCAGGTAAACTGGGGTTATGGTGGACACTGTGTAAATTTTTAAAAAAAGAATTATTTATGCTTTGATGTCTGTGTCTCTGTGTGTTTACATGTGTGTGCAGATATTCATGGAGGCCCGAAGATGATGAGGGACCCCCTGGAGTCTAAGTTTCAGACAGTTGTGACCTGCCCAATATGAGTGCTGGGAACTGAATTATAGTCCCTTTGAAGTGCAGCAAACACACTTAACTGCTGAGCTGTCTCTCTAGCCCTTTGTTTTTACTTTTCACCCAAAATTTTAATTTTAATAATAATAATCAAAGCAAGAGCAACAAAATGAGAGGTAGTGGGGGATGTGGAAGGAGTTAGTGGGGGAGTAGGAGGGGAGTAGAAGGCTGGAAATAATTCAAAGGTAATATTCATGAATGAGATTCTCAAAAATTAAAAATAATTTTATTTTAAAATCTGCCATGTTAGTACATTTTACTGTTTTCCATATGCTTATTAGCATGTATTGAATATGCAAAATATTTCATTATGACATCTTCATATGTGCAAATAATATACCTTGATGCTCTTATTCAGTGACATCAGATTTCTTTTTTTCTTTTTTTAAATTTTATTTATTTTTGTACGTGTATGAATGTACTGTTGGCATGTAGGTTTGAGTACCAGTGTCCTGCAATGCCACAGAGGTCAGAAGAGGGCGTCGGATTCCCCTGGAACTGGAGTTAAAAACAGATCTCAGCTGCCGTGTGGGTGCTGGGGATTGAACCCTGGTCCTCTGCAAGAGCAGTCGGCGCTCTTAACTGCTAGGCCATCTCTCCAGCCCTGACATCAGATTTCTTATTTCTTGTCACTCTGCCCCATTATGGACTACTCTTCTTCCCAAATAAAAACCCATCTATGTTCTTGTCTGTTTTTGTGGAACTCTTGATTGATCCTTTGGCCTCATGCTTTCTAGGCAAGTACTCTATCATGTGGGAATAATCCAATTTCTCATGTATTTTAAAAGTTCAGAAAAATGATATTCATGTCTCTGAGTCTGGCTTATTTCACTTAACACAACAATCCCTAGAATCATCCATTTTCTTTGAAACAATTTGACATAACTTTATTGTTCACAATGGCTTAATAAAATTTCTCTCATTTTCTCTCTCTCCACATTTTTCTTTATTCCTTCAGTCATTGATGGTATGTTCTAAAAACTGGCTGTTGCAAACAGTGACACCATAAAAATAGGTATGAAAGTATATACATTTTGCATATATGTGAAGGTATATTGAATAGTTTTATTCACATACACAACCAAGTTATATAACAGAATCTTATGTTATTTCTATTTTTGGTTTTATGAGGACCCAATATATAGATTTCTATAGCAGCTCCAGTAATTTACCTCCCCACCAGGAGTGTATAAGTTCCCCCTCTTACTCACCAGCATTCAGCATTGCTTGTTTTGTTTTGTGATGATATATACAGTGTGCACAGGATGTGATAGAATCTCTCTCTCTCTCTCTCTCTCTCTCACACACACACACACACACACACACACACACACACACACACAGTTGGTGCTCTTAACTGCTCGGCCATCTCTCCAGCCCCCCCTCAGTCTTTTTAAAGGTTTTCTCTGCAGAGGTTTATTGTTTGGGCAGAAGTTAACTGTTTCAGTCAGTTCTTTGATCCAGTCTTTTTGTTGTTGTTCCCTCACATTTGTATTGCTCCAAAGTGTCCCTATATATGTAACACATATATACCAAAATTATGACCTTTGAAAATAAACTGTATGCTAATTCCAAAATATGTTTTAGGAGTTCATTTTTCTCCTTAATTTTATATTATTCTAATATATGAATACATACCCTCCATACATATACAACAATTACAAAGTCTGAAAATAAGTGGTCAGTTAATTCTAGAGCCCATCAATGAATTCATATAACAGCATAGTTGGTTTTAGGTAAAAAGAAATCTAACATTAATTTTGCTCAGTTTGCCTTTCAACTAGGGATTTGGTGCTAGTAACCACAAATGAGATATCCCATTCGTCATTTTTTTTTTCTGGGACTGTATTACTACACTTAGCATAATGGCTTTGAGTTCCATCCATTTAACTGCAAAGTTCATGATGTCATCTTTCTTTACTGCTGCATAGAATTCCATTGTGTAGATGTACTACATTTTCTCTATCCATTCATCAGTTGAGGGACACTTGAGTTGCTTCCAGCTCTTTGCTATTGTGAAGAGAGCTGTGATAATAGATGTGTATGTATCTCTGCTATAGGATGAGTCTTGTGGGTATATATCCAGGAGTGGTATGACTGGGTCAGGTGCTGGGCTCATTTTCAGTTTCTTGAGAGTTCTCCACATTACTTTCCATAGGGGTTGCAAAAGTTTGTATTCCCAACATACAGTGGAACCAAATATACATTCCCATTCCAAAAGCGAAGAATAGAGGTATAGTGAGGAAATACTGGACCAAAACAAGACCAAAAACCAGCAAGCCAAACACCAAGTCCAGTAGCTCCATGTGTGACTTCTGGGACTTTACTTCCAAAGGGCTTAGATGGCTCAGCTCTTCCATCTTTGCTTGCAACATACATCTCTTCCTTAGTCTGGTACCACTCCCTGTATGCAGCTCTCCTTGGCAAATATGTCACAGCTCTGGCATCTCGAATGTCCTCTTGGGGTCTCCGCTGCCAACCAGGCTTCACATTCACAGCTTCACGCAATGGCCTATCAGGCCCTTCTTTATGCAGGGACGCCCCTGCTGCACTCTGCCTGGCCTCGGTGGCTCTCTGAAACTGCAGAGGAAGAACTGATGACCCCTTCACTCTTGCATCCTTCATACCTCTAAAGCCATAACCAGATGAATGAAGCTGCCAGGTTTGGCTGCAAGTTCTGGATGGACCCTGGCCTACTTCAATCACATTCACAACTTTTCTCTGCCTTTTTTGTAGTTTCTTTTCAAAGGTTGGAGGCTTAGCTGGGTGTGCTCTTGCCTGGAAGGTACTGTTTCTACTGTTTACTTGTAAATCTCTAGAACCTCTCCTTAATCACTTTAATCTCACACTTTGCATCATTTACTTGAAAACATCTAGGCCTCTCCTTAATCACTTTAATCTTATCAAAGGGATCTTCCCCTTCACATGCCTTGGCTCCAACATTAATCTCCCTAGTGCACTTTTCCAATCCAAACCATACATTCTACATTTCTTTCTGTCCCATTTGCTCTTTTTCATTGTATATCTGCACAATAAATATTCACATTAATAGCCATGCCACCATTTCAACATTAGGCTGTCTTGAAATATCTTCTGCCAAAGGCATTAGTCCATTGCTTTTTAACTTAGCATCAGGGCAGCATTTGGGCTGTGGGCAAACTGTGGCCAGACTCTTTGCCAAAATATCCCAGTTGCTGCCTAAGTTTTTATTTTCCTCTGGAACTACATTTTTTGCAGCAATGCTTTCTTCTAGGCTTCTACTACAATGGCCTGTTAAGCTCTGCTTATAGTAGTCAACAGCTTTTCTAGCCCACTGTTCCAAAGTCTTCCACATTTCTCCAAACACCCACATGGTCAGGTTCTTCACAGCCAACAGCTCACTCTCTGGTTCCAAATACTGTATTTGTCACTTTTCTGTTTCTGTGATAAAACCACCATGACCAAGGGAACTTATAAAAGGAAAAGTTTGAGTTTACAGTTGACCATTCCAGGGAATTTGTGTCCATTTTGGTGGGAGGCATGTTGGCCAGGGCTGGAGCAGAAAGCAGAGGTTCACATTTCACAATGAGTACAGGAAGTCAAGAGAGAGAGAGAGAGAGAGAGAGAGAGAGAGAGAGAGAGAGAGAGAGAGAGAGACTGGAGACTACAAGGCTTGTTAAACTCACTAAGCCCACCCCCAGTGACATACTTCCTCCAGCATGGCCACACCTTCTAAGATCACCCAGAATAGTGCCGCCAACTGGGGATACAATGTCTGAATACTTGAAGCCTATGGAGGTCATTCTCATTCAAACCACCACACTCCATATGAAATTTAGGTCATTTTTTTCTAGATCTGTGAAGAAGCTTACAAGGATTCTAATTGGGATTGCATTTAATTTGTATATTACTTTGGGTAGGATGGTCATTTTTACTATATTTATTCTTTCAATCCATGAGCATGGGAGGTTCTTCCATCTTCTAGTATCTTCCACAAAGTCCCTTTTGAGGGCTTTAACATTTTTGTGTAGAGATTTTTGGTATGTTTGGTAAGGTTTGTCCCTAGATAATTAATTTTTTTGTAAGCTATTGTGAACGGGAAAGTCTCCTTGTATTCCTCCAATTGTTGTTGGCATAAAGAAAGGCTACCAATTTTTGTAAGTTAGTTTTATATCCTGTCACTTTACTGAAGCTGTTGATGGTATGTAGATGTTTTCTGGTGGAGTTTTTCACATCCCTTAGGTAAACTATCATGTCATCTGCAAAAATGGATAAGTTGACTTCCTCTTTTCCAATTAGTACTCCTCTGATTTCACATTCTTTTCTTATTGATCTCGTGAACATTTCAAGCACTATATTGAAGAGGAGTGGTCAGAGCTTCAGAAGATGGCTACATCAAGATCTATGATATACAACATGCCAACTTGGTTGGCACACTGAGTGGCCATGCCTGCTGGGTCCTCAACTTTGCATTCTGTTCTGATGACACTCACTTTGTCTCCAGATCATCTGACAAAAGTGTCAAAGTTTGGGATGTTGGAACAAGGACCTGTGTTCACACCTTCTTTGATCACCAGGATCAGGTATGGGGAGTAAAGTATAATGGAAATGGCACAAAAATTTTGTCTGTTGGAGATGACCAGGAAATTCACATCTATGATTTCCCAGTTTAAACATCAGCATCTTCAGGGCCAGTGACACAGAGAATGTATATGTCGATGAGGACATTCCATACAATTTTTAGGCAGTCAAAAGAAATATTGCATATATTGCATGTATCAAAGACTTCAATTTTGTAGACATTGCATAAGATTTTTCTTGTTTTACTGGCAATACTGTTCATTCTTTAATGTAAATAAACCCAAACTCTTGCATTTAAATAAAAAGAGGAGTGGGGATAGGGCCACAGCCTTGCCATGTTCTTGAGTTTAAGGGGAACACTTCTAAATTTTCCCCATTTAGGATAGTGCTGGCTGTGAGGAATTTTTTTTATTATTTGGCTTTAATTGTGTTGAGTTATGTTTCTTTTAGTCCAATTCTGTCCAGGACTTTAAAAACATGAAGGCTGGGTGTGGGGGCACAAGCCTTTTATCCCAGCACTTGGGAGGCAAGGGGAGGTGGATCTCTGTGAGTTCAAGGTCAGCCTGGTTTACAGAGCAAGCTCCAGGCCAGCTGGGACTAAAAGGGAGACCCTGTCTCAAAAATACCAGAAATAAAAAACAATGAAGGCATGCTGAATTTCGTTGAAGGCCTTTTCAGTATTTATTGAGATGACCATGTGATTCTTGTCTTTCAGTCCGTTTATGTGCATTATGATGTTTATTGATTTACATATGTTGAATCATCCCTGTACCTCTGGTATGAATCCAGCTTGATCATGTGCGCCTGTATGTGGTTTGCAAATATTTTATTGGGAATGTTTCCATCTATGTTCATTAGTGAAATGGCTCTATAGTTTTCTTTTTTGCTTGTATCTTTCCCTGGTTTTGGTATTAGAGTGATGTTGGTTTCATAGAAGGAATTTGGGATATTTCCTTCTGCTTCTATCCTCTTGAATAATTTGAGTAGTACTGGTGGTAGGTCTTCTTTAAATGTCATAGAATTCTGCCCTGAATCCATCTGGACCTGGGCTTTTTTAGTTGGGAAGAGGTTTTTTTGTAAATTACAGTTTCAATTTCCTCCTTTATTATGGGTGTATTTAAACAGTAGATCTCTTGCCAGTTAAATCTTGGTGGATTCCATGATGTCAGGTATTCATCCATTTCTCTTAGTTTTTCAAATTTAGTAGAGAATAGGATTTTGAAGTATTCTCATAAGATTGTCTGAATCTTTTCACTATCTGTTGTGATGTTTCCCATTTCATCTCTAATTTGGTTGATTTGGAATTGCTCTTTTCTTCTTTTAGTCAGTTGGGCTAGAGGTCTATCTATGCTGTTTATCCTTTCAAAGAACCAGCTCTTGGATTCGTTGATTTTTTTGTATTGTTCTCTTCATTTCTATTTCATTGATTCCTGCTCTGACTTTTGTTATTTCTTCCTGTCTGCGGGGTTTAGGATTCATTTGTTGCTTCCTCTCAAGTGGTTTTAGTTGCAATTTTAAGTCATTCATTTCTGCTCTTTCTGCTTTTTTAATGTAGGCACTTAGGGCTATGAATTTCCTTCTTAGGACTGCTTTTAAGGTGTCCCATAAGTTTTGTTGTGTTGTATCAAACCTTTCTCTTAGTGCCAGGAATGCTTTTATTTCTTTATTTATTTATCCTTTGACCCATTCGTTACTCCATAGTGTGTTGTTTAGTCTCCATGAGTTCTTGTAGCTAGTAGGGCTCTTTCTGGTGTTGATATTAAGCTTTATTGCACTGTGATATGATAAGATGCATGAAATTATTTATTTATTTTTTTATTTACTGAGGTTTGCTCTGTGCCCCAGTATATGGTTTATTTTGGAGAATGTTCTATGGAGTGCTGAGTAGAAAGTATATTCTTTGATGTTTGGGTGGAATATTCGGTAGATGAATGTTAGGACCATTTGGTGTATTGTATTGTTCAGTTCAGATGTCTCTCTGTTTATTCATTGTCCAGTTGACCTGTCCAATAGGCTCAGTGGGGTAATGAATTCTTCCACTATTAGTGTGCTGGGATTGATCTTTGTTTTGAAGTCCTTCAGGATCGTGTTTATGAATTTTGGTGCTCCAGTGTTTGGTGCATACATAATTATGATTATGAGATCTTCATGGTGGATTGACCCTTTGATAAAAATGTAGTGACCATTTTCATCTGTTCTGACTAGTTATACTTTTTTTTCCTTTTTATTATGTTTTTATTGTTGTTTTTTGTATTTCAGACATCATTTCTCAGTTCAGTTTAGATATATTCCCCTTTCCCCTCCCCCCACCACATCCATATACAGTAATTACAGATTCTGAAAGTAAGTGGTGGATTGATTCTAGAGCCAGTTAAGAGATTTACATTGTAACAACATAGTTGCTTTCAGATAAACAGAAATATAACAATAATGTTGTTCAGCTTGCCTTTCATCTGGGGATTTGGTGTTAGCATCCACAAATGAGGGAGAGCACTGTTTTTCTGGGACTGTGTTACTTCATTTAGCATAATGGCTTCAAGTTCCATCCATTTACCTGCAAAGTTCATGATGTCATCTTTCTTTACCGCTGAGTTTGAAATCTATTTTGTCTGATATTAAAATAGCACGTCCTGCTTGCTTTTTGGTGCCATTTGCTTGAAATATTTTTTCCATCCTTTCACCTTAAGATATTTGTCCTTGAAGGTGAGGTGTGTTTCTTGTAGATAGCAAAAAAATGGATTCAGTTTCTTAATCCATTCTCCCAGTCTGTTTCTCTTGATTGGGGAGTTTAGACCATTAATATTTAGGGTTAATATTGAGAGACGTATATTGCTTCCCTTCAGTTTATTTTCTGTTTGCATTTTTGGTCTGTTAGTATTTTTGTGCTTATATCTTCATTAATTACTCTCTCTTTCTGCTTGTGGATAGCTGTTCTTTTCCTTTGTCCTCTGAACTGTTTCCAGTATTTTCTGGAGGGTTGGATTTCTAGACATGTATTCTTTTATCTTGTTTATGTCATGGAATATTTTCTTTTCTCCTCTGATTATAATTGACATTTTTGCTGGGTAGAATAACCTGGGTTGGCATCTGTAGTCATTTAGTACTGGAAACACTTTGGTCCAAGCTCTTCTGGCTCTCATTATATGTGTTGAAAAGTCAGCTGTAATTCTTATGGGTTTTCCTTTAAATGTAACTTGTTTTTCTCTCGTGGCTCAGTATTTTCTCTTGTGGCTCAGTATTCTGTCTTCATTTTGAGCATTTAGAGTTTTGATTATGATATGGTGTTGGGGAGTTTCCTTTCTGTTCTTGTCTATTTGGTGTTCTATATGCTTCTTGTACTTGTATGGGTGTGTCTTTTTCATTTGGGGCAATTTTCTTCTGTAATTCTGTTGAAGATCTGGTCCATACCATTGTCCTGGGATTCTTCTCTTTCCTCTATACCTATGATGCAGAGGTTTGGTCTCTTCATGGTGTCCCACATTTCCTGATTATTACATTCCTGTTTTTTTTTTAATTTTTCATAGTCTTTGGTTGAGTTCTTCAGTTCTTCCATGTTATCTTCTAGGGTTGATATTCCATTTTCTGCTTCATCCATTCTGTTACTGAGGTTTCTCTTGCCCTTTTGTGTTGACTGGATGAGTGTTCAATTTTCTTTTTCCTTTCAGCCTGAGAGTCCTTTAGTATTTCCTTATCCTTTTGGAGTTGACCATTCTCCCCTTTTAGTTTTTCAATTTCCTTTTTCCTACAAGACTGATAGACGTTGGTGGATATTTTTTATTTGCTTTTCCCATGTTGCTGATTTTTCTTTGTGCTTTTGGCATGTGGATTTGATTTGTTTTGCTTGTAATCTGATGTGAAATTCAGGTGTTTCTTCCTTGTTATGTAGGCCTGTTTCTTTAGTTTGATGGGGGTGGGGGTGATTTGTATGCTGGGCCAGAAACCTGGCTGCTTTCTCAGTGTTCCTGAAGACTTGAGCTCCCAGCAGTGTGAGCCTGCTGCTGAAGCAGGGAGGCAGCTGACTACCTCCTCAGTGTCCCTGAAGAACTGAGCACCCAGTGGGGTGGGCCCTTTCTTATGGGGCTTGCAGTGGAAGCTGCGGAGCAGCTGGCTGTTGCCTCAGTGTCCCTGAAGACCCAAGCTCCCAGCAGGGTGGGCCCCTTCTTACTGGGTGCCCACTAGGTGCTGCCAAGGTGCACTGGCTGTTGCTTCAGTGATCCCAAAGACCCAAATTAAATGTCTTCTTTAGGGAATTTCTGTTTAGTGTACTTGCTCATGAGTTGAATACATTGTTTTTCTTTTTGTGTTCAATTTCTGAAGTGATATTTAATTTTTATTTTATTTTATGTGTATGAGTACTATTCCTACATTTGTGTAAGTGAACCCATGTTGTACATTCCCTGTGGAGGACAATAAAGGGGCATTGGATCCCTTAGAACTGGAGTTCCAGACAGTTGTTAGCTTCCACGTGTTTGCTGGGATTTGAACCAGGAACTTCTGCAAGAATAGCCAGTGTTCTTTAACCCTGAGCAATGTCTTCAGCCTCTCAAGTTCTTTATATATTTGTAATTTTAATATTTTGCTAGATTAATACCTGGAAAAGAATTTTACTCTTTCTATAAGCTATCTCTTCATTCTGGGAGTTATTTCCTTTGTTGTGTACTTTATTAATTTAAAAATATTTTATATATGAATTTATTTTTGTTTATGAGTATATTGCTTGCATGTATCTAAGTGAACCCCCGCCTGTCAATGCCTGTGGAGGTCAAAAGGGGGTATTGGATCCCCTAAAACTATAGTTATGGATGTTTGTTATCTGGAAATCAAACCTCTACAAGAGCAGTTCTTATGCTTAACTGCTGAGTTATCTCTCCAGGCTCATTGTGTATTTTATTAATTTGATGTGGTTACATTTGTTATTTCTTGGTAATATTTTCTGAGCTGCAAAAGACCTGTAATTGAAGTCACTGTGGCCATAAATAATGGCACCTACCTGTAATCACAGCAATCAAGACAGTGAGGTGAAGGTTTGCAGTTAGTTTGCTGACAGTCTGTAATGTAGAGGGAGAGAGACCCTGTTCTAAACAAAATAAATCACAATAAACATAAAAATGCTTGTCTATGCCCATAGCTTTAAGTGCTTTATTTCCTCTAGAAATTTGAGAGTTTCAATTCACATATTAAGTCCTTTTTCCCATTTGAATTGATCTTTGGACAAGGTGAGAGATAACAATCTAGTTTCATTCTTCATATAGATATCCAGTTTGTTTCACATCATTTGATGACGAGGCTGTTTTAATTAACTAGTTAAATAATTAACTTTGTTTATTGATGTGTGTTGGCATGCATGGGGGCAAGAAGTCAACTGCAGAACTTAGTTCTCTTCTTTTATCATTTGGGCCACAGAGACTGAACTTCCATTGTAAGGTTTGGCAGGAAATGTCTTTAAGTGCTTGGCCATTTTGCAGACCCTCTCGGTGTTTATCTTGTATCCTGATATTTTACTGAAAGTATTTATCAGAGCCAATATTTTTGGATGGGGAGTCTTTAGGGTATTTTAACTATTGGATCACAACATGAAAAATAAAGATAATTAAAACTTTTTGAGAACATCATGTGATTTCTATCCTTAAATGTATTTGTGTAACATGTTTATTGGATTTACATATGAATAAACACCCCTGCATCTCTGGAATGAAATCAGCTTGGTAAAGGCAAATGATCTTTTCTATGTGTTCTTGAATTCTGTTTGCAAGTATTTTCTTTAGAATTTTTTTGAGATAGGGTCTTATTATGTACTCCTGGCTGGTCTGTAATTCACTATGTTTACCTGGCTGGCCTTAAACCCACAGAAATCCACCTGCCTCTGCCTCCTGAGTGCTGGGATTAAAGGCATGCACCATTATCCCAGGTTTATAAGTTTTGTGTCTATGTTTGTCAGTGAGATTGATCTATAATTTTCTCTTATTTTTGTGACTTTGTCTCCTTTGGTAGCAGATTAATACTGGGTTCATGCATTTTCAGCTAAGGTCCTTACTTTCTTATTTTATATAGTAATTTGAGAGGTACTGGGATTAGTTATGTGAAGGTCTCATAAAATTTATCAGGGAATGCAAGTTGGTCTAGATGTTTTTACATTAGGGGAATTAAAAATTCAGTCTTTGGGACTTTCATAAATGTTTACAATATGTTTTGATCATATTAACTCTCCATTCCCCTTCCAATTCTCCAAAATCCCCCAACCATATCCCCTTCCAATTTCACATTCTTGTTGATTGTCATTCAGGTTCACTGCTTGTTATAAATATGTTTAAATTATTTATCTCATCTGGGTTTAACCTTGATAGGTTATAAGTATCTAGAAATTAAAACTTTCTTTTAGATTTTCAAATTTATTGGAAATATATTTTAAGTTATGTCTTAATTATTTTCTGAATT
This sequence comes from Rhizomys pruinosus, assembly GCA_009823505.1. Classification (NCBI taxonomy): domain Eukaryota; kingdom Metazoa; phylum Chordata; class Mammalia; order Rodentia; family Spalacidae; genus Rhizomys; species Rhizomys pruinosus. Next base: position 134,087 of record VZQC01004918.1, read on the forward strand.
TCATTGGTATCTGCACTAATGGCTTCTCTTTCATGTCTAGTTTTATTAATTTGGTTCTTATTTCTTGTTCTTGCATTAACTTGGATAAGAGTTTGCCAAACTTCACAGAGTAACCCCAGCACACTCATAGTAGGGGACTTCATTACCCCACTGAGTCTATTGGACAGATCAGCCAGACAAAGAATAAACAGAGAGATATCTGAACTGAACAATACAATACAGGAAATGGACCTCACAGACATCTTTCGCAAGCAACAGAGACTATACATTCTACTCAGAACCCCATGGAACATTCTCCAAAATTGACCACATACTTGAGCACAGAAAAATACCTGAACAAATAAAAAAATTGAAATAATTTCGTGCATTCTATCATACCATAGTGCAATAAAGCTCAATATCAATACCAGGACAAGCCCTGCTACTTACTCGAACACATGGAGACTAAACAACACTCTCCTGAATAATGAATGGGTCAAGGAGGAAATAAAGGAAGAAATAAAAGCATTCCTGGAACTAAATGACGACAGTACAACACAACAAAAGCTATGGGACACTTTAAAAGCAGTCCTAAGATGGAAGTTTATAGCTCTGAGTGCCTACAAAACAAAACAAAACAAAACAAAAAAAGAAAGAGCACAGATATACGAGCTAACACTGCAGCTAAAAACACTTGAAGGACAACAAATGAGTCCTAAATGCAATAGACAGGAAGAAATAACAAAAATCAGAGCAGAAATCAATGAAACAGAAACAAGGAAAATAATACAAAAAAATCAATGAATCCAAAATTTGGTTCTTTGAAAGAATAAACAAGATAGACAGACCCCTAGCCCAGTTAACCAAAAGAGAGATATAACAACTCCAAATCAATAGAATTCATGATGAACGGGGAAATATCACAACAGACAATGAAAAGATCCAGACAATCATATGGGAATACTTCAAGAACCTATTTTCTACTAAATTTGAAAACCTAAGAGAAATGGATGAATATCTGCAATCTGGGGAATCACCAAAGCTAAACCAAGAAGAGATTGACAGCTTAAACAGACCCATAATATATGAAGAAATTGAAAATGTAATAAGAGACCTCCCAGCTAAAAAATCCCAGGTCCAGATGGTTTCACAGGAGAATTCTATAAAACATTTAAAGAGGAATTAAAACCATTATTACTCTAACTGTTCAGAAGGACAAGCTGAGGGAAATCTCTCAAATTCCTTCTATGAAGCCAGCATCACTCTAATATCAAAACCAGGCAAAGAAGAGAAAACCAAAAAAGAGAACTATAGACCCACTATATTTTTTGCATCTGAGTTCACCCATTAGTGAACTCAGATGCAAAAATTCTCCACAAAATACTTGCAAACCATATACAGACCCACGTCAAAAAGATCATCCATCATGATCAAGTTGGATTCATACCAGAGATGCAGGGATGGTTCAACATATGAAAATCAGTAAATATAATAAAATACATAAATGGACTGAAGGACAAAAATCAGACAATCATCTCAATTGATGCAGAAAAATCCTTTGACAAAATCTAGCATCCCTTCATGATAAAAGTACTAGAGGGACTTGGACAGGAAGGATCATTCCTCAACATCATCAAAGCCATATACAAGAAACCCACAGCCAGCATCATCCTAAATGGAGAAAAGTTAGAAAGATTATTCCATAAATGTAGGAACCCAGCAAGGCTGAACCTTGTCACCACTCCTCTTCAATGTAGTACTTGAAACACTGGCTAGAGCAATACAGCAAGAAAAGGAAATTAAAGGAATACTAATTGGAAAAGAGGAAGTCAAACTATACCTTTTGCAGATGATATGATAGTTTTTACCCAAGGGATGCTAAAAACTCTACCAGAAAACTCCTAGAAATGATTAAGAATTTCAGTAAAGCAGTGGGATACAAAATTAACCTGGAAAAATCAGTAGCCTTTCTTTATACCAACAACAAGCAACTGAGAAAGGAATACAAGGAGACCTTCCCAATCACAATACTCTCCCAAAACCATAAAATACCTAGGAATAAACCTAACCAAAGACACCAAAGATCTCTACAACAGAAATTACAAACTCCTGAAGAAGGAGGTTGCAGAAGACATCAGAAGATGGAAAGACCTCCCATGCTCATGGATTGGAAAAATTAAATATAGTAAAAATGTCCATTCTACCCACATTAATACACTGATTCGGTGCAATTCCAATTCAAATCCCCAGGACATTCTTCTCAGTCTTGGGAAAAAAATTCTTAAATTCATATGGAACAACAAAATACCCTGAATAGCCAAAGCACCCCTGAGTGAAAAGAGCAATAGGGGGTGGATATTTCTATACCAGACATCAAACTATACTACAGGGCTATAGTCATAAAAACAGCCTGGTATTTCAGCCACCTCATATTTGACAAGGGGGCCAAAAAAGACAGCATCTTCAGCAAATGGTTTTGGCAAAACTGGATCGCCACTTGTAGAAGAATAAAATTAAACCCCTACCTTTCACCCTGTACAAAAACAACTCCAAATGGATCAAAGACCTCAATTTGAAACCCAAAACTCTGAACGTGATAGAAGAAAAAGTAGGCAGCAAGTTACAAGACATAGGCATAGGAAAAGACTTTCTAAATCAGACAGCAGCTGCATAGGAAATAAGGTCAACAGTTGACAATTGGGACCTTATTAAACTCAAAAGTTTCTGTACAGCAAAAGAAACAATCAGGGAAGTGAAGAGAAATCCCACAAAGTGAGAGGAATCCTCCACTGCTGATACATCTGACAGAGCACTAACTTCCAGAATATATAAACTACTCAAAAAAACAAGTAAGAAAACAAATGACTCACTCAAAAGATGGAGTAAAGAGCTGAACAGAGATTTCATATGCAAGGAAATAGAGATAGCTGAAAAACATCTTAAAAAGTGTTCAATATTGCTAATAATGAAGGAAATGAAAATTAAAACCACTTTAAGATATCATTTCAACCCGATAAGGCTGGCTAGGATCAAGAAAAAAAAATGATACCAAATGCTGGAGAGGGTGTGTGGAAAGGGGAACACTCATCTACTGCTGGTGGGAATGCAAATTTGTACAACCACTATGGAAAGCAGTATGGAGAACCCTTAAAAGACTCAAAATGAGCCTACCACCTGACCCAGCCATACTACTTCTGGGTATACAGCCATCGGACTTTTCCTACAGCAGAAATACATGTACAGCCATGTTTATTGCAGCTCTCTTCACAATAGCGAAGAACTGGAACCAACCCAAGTGCCCCTCAACTGACGAGTAGCTAGAGAAAATGTGGTACATCCTCACAATGGAGTACTATGCAACGGGAAAGATGACATCATGAAATTTGCAGGTAAATGGATGGAACTAGAAGATTTTTATGCTTAGTGAAGTAACACAGTCCCAGAAAAACAAAAGATGAATGGTATCCCACATCCATGGATGCTAGTACCAAGTACCTAGTTGTAAGACAAACTGAGCAAAGTTAATGTTATATCCCTCATGATCTAAATACAATTGTGCTCTTGTATTGTGAATCCCTAAACAGGTTCTAGAGCTGACCTAACATTTATTTTCAGACCTTGGATTTTTGCTATATGATGGAGGGTATGTGTGCATCTTTCAGAGTAATATGAGATTAAAATGGAAAGATGAAAATCAAGAAATATGATATGGAAATAACATACACTTTGTTTCTAAAGGATACAATGTTAATATAGGTGCAATGTAACAGGCTGGTGCAACTTAGCCTTTCTGGGTGCTTAACGACCATACTTGATGTCCATACTAATTTGTCCGAGGGACCTAGGGGATTATTTTGTCCCTTGCCCTCAGAGGTCAACCAAGTCTTAGGGGATTATGCATGGGGGCATCTCTTGAAATGTCCTGCAGATGTGGGTCACCAGTCTTCCTATTCAGGGAGGTCTTGGAGAGCCACTAATGGGACTTCAGCCAGTGTCCAGTCTATAAAAGTAAAGTCTGCTCATGCTTCAGAAAAGGAAGTCTGGTCTAGCAAGACCTGACTTTATCCTCGAGTGGATGGAACTGGTAGATGAGGGGCTCAAAGGAGCAAGGGGATCCTACCCTCCTCTCCCCCCCCCAAAAAAAAAACTCTGAGAAACCCCCGAGGACCAGATCTTCAACTGACCTCAAGAAAACAAAAACCTTGGTTAATCTGGGGTAACTGTGTTGCCTTAAGCATCCAAAAGGAAAGTACAACCAGAAATAATCAGTAAGACCAGAGAAACTGTGCTGCAGACATAAAACGTGAGTTCTTAGTACAAAGACAAAAAGAAAAAAAGAGAGAGCACTGTTGCTTGGCCTGAGTTCAATTCATACAAGAAGCTGAATCTGCTCTGTGTCTGCCACTGCTTTTGGCACTCCTCCAGGACACAAGACACAGCTTTTTAACCTTCCATTGTGGACTGAGGACTGCTGAGATACCCAGCTTGTGGACTAAGCAGCTAAGGGGATTTCAGCCTCAGCAGAGTATAGACTGTCATTGTTGGACTACATGGGCTGTATCATGGAGGCCAGTGCAGGGGGATCAAGACAGGGCACGTGCTTACTGGACTTCATTTGGGGGACCATGGGAGGGAAAGAACCCAATGTGGAGCACAAGTGCAGGGTTGATGGTTGATTGGGCTTGCCAAAGAGGAGCCTTCAAGCACTTCCTTAGGGACAACATGACATCCTTTAGGAAAAGAAAAGTCCTCCATTTCAAGTGATTATATATATATATATATATATATATATATATATAGCAGTAAAGTTAGAGAGAACAACAATAACAAAAGAAACTGGGAAAAATTTTCTGGAAAGACTCAGAAAAATAATGCAAGACATAGGTATGGAAGAGTGCAGGAACTCAGGTGGCGTGGGGGGATGGAAAGGGAAGTGACGCTAAATTCGATTGAGAAAAATGATGTATGAATTTTGGAAAGTTTGTAACAGATAAAAATAAAAATAATGAAAAGATCAATTACATAAATAAGGATTTTGAAACAGTAATACAAAACCCCAAACTACAAAACCCTAGGCCCAGATGGATTTACAGCAGAATTCTACCAGACATTTAAAGATGAGATAGAAACATATCATTTAAATTATACAAAAGGATAGAAATACCTCACTTGTGTTATAGAAGAAAATATCCTCAAATTGAAAAAAAGAAATACCCATACAAATACAAGAAGCACATACAAATCCAAACAGACAAATCAGAAAAGAAACTCCATGACATCCATAGGATCAAAATGCTAGATGTCAAAACAGACAGAATACTGAAAGACACAAAAGAAAAACAATAGGCGAGTTACATATAAAAGAAAACCCATCCAAATTACAGGTGACTTTTCAAATGCAATGAAGCCAGAGAGCTTGGGACTAAAGTATTCTCAGTCTAAATGACTATAGATGCAACCCAGGTTACTCTACTCAGCAAAAAGTCATTTATAGTCGAAGGAGAAAGAAACATCTTCCATGACATAAAATGAAGAATACATGTCTCCAAAACCAACCCTCCACAAAATACTTGAAGCAATTCAGAGGACAGAGGAAAGGAGCAGCTACCCTCAAGTAGCAAAAGAGTAATTAATGAAGATAAAAACCCACAAATATGAACATGGAACAAATACTCAACATAAACAAACTTAAGGAAAGCAATATACATCTCTTAATATTGACCCTAAATATTAAAGGTCTAAAATCCCCAATCAAAGACATAGACTGGGAGAATGGATTAAGAAACTGCAACTTTCTGCTGTCTACAAGAAACACACCTCACCTTCAAGGACAGGCACTATCTTAACACTGAGAGTCAGCAACAAATTAATCCTAAACCTGGCAGATAGGAAGAAATAACAAATCAGAGCAGAAATCAAAATGAAATAGAAACAATAAATAAACAAATGCAAAAAAAAAATCAAATGATCTTAAGAGCTGGTTCTTTTGAAGGATAACAAGATCATAGAACTCTACGCCAATTGTAAAAAAGAAAGGAAAGAACAACTCTAAATCAACAAAATTAGATATGAAAAGGGAAACATCACAACAGATAGCAAAAATATTCAGACAACCTTATGGGAATAGCTCAAAAACCTATACTCTACTAAATTTGAAAACCTAAGAAAAAGAAATGGATGAATACCTGACATCATGGAATCCACCAAGATTTAACTGGGAAAATATTGACAGCTTAAATAGACCCTAATAAAGGAAGGAATTGAAACTGTGATAAAAATATCTCCCAAGTAAAAAGGGCCCAGGTCCAGATGGATTCATGGTAGAATTCTATAAGACATTTAAAGAATATCTATAGCCACTACTCTTCAAATTATTCAAGAGGATACAAATAGAAAGAAACTCCCTAATTGCTTCTATGAAGCCAACATCACTTCTATGGTACCAAAACAGGCAAAGATACAACCAAAAAAAGAACAATTATGAGGCCCATTGTCAATATCTCTTGAAGATAGATGCAAAAATTCTCAACAAATACTTGCAAACTGCATACAGGTACACATAAAAAAGAACATAGTCCACCATGACCAAGCTGGATTATACCAGAGATGCAGTGATGGTACAGACATACATAAATCAATAATGTCATAAAACACAATGGAGGACTGAAAAGACAAAAACCACAAGGGACAATCTCAATTGAAATCTGAAAAGGCCTTCAACAAAACTCAGCAATGTCTGCTGTTTTAAAGTCCTAGGGGGAATTGGAGTGGAGGGAACTTTTCTCAACACAATAAAAGTCATATACACAGAACCCACAGCCAGCATTATTCTCATGAGGAATAAACTAGAAGAGCTTTTCCCCTTAAAGTCAGGAACCCCTCAAGGCTACCCTCTGTCCCTATTCCTTTTCAATATAGTGGGCTTGTAATGCTTCATGGAGAGCAATAGGGGAGACAAGAAAAGAAATTGAGGACTACTAATTGGAAGGAAAGNAGAGAACAACAAAAGAATTGAAAAAATCTCTGATATGACTCAGAAAAAAATTCAAGACATGCATGGCAGAGTGCAGGGACTTGGGTGGGGTGGGAGGCATGGAAAGGGAAGTGACTCTAAATTCGATTGAGAAATGATGAATGACTTATGGAAAAAGTTTAATAACAATAAAAATTTAAAAAATAAAACAATAAAAAAGAGTTTGCCAAACTTGTTTATTTTTTTCAAAGAACTCTTTATTTCATTAATTCTTTTATTGCTTCTCTTTTCTTTTGAAAATATTTTATTTTATGTGTATGAGTATACTGCCTGCTTGTATGTAAGTGCACCCATGTTATGCATTGTTTGCAGTGAGAAGAGGTCATAGAATCCCCTGAAGTTCTGTTATGGAAGGCTGTTAGCTGTCATGTGGCTGCTGAGAAATGAATCCAGGTCCTCTGCAAGAGTAGCCTGTTTTCTTAACCACTAAGTTATCTCTCCAGCCTCTATTGTTTTTATTTTTTCATTTACATTTTATTAATTTCTGCCCTCTATTTAATTATTTCTCTCTGTCTACTGATTTTGGGTTTGGCCTGTTCTTGTTTTACCAAGGCCTTAAAGAATGTCATTAAGTCGGGCCGGGTGTGTTAGCACATGCTGTTAATCCCAGCACTCGCGAGGCAAGGGCAGGAGGATCTCTGAGTTCAAGGCCAGCCTGGTCTACACAGTGAGTTCCAGGCCAGCTGTGACTAAAGGGAGACCCTGTCTCAAAAAAAGATCCCCCTCAAAAAAAGAATGTCATTAAGTAATTTGAGATGTCTCTGTTTTCTTTTTTTTTTAATTTTATTTATTTTTGTATTTGTATGAATGTACTGTCTGCAAGTAGGTTTGTGCACCCGTGTCATGCAATACATCATTTTTCAATTCAGTTCAGGCATATTTCCCTTTCCCTTCCCCCCATCCCACCCCACCCCATCCCAGATCATGCATTCTGCAATAACTGTCCTGCATCTTTCTCTCAGTTATTATTTTCATTTTTTAGCAATAAGTGATAATTTATGAGTACAAGCATCCCTCATGTAAAACCAATTTGCAGGCTGTTGTTCGCAAACCCCCACAGCCCCACCATCCAGCAGGGGCGGGGGTGGCTTATATGTTCAAATCAAGTTGGTCAAATGAGTGTCCAGCCTATATTGCTGTAGTTTCACCATTCACCCCAATCGTAGCCCTTACATTCTACCACGCCCCTTCTGCAGATTGTTCCCTAGGCTTAGAAAAGGGGCACAGGTGGATGAGAAGCAAAACAGTCTACTTTCTCTGGAGCTGTTGTCTTGGACTCTGGTCAATTCTGGCTGTTTCCTTTCATGGGCTGACAGTTTGTCCAGGAATAACCTTTTGATCCTACTAATGAAGCACAAGCAATTAGATATATAGGTATTTAAACAGTACTAATTGTTATGGTAGGTTACTTTGGTATAGACACAGATGTTTGGATGGTATGTTAATCCATGAATTACATTTTTTTCTGTTAAATATGACAGGGTCTTCCTGTGGCTTATAACATCTCCTAACCATTAGAGGATGTAAGCTTGTGGCATCAGCCATGGGTTATTCCTCCAAGGAGAGAGCTAATAGCCAATTAGATTTGGGATATACAGGCATATGGCTGCCACTGCTGCACAGTATTTCCAGGCAGATGAGGTGTAGCTGGTGCTGAC